>JAHWFO010082049.1:446309-496716 GCA_023313115.1 Rhysida immarginata
TTGCATTTTATAAATGAGAAGTCTGCATCTGTTTTTCAGAATATAAAGGCGGGCCGCCTGAGTGAGCTTAACGGGCCAGATTTGGCCCGTGGGTCGTAGGTTGGGCACCGCTGGTTAAGAGGTTTGACCATAGTTCAAAAGAGTTTCAAAATATGCTCTGTATGGAAATAAGTTATTGCTATTACTGACTAATGTATCCCCTAGGTAACAGTCCACTTGAGAGAATAACGAGTGTAAGAAAAGGTTTACAGGTCCTGTTTTATCATCAGACGGTAGTAAACCATCAGCTTTATTGATAACGATTTCTAAACTCAACCTACTTTGATCGATGTCAACGTAAAAATCCACTAAACCGGGTACAGAGAATTCGATAGGTCCGTCTTGATTGATGATGGCTGTCGGTTGGTATCCTGTGACTTGGCGTTTTTCCTGCTGACCTCTCGTGTGAGGAATAGAAAAAATGTCAAGATCGCTGTTCAGGCATTCCGTACTCATCTGATGTATCATTGAGTCCATAGTAGGTATTAGGGGAAAACCGATGCTAAATTGCGTATGTATAAAACAGATTTTGCGTTCCTTTTTGTTGCCTTCTTTTTCGTTGTTTTCTACTTCCTCTTATTCCTTTGGGTTTTTTCGACTTTGTTGATCGTTGTGTATGGCGTTTCTGTCTGAAATGGGACGTCAGAAATAACTCCAAGCCGTTGTTTCTAAGTCTTTTTACGGACGAATGCGCTGGTGTGGAAGAAATTCGTCTTTTGGTGCTGCCTCTTCCCCTCTGAACTCTGGCACCCATTTCCTGGAGAGCACTACCACCTACCTCCTTCATTCGTGACGACAATGACTGTTTGAGATTTTGACCTTATATCACATCATTAAAAACAGAAATACCACCTCTTAAGGCATGACAACTAAGAATTTTACCCATAGATTTGAGTAGCGGTGTAGCAAAACAGATTGGTAAATGCAGAACCAATACCATTAGCTCTCTTAAGCACGGTGCCTCTAAGCACAGATATT
This sequence comes from Rhysida immarginata, assembly GCA_023313115.1. Taxonomy (NCBI): domain Eukaryota; kingdom Metazoa; phylum Arthropoda; class Chilopoda; order Scolopendromorpha; family Scolopendridae; genus Rhysida; species Rhysida immarginata. Next base: position 447,327 of record JAHWFO010082049.1, read on the forward strand.
CCACTACGCTTCTGACTTAAATAGTAACGTGAAATGGCTTCTTGGCTTGGTTAGTAGGGAACGTGCATCTTGAACCGAATTATCTGTATTGCCCAAGAGTGAGCTAAAGAAAGCCGATTTCACCCTATGACAGTTTCTTATGAAAATGTAATTTCATAACTGTTTTTCCAGATACGAGACCAAATCGCCGTGTACTGAATGAACAGCAATTTTAATCGTCTCAGTGACGTCTTTACTTAAGGGAAAATAGTCAGATAAATGAAAAGATTGATAAATCACTTCCCATCTAGCATGCGAAACCGGAATGATTCTTAGGAGTGGTGCAAAAGTGATGCCCACAACTTGAGGTTGTATGATGTCTGTATACAGATAATAACCATGTATGCCTCTTGTAACGTTGATTGGTGTCGAGCCTCCGCCCGTATCGAGCTCTGTACCAGAGGGATCTGTCCGTAAACCTAATGTATATCACAGATCTTTGCTAAAACTAATGTATCCGAGCATCTGAAATGAAAACATTTGTTGGGGTGAGATTGATGGTGTAAAACAGCCTTACTTTCTGAAGAATCAATTTAAGGAGCGCCTCAACAACATCTCTTCGGTTACTCTAATACACTTCAGGAATTTTTAAGATGTGCTGTTCTGGAGTTTCAGGTGGGTCGTAAATAACACAGCTGATGAAACAGCTGATTTTCAATTCCTTGTTCAGAAACCTGTCCGGTATAAAACCAATATTGGCACCTCCAGGGAATTCAATGAAGTATTCTGTGCGACATTTAAACCGAGCAAAACCATTAACCAAGTTTGTCTCGATATCGATGACTCTAAAACTGTCTTTTAAAAATTTGAACCCATCAAACCTGTTGCGCAATTTGGCACTCTAAATTTAACTTTTTGGTATAGAGAAGAGGCCTTGGGATATCTTCACTTTACAATAAAAGATGACACCCACATAAACAATGCATTTTAATCTGGAGATAGACAGAAACGTTTCTCAAAGAAAGTATTTGGCAAAACATTAAATACCTTGCAGAATTCCTGTGTATTAAATAGAATCCCGACATTCGAGGGTAAACTCATAGCAATGTCTTGCGTCGAAGAAGTGTTGTGGTAAAAGAGCGCATCTTTCAAATATACTTGTAAAACCAATTCGACTTCAAGTATGAAAGATGAGAGCGTCGGATTTCTATCGTGTGATATAATGTTGAAATCAATTTGTTCCTCGATTTGATCATGCTTAAAACCAATTTTAAAAGTTTTGTTTACAGCTTGTAACGTGGAAGCGTTAAAAGTTAGCAAAAACAGAGCAGGTGTGAATTAAATAAAATAGGTAAAGTTTATTATCAGCTTCTGTTTAATAAGGTTGCAAATTAAATATGATTTTGAATATTTGCACAGAAAAATATTGATAAAAAGTACAAGACAAATTAGCGGGAAAACGTATAACTCTTCTGTTGCAATTGAAAATTCTTCTAACGGGGTAAAAATCTTCGGCTGCTAAATCCAGTTTGATGAGCCACCATCAGATTCGATTCTTCTTGTAAAAAAGGATGAACGCTGGTAAGACGGGAACTCGGTCGGAATCCTGCATGAAAATCGCTATCAACCCTGATGTTCGATGCTCCAACACACGTGGTTCCTCCAGGTCCGCTTGCTCCATAAACAAGAAAGAAAACAATAAATGTCAATACTAATAATCTCTGATGACTTAAAAGAGAAAAACAAATAATTCCCCTAAAACTTTTGCAACAATAAAATAATGGCCTCTCAATATGCAATAGGCCTGCTGGCAATAAATAAATAATTAAATAATTTCATCATTCGTTGGATCAAAAACAAAACGGAGAGGATTTCCTTTTGATTAGAAATAAAAGCAATCTTCTGCTTTAAAAGATAAACTATACAGAGAGCCCTCAATTATGCAATAGGCCTCTGCTTTAATGAAATAACAAATATAATTGTAAAAATTTCCCACGCTGCCAGCTGATTAGTTTCCTTTATTAAAAGCTTGCAAATGCCAAGCCTGTTGCGGCGCAATAGCCGAAACCAATTTTACACGGTAAATATTTTCCATAAAAATAAATATATGCCGCTTTATTTTATTTTTATTTTTCCTTTTTCCAATAATATTTATCTTCTTAGGCTTCGGGCAAAAAGCCTCCTACTCCCGTATTCCAATAAGCTGAGATGCTAAACGGGAACACGCCTAGAGCACAGGCACTGAAGTTAGCGAGGCCCAGCTCGCTAAATACACTTCTGCTGGTACTAGTCAACGGAATTCGGCAGCTCGTAATATTTGCAAAGGATAGTCCGAGTGAGGAGAGTCCGCACAAACGAAAATTATAATGAACAAAAGTCACATTACCGTTGGTTGCTCCTCCGACGAAATTCGGCTCCACTCTGGCGTCTGGCTGAGGCCGGCCGATGCTCTCCACCGTTCGTCGTCGTTCTCGTTCCGTACCGGTTGCGTGGCGACGTACACTTAAATTCAGCAAACACATATCATTAGAGGCATGCTTTGGCTCAGAATAGCCCAGCTCGCCTGCCCCGTTATTTTCGCCTGAAGTCCTCGTCTTAATTTGCTGTCGCCCGTCGCTTGACATACGATCTGCTTTCTCCTTCGCCGAGCTCCTTTCCACGTCCTTTCGCCACCGTTGCTGTACTCTCTCTCCTCTGTCTCGCGCTCCCCTTTTCTTCTCGTGGTTCGCTCTCGAACCTCGCGCGATTCTCTCGATCATTCCATTTTCACTTCCCGAGGTGAGCTTCTCCGCTTTCTGTCTCAAATTGGTATTTGTAAATATTTTCGTCACGAAATTCTTTTTAATTTTAATTTTCGATCCAAAATTCCGTGACACAGCTGTACTGTTCTTGAAAATGGCAGGGAAACGCGTTTCCGTTAATGCAACCTCCCACCGGCCTTGGAAACGTAGCGTACGTGGTAGTCGCGTGATAAAACGAGCCGTTGTATTGGACTGTAATTTGCCCTCTGTCGTCGTGTTTGAGGATAAAGTAAGGTAGAAATCCGTGTCTTCATACATGTTGACGAATCACGTAAATAACTGACGCAGATCATACCTTGTTAAACGTTTAAAAGATCTGTCTCTCGGACCCAGCTGTTCTTGCTCTCTGGGTAACCCTGCCATTTCACAAAAGCTTCACGGACACCACGTCTTGTACGTCTTCGAATAATTTTCTCAGTGTTGAAGACTTCAGGCATTTTAACCTTTTGTAACTCCTGTTCATAGAATACGTCTGCATTCTCAGGCATCTTTGTAATCTTTTATTTCATACACAACAGGCTTTCTAAAAACGATTTTTGATACTTCAAACACTTCCTCGATCCAATTAGGTAGATAACCCTTATCAAGTATGTTTTTTACTTTTGAAATACGCATCTGATCACCTATTTGTAGCCTCGTTGTTGTTTGCGGAGAACCTGTGTAATATCGCCGCATTATCAACCACAGAGCAGGTGCATTTCGATCGTTAACTTCAGATGGTGCAATACCCAGTGATCTGTGAACACGATTGTTGTAGCTTAGCAGCAGATCAGGTAAGACGTCGATGTACAAACGTGTGTTGGCATACGTAAAAAGCTTAAACATCCGGGTTATTAAGGTACGGTTAAATCGTTCGGCTGTTGCGGCCTTCACATCGGATTCCGTTGCAAAGAAATTAATGTTGAGTACTTTAAAATAGTCTTGAACGTGTTTATATAAAAACTTCTTCCTTTTATCACTGTTCAGTTTTAGTGGCACCTGATCATCGGTGAAAATTTTTTGAAAGGCTTTTTGAAGTGCTTGCCCTGTCTTCATTTTTAGTGGTACAACCCATGGAAATCGAGAGAAAACATCGATGCAGATAAGGACAAATTTATACCTATCGTTCTGTTTTGACAGACTCGATAGATCCACCAGGTCAGCTTGAAATTGGTGAAATGGAGAAAAAACTCTCACTCGGTTGCGTGGATAACTATGTCTAACAGGTTTATGTAGTGTGTAAGCTGGAACACTACTTAATCAATCATCAGTCTCTTTTTAAGAATGATTTGCCTGTAAAGCTAATCCTCGCACACCACCAAACCCAGCTGGGTTTCTAGGGCTAGAAAATGCTTCATTCATCGCCAGTACGTAAATTAAATTCATTTGCGATGTACAACTGCATTTATAAAAGTTTGCAATGTCAATTTTAAATTGTCAAATAAAACAATGCACCCATTATCAGGAAATTGAAAACAAACAATACACTTTGAAACAGAAATACACACACTGGCCAATGAAATAGAAACCTTCGTTCAATATGGTATTGACCCTTCTTTGGCTGTAATTACAGAACATACGCGGTTTGGCATGGACTCTACAAGGCGTTGCAATGCAGGTAAGGTAATCACAGACCATGCATTCATCAGAGAGACCTTCAGGTCCTGCAGAATGGACGAAAGCGGACGCCTTCGACGAATATCTCTTTCCAACATGACCCAAACATTCTCGATCGGATTCAAATCCGGACTTTGCGCTGGCCACAGCAGATGTTGCAACTCGGTGTAATGTTCAGAAAACCACTCCTGAACAATTCTTGCTCGATGGACAGTAGCATTGTCGTCCATGAAGAACCCGTCACCATTTGGTACAAATGCACCATTGCAGGATGGACTCGATCTGCAACAATGTTCAGGTAGTCTTTGGCTTTCACCCGACTGTCAAGGACTATCAGGGGACCCTTGCCATACCAACAAAACATGGCCCATACCATGGCACCTCCTCCTGCAGCTTGAAGTGTGTTCACAATACATGAGAGGTCCAGCGCTTCATGGAGCTGCAGCCAAATTCTCTGCCAGCCATCGGTGCAAAACAATGTGTAAGGTGACTCGTCCGACCACATCACCTTTTTCCAGTCGTATACTGCCCAGTAACACCATTCTTTACACCACTGCAGGCGAACTTTAAGGTTTGTTGCTGACACCAGGGGCTTCCTCACTGGTATGCGACTTCCCATCCCTATTCGCTTCAACTCTCGGCGCATTGTTCTGGAGGAGATGGGTGGCGATGATCCTTCATTGAAGTCTGCCTGTCAATTGCTTCACAGTAGACCTTCGGTTTTCCCACACAATCTGTCTCAGACAACGTCGGTCCCTGTCTGTGTTGATTGTTTTTGATCCACAATTTTGCCATTTTGACAACTCTTGTGGATTCAGTTTCCACGCATTGAACACCTTGGAGACCTGACCTTTTGAGATACCGGTCAGTTGTACTGTCCTGGAAATCGTAGCTCCAGCCTGCCGGCCTCCCACAATAACTCCTTTTTGGAACTCAGACGCAGGTCTGCTGTTTTCCCCATTTTGCTCAACTTGAGCAGCTGCAGCTTGTTCCTACCCTGTACCTGCAGCTTGGAATGAGCATGTACCTCACATGATTGCATTCCTTTGCATATCACAATTGTTTCTGACCCCGCTTTAAATATCAATACATTAATTCATCACGGGTTTCTAAGTCGTTAGCCAGTGTGTGTAGTTTTATTTTGAAGGAAGTGTAAAAGGGCATAGAAAAAAATTGGTTGCACGAGAAACAATAGTTAATTAGTAATTAGGCAATCAAATTGAGGTGCCAGTACGTCAACCATGCCTGCCATAAGGGGTACATATAGGAGGAAGAGCAGTTTAAGAAAATCACGTAAGCCCAACGAGATTAATATTATTAGAGTGGAAAATAATTGATCATCAGCGCCACCACTAGGAAGCAGTGATAACTTGCATGTGTCAACCTCAACTGCTGCTTATCTAACCTCAACTGTCATGGCTGATGCTAGTTAAGTTGCTCATATTAATAATATCAGCTGAGTTTAGACTTAATTTATTTCCTGCATGCAGCACCATGATAAATATGATTGTAATAAACCGAATGTTTTTTTTCTTATTCTCATATTTCAAGTTTTTACCTCAACTATCAATTAGCTTCAAACATGGCGTCGTTATTTCCATTCTAATAATATTAATCTCGTTGCATAAGCCTGCTTTTGCTCTCTGAGAACAAGGATCCCTTGTCTGTTACAAAAGGCTTCATAGCATGGCCAGAGGAATAGGGAGAACTGGAAGCAAAGTTCAGCACTTTTTTTGAAATGCGGAAATAACTAGTGATCCTTGTGTTCGGACTGGTGAACTAACAATTCGAAACTAAAACCTTAATAAAGTTTCAGTTCCAGGGAATCAAAGGAAGAGATTGTTAACATCATTACAGAAAGCTGTGCATTATTTATCCATTGTTGCAATTCTTTTTTTATATTTATTGGCGATAATCTGAGCTCAAAGTTTGTCATTTTTTTAATATTTTTAAATACATGTTACTTCCAGCTTATATGAGTTGTTAATTATGCGATTCTTTTTGTGTTTAATGTTCATTAATGATTTAACTTAGCTTTAAATGCATTAATTTTAACGAATTGATTTATGGTATTATATACGGCTATTGAAATTCGTCTTCTTCGATTATACTGGAATTAAGAAAAGGCATGAAGAAAGAAACATGCAAGATGGGAGGAAAAGATATTCACAAGTTCACCACTGTGGCCATGTGTAAATTGTTGGGAACACCCCCTCCACATTCCAAAGGCTCCATATCTGGCCACGTACTTCTCTGAGATATGAAGAGAAATAAAAATGCCGCCACCAAGATCAACAAGTTAATAACTCAGGTCTGCAACTCAGGTTTCTGTTCTTATCTCTGTTAGCGTTCAAATTCGTAATTACCTATTCGGACTTTAAGTGTGTCGACTGGAAACTTCTTCGTTGGAAGACTTCATAGTTGTAAGTAGAATCTAAGTAGAATTATTAAGTTTTTAGGTTTTTCAATTAATTTGTTTTTCACTTCGATTACTAATTACTAACTTCGATAGGATAAAAGTTACCACGTAACTTCAGGGAGCCGTGGCCAGGTGGGCTTTCACTGAACATAACTTCTGTGAAGTTAAGCTACATCAGGCACGGCTAGTCACTGGAGGAGACCATAAGTGATAGATTATCTTCATCCGCCTGGCTGCTGCGTCCATCATACAGCAGTCGCGAATCCAGGTCCATCCTGGCCATACAGGCCCTGGATGGACGTATTGGATCCCAATTCATAAATAAAGAAAATTATTTCATAAAAGTCTGGTTTAATAACCATCCACAACCTGCGCCTACTATAAACCTATCATCACATAGTTCAAGAACAAACTAGAAAGTGTTTGCAATCAATGCAAAATTATTGTAAAAATTACCAAGTAAAATTATTTGGTTTTGAATGGATGGATTATTTTACCAATTTTTTTTTCATTACAAACTACCATAATTCATTTTTACATTCCATATCTTAATCTTTTATAATATGTAAAAGCATTTTTCACATTGAAAGTTTCGCCAAAAATTGATTCAAAAATTTATCAAAATCAGGAATAGAAAACATCGATATATCGATAAATCGATTCTTGCAAAGAAGTGCCCAACACTAAGCGATAGGCGAGCAAAGACAGGATAAAATAAAAAAACCCAAATAATGTCAATAATATTGTATCAATTAATTAAAAATGAATACTTCTTTTAATGAAAAATTGAAAAATAAAATGAAATAATAAAAAATAAAAGTCAACCAATGTGGAGAAAGTCTTATGGAGACAGATGTGGAACAAAAAAATACAGGTGAAGAAAAAGTCTTGTAGTCACAGTAGAAACACAGGAAGATACACAGGAAGATACACAAGAACAGACGACGCACATAAAGTAGGAGAAAATCTGGGGATGAGGGTCCGATGATGAAAAGCATAGTTGAAAATAATTGATGAAAATATAATTTGAATAAAAAAAAAACGTTTTCGAGATCATTTATCACGTTTTTTTTTATTCAAATTATAATTTCATCAACTTTTTTCAACTGTGCTTATCATCATCGGACCCTTATCACCAGATTTTCTCCTATTTTTTTGTGCGTCGTCTGTTCTTTTGCATCTTCCTGTGTATCTTCCTGTGTTTCTACTGTGACTGTCATTCTACAAGACTTTTTCTTCACCTGTGTTTTTTTGTTCCACATCTGTCTCCATAAGACTTTCTCTACATTGGGTGACTTATTTTTTATTATTTCATTTTATTTTTCGATTTTTCATTTAAAGAAGTATTCATTTTTAATCAATTGTATTTACTACAAATCCTACTCTTATATAATATTCTATCAAGGTAGCCCTTTTTTGTCTGCTGATCAAAAAAAATCAAGGAAAATTCAGGAAATTTTACGAAATCGTTTTCCTAGACACCCTACCATTCCTAACCTTTTATTACCTCCTATTTGTCATCCTTCCTGTCCTCTCCCAATTCGTCTTCAAATTCATCTCTTGGCCTCCCATTTGTTCTCTTCTAGTATTTCAGCCAATACCGTCTTACTATTCCTATGCTAACTATATATAAAGTCGTCCTTTTGTACTCCTTTCATAACTGATCTACTTCGGAACAGTGTTGCCAGATTGGACTATAAACCGCTAATTGGCCTTTTTTTTTAAAAGCAATTGGCTCGTAAAAATATTACTTCGCGGTTTGCGATTTTTTTTGGCGGGTCGTGGCTTTTATTGGGCTTTTTTGGGCTTGTAACCTTTTTGATCTTGATTTGGAATGTTATTGCTGAAAAATCGACAATTGACAATCTGCTGAAAAATAAATTTAGTGATTATTTAAATTAAATCAGGGATGGACCAGGCGTGATTATGTCATATGATTGCTCTTCTACTGGATACAGTAGCCAATCCGGTTTCGAGATTTGGCGCTAGCTTTCCGCTGGTGCTTTAAGTATACATAAGCAGATAAATATGCAGGTGCAGTGACGACATACAAAAGGCCATCTTTCCCGAATACTGGATCTCCTAGCTTCTCGTGTCCCTTGTCCCTCGTCAATCAACAATCAACTCCATTGTCCTCATAGGAAAGGACTCCATCTTATCCTCTGGATGACTTAACTAGGTTACATGTGGCTTCTTGTCTAGTTCAGTGTACTATCCCTGGACGAGTATGGCAGTGAAAGCATTGCTTTCGGACCGATCGTTTCGTTTTCCCTGCACTGTTCGATTGTCGATTGATTGTCGGGTGCAGTGATTTTGAACCAACTACAGGAATGAGAGCAAATTTTAATTCACATGTAATGTATTCGGCAACAGAGCAACAAAAATTATCTAATTACTTTCAAACGTTGGGATTTAATTCATTTATCAGAGAACTTAACCATTATCTCAACATAAGTCAAACCAAAAACTCGTTTATTAAAACAATATTTTGGCCTCGAAACACAAAAACAGAGAACAGCCGACAACAAGATAAAGCTACCGTCGATGAAAGATAAATTCAGTGGTGAGGATAGCAGCCAAAGATAAACCTTACTGCTAAAACCTTCATGACGAAGTTGTGCTAGAAGTTCTTCGTGAGGATAGCAGCCAAAGCTGAGGTGAAACTATCTAAATGTTAATGGCACTTGGCTTTTTTCATAATGTTGACACGTTTTACCATCGAGGAACTCCAATCATGTTGCAGGCCAAACCCAAAATAAAAAACTAACGGTAAAAAAAAACCACGTCCTCTCCATCCCGGCTCTCATCATAGAGCAACAAGAACTTGATGCCGCAGCTGAAATTTATATTGTATAAATCATTTTCATTACTGTATCAAAAGTGTCATTACATATTAAAAAGATTTAATCTCGGTTTATAAAATACAATTTTTTTGTTGTTTGCATGTTCGTTTTTATTTTTATTTATTTTGTTAGGACTTACTTCGGACTTACGCCGGCTTGTTGGCCGAGAGCGCTGAGGCGCAGGTCTTATCGCTCTCGCAACCAGCAAGTCGCGGGTTCGAATCCCGCTTGGGGCATGGATGTTTGTGTTTGTCCTTTATTATAGAAACCCCGTGTTGGGCTCTGGCCTGTTGGGGGACAACCCGCGGGTTGTTGTTTAAATAAAAATATTATGTGCAGTAATTTAAAAATCACCCGGCTATCAAAGTCCCGCGGTTTTTGGGCTTTTTTTGTGCTTAGTACCGCGATTTTTGGGCTGCTTTGTGCACCAGTTTTGTTTGGGATTTTCGAGGTAGAAATATCTGGCAACATTGCTTCGGAGCAGTTCGGCTTTCGTGCCGCCCATTCTTGTCAGATGCAGATATGGAGGCTTGTTGAAAATCTGAGCACCCCACTGAACCCTTCAAAGTACTGTGGCGTGGTTTTTCTTGATGTCAGTAAGGCTATCGATCAGGTGTGGCACGAAGGGCTAATCTACAGGATGATTAGAGACGAGTTTCCTTCTGATTTGATTTTGATAGTAAATTCCTTTCTTAGCGACAGATTCTATCAAGCTAAAGTTGGCGAAAACTTCTCCACTCCCCGCAAGGTAAAGGCCGGTGTACCATAAAGCTCAGTCCTTGGGTCCGTTTTATTTAATTATTTTTACGTGATTTTCCAAAACCAGAAAAATGTAATTTATATTTTGATGCTGATGATACTGCCATCATGGCATGGGCGCACCAGCCATCTCACGTTATCACTCGTCTGCAAAACGCCTTGAAGAAATTTGAAGACTGGTTTAATTGCTGGAAACTGAACCTTAACGTCGGAAACTGCAAAGCTATGTACTTCAACAAAAATCTTAAGCGTCCCCCGGATTCTCTCGTCCTATTTAATAAGGAAGTCGAATGGCTCGACAATTACAGGTACCTTGGCGTTATAATCGACTCAAGACTCTCCTGGAACTATCATGTGACTTATGTTCTGAACAAGGCAAAGAAGGCTAAGTACATCCTCGTAGCTCTCCTGGGTCGAAACAGTTCCCTCAGCATCGACAATAAGGAGCTACTGTACAAGACGATAATTCGGACTATCCTCCTCTATGGCATGCAAGCGTGGGCAGCCATATGTAAAAGCAGATGGAGTGAACTCCAGTCGTTCGAGAATGTTACCCTGAGGACCATTGCCCAGCATGGAAGAAGGAGCGTAAAAAATCATTACATCCTCCCGGATCTGAACATAACTCACCTTGGTAAGTAGATGAGTAGTTTTGTAACTGCCATATTTTAACCGTATTCATTTTCTTGTAGTTTTTTTTTAATGAAAAATAAAAACGTCAAAGTAGTTGATGAATGTTGTTTTATTGTCAAAAGTTATGTCTTTGATACTGTGCAGTCAAATCTTAAAATATGTGTCCAAGAATTCCTGATGAACATGGTGCAGATGATGAAGAGCCATGACAATGACCTGGTGGCTGGTTTGGTTTGGTTTGTTTGGTATTAACCGTCCTTTTCAACTGCTATGGTCATTTCAGAACGGCGTTATAGGGGCCGCAAATTTTGCCTCGCAATGGTTCTTTTGCGTGCAGCCGGCAAACGACTACACGGAACCAACGGCTTTGCTTCCTTTCCGAAGGAAGTGCGTGATCTCAGGTTTTTCCCCCTGAAAAAATCCTCGTCGTCCTCGGCCGGGGTCGAACCCTCGTACTCGGGCATCAGAGGCGATCCTGGTGGCTGGAATACTAAACAATCTGGTGGAAATGAAGTGGCATACAAAGTATAGAAAACCGATGCATATTCTTGATGTCAACTTCGAAGACATTGGCAACGTTTCCTTCCTGGATAATTGGAAGATGTGATACCACCCACCCCTGCCCCATCTCCCAATCTTTTGACAATCGTCTATCTTATTATTTTTTCATAATTTGGAAGAACTGTGGGGTTAGTCAGGCTTCTTGCCTATTTCAGTGTATTTAATGTGGAATTTATTCTGGTAGGGTGAGCTTCGTGAAAGCACTGCTCGATTGTCGATTGTCCATTCATTACTTCAGGAAAATTCTCTAATATTTTATTTGCTTTTAGAGAATTATCCTTTTTGCTTTGATAAATCATAGTCTCTATCCAAAACATCAGCTTTTTATTTTGATTTTATTTATTATTTATTAATTATTTGTTAAATATTATTTATTTTTTATTTTTAATTAATAACTACAAGGTGTGGCTATTAATTTCCAGGACTGCTCTAATAACACCAGAATAGATGATCTGAAAAACATACCCTTTTAATACGAGGGTTGGGTCATAAGTCTTGGCAACTATTTTTTTTCTCATAGCTAAGGGATGGTATCACAAAATGTCATATGTCTCGAGGAAACCGTTCATTCATAGTATATTTCCACATCACCAGATGGCTCTGCGATTTCCTTTTGTTGCATTGAGAACAATGTTAAATCAGTTCTTAGTCAACCGCCGTGCAGGATGGATGTAACCCGAGTTGAACAACGCTCGTATATCAATATAGCGGGTCTCCGCTAGCTTTGGTCAGAATTGGAGCACCCACTATACTCTCCAGACTTTTCTCCATGCGATTTTGACCTTATACGGACGGTAAGGAACCATTACGTGGTAGACAGCTTCGGACATGAATGGACATTGCAAATACGCGTATTGTGCAACAGGAGATGACCAGATTTCCACATGGTGAGAGAAATGGTGAAACAGATGATATGGGCGCCTGTCACATCGTTGGCAGCGTACTGTGAACGTTCAGGGACTACTTTGAGGCCCTTTAGAACGGATATGTGTGCTGTAATGATTCTGGAACATGAAAGTTGTAATGTTATATCAACTACCTTAATAAACATAAAGAGCAAAATATTTCCGTGTTGCTAAATGTCCGTACATTTCCTCCATTCCTTGTCCTTTCATCTATATATTTCGCATTTTACACCCACGGTCGAATTCTCACAAAAAAAAATAGTTGCCCATGACTTATGCCCCAACCCTCGTATATTTGGAAGTAACTGTTGCTCGTGTTTTAGGAAAAAAAAAGCTAATAAAATGTTTGAAAATCAAATTGTTTTAAGTACTTATTTAGAGATTTTAATATTTTTCAATTCACAGAACTTAACTCGTGTTCATTTAAAAATATTTCTTCTCTAAATGAACTCTTTCAAACAAAAAAAATTTCATTAATGTGATAAATGACAGTTTTATTTAAAAAGGCATGAAATTTAATTTATAAGAATTATTCACTTTATATTGTTAAAAACTTTAAAAATCAAAAAGTTTCAGTGTTAAATAATTAGTGACGATGTCTGAAAGGATGAAAGTTAATGTTAATTAATTAATAAAAATCAATTGTATTGTAAAATGGACGTTTGTTTGATAAATTAATATTTATAAGAGTAATTAAACTGATTAAAAAATTAATATAGCACATATATTTACTCATACCGTTCATAAATTCATGTCCCATACTTTATCAACAGTAATAAGAGAAGGTTTTCTCAGCTATTTTTCAAATAGTATTATATAAAAGTATGATTTTTTGCAGGTCAAACTAAATAAAAAGTGTATTTTAAATTAAACTTTCATTAACAATTAGTTTAGGTTAACCCTTATCCTACCGATGGGGTGAAATTTGACCCCACGCCACTTTAATGTATAGAAAAATTAATGATAAACAAGTAAAAAAAAATTGAAAAAACTTGACTTTGTATTTTTCTGTCACTGTAAGATTTTTTATGTACATAGCATGTTAATTTTTTTATGTTATCATATCTGTAATAGTCACATGGATAAATGACCGCATTCTTAAGCACTTTTAATTTTTAGCCTATGAAATTATACTTTCAGTTTTACTGTTTCAATTTTACTTTTTCTTCTAAAGTGTTACTGTAGATTTCTCATGTATTACATCAGCGAAAGATAACGGTAAAATGGCAAGCTCATCTAAGCATAGTTTGTCCGAATCTGATATTAGGAACATTTTACAGGATTCTAGTGAAAGCAGTATTTCTGAGTTTGAAGATGAAACAAGTGAAATTGACCACATATCAGGTTAGTACAGGGTGATACAGTCAATTTCTGACCATTTCACTCGAATGACGTACATTACAGATAAACAATTGAAAGAATATGAGCGCCATATTGAATTTCTAAATAGTTGGAGTTTGTATTGTTGCAACGGCGCTGCATGAAAATCGAATTGTTTAATAATGGCGCCCGCTTTATGAACAGAGCAGAAATGCAAGTTTGTCGAATGGTATTTCGAGACAAAATCACCTGTAACCGTGCAAAGAAAGTTCCGGAAGGAGTATAAATGATAAGAGACGCACCAGGTAGGCAAGCAATCATGGATTTTGTCAAGCAATTTCGTGCCACTGGATATGTTAAAGGCAAGAAATAAGGCGGGAGCGAACCTCGTGTTCGAACGGCCGAAGTTGTCGAAAATGTTCGCACAAGGTTGGTCGATTCTCCCACCAAAAAATCTGTTCGCCGCCTATCCACGACGTGGCGAATTTTGAGAAAGGATTTACACTTGTTTTCGTATAAGATCCATGTTTATCAGAAGTTAACAGACACTGGAAGAGAGAAGCGACAACAATTTGCGTTGGAGTTTAGAGTAGAAATGGAAGCCAATCAGGACATTGTGGACAACCTACTGGTGTCAGATGAGGCCTTCTTCCATCTGTCAGGTGACGTTAATAAACCTAACGTTCGTTTTTTGGGTTCCCAGCACCCTCATGAGATCCATAAGTCACGTCTTTATCCACGAAAGGTTATGGCTTGGTGCGCGATTTCCAAAAGAAGCATCATTGGTCCGTTCTTTTTTGAGGGCACCGTAACGTCACAGGCCTACCTTAACATGTTGGAAACCTTCTTCATCCCCGAGCTGCGAAGGAGGCGTGTACCGCTTCGACATCAATGGTTTCAACAGGAAGGGACTAGGCCTCAAACCACTAATGAAGTGTTAGACTTTCTCAATTAGAAATTCGGAAATCGTGTCATTTCAAACAGGCTTCCAGATCGATTCGGGGGTGGCTTTCTTTGGCCCCCTACGAGTCCTGACCTAAACCCATGTGATTTTTATCTCTGGGAGTTCCTTAAGGACAGTGTGTTCACTACAGCACCAAGAACCCTAAACCAGCTGCGACAAAGCATCGTTGACTGCTGCACCCTTGTGGATACAGAAATCCTGGATAGAGTTACGAACAACTTCACTATTCGGCTGTGAGCAGTTCAAAACGTTCGTGGTGGCCACATTGAGCATATCATCAAGACTTTTCCACGGGAATAAAAACTCCGAACTGCCTAAAATATTATACTGAAATTCTAAGTTTGTAAACATTAATGGGTCAATAAATCATAGTACTGAAATGGTCAGAAATTCACTGAATCACCCTGTATTTTTTATCATTTTATGTTTACTTCATAATTATTCAACTTTCGAAAATCTGAAAGTGACATAAAAAAAAACGTTCAATAGAGTAGTTTTGAAAATTAGCATTATTTGTTGAACCATTTTACAAAAGTAATGATTTACTTTCCACAAAATGAATCAGTTTCAGAAAGATCTTCAGATGAATCAGTGCCAGTTGATGGAGAGGCGTTGTATTACCTATCAAAGGATAAAATAAATATGGCATCCAGATCCAGTAAAACATCAAGGAGGACGACGATCAGCGATAAACATTCACGTAACCCCAGGACCGAGCAACTATACAAAAAGAAATGTTGATAACATACAATCTGCTTTCAATCTTCATCTGAAACCAAACGTCAAAGATGACATCATAAAGTGGACAAACAAGAAGGTATGGCTAGCTAATGTAGACAAAAACAAAAAAAACTCATTAGAAACCTTTCACTTTACCCACTCGATAAAGGGCAGGGGATGAGATTTTTTCACCGGGTTTTTTGCTAAACCCGCATTTTACATGATGGTCTGCAACTTTCTAAATAACACATGGGCTCTAACCTCTACCCCTACAAAATTAAAATTTTCAAAATTTACCCCTTCACCCAGGGACACGAAATGTTTTTATTCTGAATTAGGGGACATGAAAACCAAATAATCAATATTCCTTTTCCCCCAATCTGTTCCCCTTGAGTCGTTATGTGGACCTAAAGACGGGACACCAATTATGAAACACCCTGTATATTCCTTCGAAACCTGGCAAATATGGAATAAAACTGTGGTTGTGTTGTGACAGTGAATGCTCCTACGTATACAATATTCAAGTGTACACAGGACGCCGAGTAGGTGAATCAAGAGAGAAAAATCAAGGTGAACGTGTGGTTTTGGATATGATCAAAGTTATAGAGAAAAGTGCAAGAAACGTAATTCGTGACAACTTCTTCACAAGTTTATCGTTAGCAGAAAAACTTCTGAACTTAAATCTGATATTAATAGGAGCAATGAGAAAGAATAGATCAGAATTTCAAATGCAACTTACATCGCCTAAAGGACGGGTTCAGTTTTCAACAGTTTTTGCATTCAGGGATGGTGTTATGTTAGCATCATACGCCCAAGAAAAAACAAAGTCTGCATTATTCTTAGCACGCTACATGACCAAGCTGAAATTGAAGAGGAAAGAGTTGATAAAAAACCACGACTAATTTTAGAATACAACAGAACCAAAGGAGGTGTAGACACCACTGACCAGAAAGTAAGAAAATATTCTGTAAAAAGAAAAACCAACCAGTGACCGTTATGTCTGTTCTATAACATGATAGATATTTCCGCACTGAATGCATTCGTTCTATGGATATACATGAATCCCGAATGGAACAGACACAAGAAACACCGCCGTCGTTTTTTTCTTATGGAATTAGGAGAAAAACTTATACAGGCCAATGCATCAAGACGACATAAAAACGAAATGCCTCAGCAAGTAGCTAGCCAAGTTGTCAGTGTACCTCAGACAAGTAAGAGGCCGTTGTTCATTCTGCCCAAGTGCAATGGACAAAAAATACACAGTGCATTGCTCTAAGTGTGGACTCTTTGTATGCAACATTCACCATGAAAAGATTTGTTTTAATTGCAAAATACATGATTGAAATAAGTAAACTGTAAAACAGAAAAACTAAAGTTGTCAAAAAATAAAACTGAGCATCTTATATTATAAGGGGGTTGTCAGTTAACAGCCGAGGCAGTTGACCGCAAAGGCACTTATTCCTCTAAGAAATATTGCACCATACCCAAAAAGAATACTTAGACCACCTAAAGGTAGCCAGATAGACTTAAAAAGCGAGTCAAGCTGCCTACAGGGTCCAAGTGGATATCTTCAAGAAAGGTTAAACCAACCGTGAAGTGGCGAAAATGTGTCAGAGCGACACAGTCAAAAAGAATGTGGTAGGCCGTTCTTTCGCCAAGCCGAACTTCGAACATAGTGGCTCTTCCCGAAGGATTCCCATTCTATGTAGATGTTTACAGAATAAGTCATGACCAGTAAGAAAACCGATAATGATCCGTACTTTCGTTTATATTAAGTTGTAAAATGCCTGATGTTAGACTAAGAGAAGATCTCTTAATCAAAGTCTGGCATGTATTTGATCGGTGGTATTTATCTCCGTAACTGCAGTTTGTCTGGAAATACCGCATAAAGGTTCAGGGCCAATAAAAGGAGACTTGGCTCCCTGTTTAGCTAAGGTATCTGCAACCTCGTTTCCGACAACACCTTTATGTCCAGGAACCCATTTCAAAGTGACACTGTTGTGAAAAGAAAGGTCCTGTAGGAGCTGCCGACATTCCAGGGTAAGTTTAGAATTAACCCTAGAAGATTTGATGGCTTTAAGGGCCGCTTGACTGTCGCTGAGTATGAAGATACGACGATGTAAATAGAGTTTATCTATACTCATCTGCAGACAGTAAATAATGGCCAATATCTCAGCCTGGAAAACAGTGGCCCAATGACCCAAACGACGAAAGCGGAGGGTTTTGGGACTGCCACAATAAACACCCAGGCCCGATTGGCCGTGATGACGCGAGCCATCAGTATACCAGATGAGGGCCCCCTTAGGGAAATGCCAACTCATACCATCCGGCCCTGCCACGGGGTCAATTATGACCTCGCTCGAGGGCTCAGGGAGGGCCTGAGTAACTGTAATATCAGATGGCATCTGAAGAATATGACTGGTTAGAATCTGGCTAATGAAAGTGTGAAACTTCTCCCCAGGGAAGTCCACCCATAGCCCTTGATTACTCAGTCTATATGAACTTTTCCTGGCTACACCTTTGATATATATGCTAGGGTAAATGTGATGAATCCGGGAATTATATATAGTAGCCGGTGATTATGTATAATAACCATTTTGTGTGGTAAATTTGATAATAGTCTTCAAATAATCACATTTTCCGGATTTTTATGTGATCGCTGTTTAATATTCGCAAGCTCTCTTGTTGCGTAACAAATGCGATTATTGTTCTTGCGTTTTCTCAGAATCGAACAGTTGCGCCATCTACAGCCAGGATTTTAAAAGTGGGCGACTATTTTGAAGGGGATTGAGAAAAACAGGGGCTTGGTTTTTTTTGGGGGGTAATCTTAAAAGTGTGGGCGTAATCTTAAAAGTTTGGCAGAAAAAGATTTTTTTGTCTTTCTTTTGGCTATCTCTCTTTTTCTCCCCCTCCTTCTCTACGCTTCTCTCTCTTGCTGTCCTTGCTCTATTTTCCATTTATATTATATTTCTTTATTTATCTTAAATTACTTACCGATGTTGTTTTTGGTTCTTCAATTTTTTTCTCCAGCGATGGGGTTCGATCCTGGGATTGTTGGATGTTTTGGTTAGCAATCAACGTCTTTACCACTGAGCTCTCAACTCGCTGAGAGCAAATGGTGTTAATTAAACTTAAAAGCATTTCAACAATGTGATTACAAATTTTCCCGTCAGTTGGCGCACACAGCCGATAAATGAAAAGAATTTTCAAAAATCGACGGAATTTGGGAGTGTGAATGGCAATCTTATGTGTAGAAGCCTGTGTGTGGGGGAAGCTGGGAACACTCAAACTCACCGCACCAACCAGAAGAAAAAATTTAAACTTTAATTTTTTGATCATGTTGTGTTTTTGTAGTACATTTTAGTTTTTTGTCCTAAGGGAAGGCTTGCAAAATTGTTGATGGTGGTGGCGGATTATGTCAAGCGTGTGGCGTCCGGGAAGTGAAACTCCGAAAAAACAGTTTAGATATTTCCGTAATATGCCAGTTTGCGGGCTGCATTAAAGTGCTACATGGCATACCTCAGTCGGGTTTGATGTGATCCCTAAAAAATTAATTACTATGATTCAAAAAATGAAACCTGAATAAAATTTTTTATTCCTCATAAATGGCAAGGAATGCTGAAGTGGTGTTAGCAAAGTCGACTGGAATTTCCAATCTGAGAAATAACTGTTTATGCTTAGAATAAGCAAAAATTTATGTTTAATGCATGATTTGCCTGCAGCAGCGAGAAAATTGGTTGTGATATTATGATATGGATGTTGTAGTTAGGTTAATCAAGTTAAGTGATTCGCATTTCAAAACATGGTGCTCGCAGCGAATGATTACAACAAAACGCGAACCATTAGTCAACCGTATCCGGCTGGACGGAAGTAAACCTGTAAGCAAAGAGCATGGTGTGTGTCTGTTTAGTATGGAGGGTAGGTTAGATTAGGTATGGGTTTGGTTTGTATAGGTTTGGTTAAGTCAGGTTATGTTAGGTTGAGGTTAGGTTGGGTTTTGGATAGATTAGGGTTAGGTTTAGGTTGGGTATAGGGTAGGTTCAGATTAGGTTAGATTAGCTTTGGATTAGGTTATGTTTAGGTTAGGTTAGATTAAATAATAAATATTAATTAAAAATACAAATTAGATGAAAAATAAGGTATAATAAACAAAAATAATTAATCTAAATCAAAATAAAAATAAAAAGCAGACGTTAATAATTGCTAAGTTAATTAATATAACTTCAGGATAATTCTCTAATATTCTATTTGCTTTTAGAGAATTATCCTCTTGCTTTGATCAAGGATAGGCTCTATCCGAAACGTCAGCTTTTTATTTTGATTTTGATTTAGATTAATTATTTTTGTTTATTATACTTTATTTTTTATCTAATTTGTATTTTTAATTAATATTTATTATTTATTGTATTCCAGGGTTCTTGTGTCTCGTCCTTCTCTTAATATATATCCGTTAGGTTAGATTAGTTTGTTATGTTAAGTTATGTTATGGTGTGTTGGGTTAGTTTAGATTAAGGTTTGGTTTGGGTTTAGTGTATGCTCAGATTAGTTTAGGTTAGGTTTATAGTAAGTTTTGTTTAGGTAAGTTTAGGTTTAAATTATGTTTAGGTAAGTTTAGGTTTAAATTATGTTTAGGTAAGTTTAGGTTAGATTGGGTTGTGTTGATTTAAAGTTGTGTTAGGTTTTGGTTATGGTAAGTTTGGGTTAAGTTAGGTTATGTTTGATTAGGTATGTGAGGTAAGGTTTTTTATTCGGTTTGTTAAGTTAGACTGGTTAGGTTTTAATAAGGTTAGGGTTATGTCAGATTAGGTTTAGATCAGGCTAGGTTTAGTTAGGATTGGTTAGGTTGGGTTAGGATTCGTATTCAGACACCTGTTGTAGCGACGCTTATGATAAAAGTTCGGTTAAGTTTAGGTAAGATCAGGTTTTAGTTATGGTAATTTTTTTTTTGTTTGTATTAAGTTAGGTTTAGATAAGATTTGGTTAATGATTTTAAATACACGATGATATTCTTAATAAGATGATGGTTACTGCGAGTGATTTCTAAAAAACACGAAACATTAGTTATGAATTGTAACAGGTCCATTCAAATTTTGCAATTTTTCTATTGTCTAATTTAAGTCTCTTTTGATCTGTAATGAAATAAAATAGTTAGTCATTCTTTTTGAATTTGAGGTCATGTTCAATTTTCAGTCTTCTGTTTGAATGTGTTTTCAACGGCGGATGTGTTGCAATCTCTTCACCTGTAATGGACGAGTTTTGTATAGGTCTTTTACTCACAGGATATACAGTCGCGGTGAATTTTGCAATAAGCGGATTCAGATATTAATTTTTTATAGACTGCGAGTTTTCATTCGTTCTGTCCAATGCGTTGAAGAATCTTTGGTTGTTTGAAGTTATTTAGCAAGTGAAGTGATACCAGTCAATTTGTGAAGCGTTAGCTATTTATTCTGCTTGCTGTTGTCATCTAATTTGACTTAATATAAGAAACAAGTATATTTTTGATTCTTTTTATTAATAAGGAATTACGCATGGAATGTGTAATTTTGTTTTTCCCATCACGACAATTTTTTTATGGATGGTCTTATTTTTATATTGCAGTTTTACTTTGCATTGTGTGTAGATAGTAAAGATTAACTTGCTCTGTTCTTCTTTTGGGCTAGAGAAAATGTAAGAGCGATAATTGGATATGTTGCACCGCATATGAGTTTGCGAATTGCGTTTTCAAGGAACTATTTATTAAAAAAGACAACTACGTTTGGGAATTTTTTAAAATCACCGGTAAAAATAATAAACTGAAGGTTATTTATCAAACTTCCCATTGTAAACGGTGATTATGAATAATCAGCGGTTATTATATATATTCCCCTTTTCTTCATATTTACCGTATGTAGCGCGCCCTTGGGCGATCTAATTAATCAGGATGATAGGGAGAGGGTTCAGCAGTGTAGGTGGTAAAGAATCGATTAACTATCGTGTAAACGAAAATTGAATACCTATTTATTTCTTTCACTTAACAAACAAAATTAACTATTACAGTGCCCACAAAAATATCAATCATTACATATCCTATTGAATGTTTAAACGATTCCCTGGCACTCATTGAAATTCATTTTTTAAATTGATTCATTATAATTGTTGTCACTTTCAAAAGGGTTCTCAATAGAGCTTAAAATTGGGCTATTCAATTAAGTCTAGAATGGAAGAGTGAAATCTCTCCCAATAACAAAATGAACAATAACCAAGTTCTATTTTTAAACTAATCATAAAAGAGTCACAAATGCTCGAGGGTGTCTATCAACTTGATTTTGAATTGGCATAGAGTTCTCATGTTCCGCTTCAGCATTCGGCATCCCACTGATTGATATCTATCGTATTCATTCGAGTTGGACTTCTCAGCAAGGGGGGGGGGGGGGAGGAAGAAGGAGCAAAGAAAGGAGGAAAGGACAGGACGAAGGGAATGTTAGTATCGGGAAAACCCACCCATTACCTGCCGACAATTCCACTTAACCACAATGATCATTCGCTGAGGACGTTCACTGGAGCTGCGACAACGTCCGAACTTCCAAACAGCTATACAGGTTGCTGGCCCAATGGTTGAGCGGTGATTCTAAATTGACAAAAATAGAACAACAAAAACAAACTCCAAATAGCGTAAACCATGTGCTATTTTTTATAATTGATAATAACATATTTCGGTAATGATACTCATCTATTCTCAAGGGGAACAAACTTCGATTTCAGAGCGCCGCCGGCGTTCTGCAACCATTCCTGGATTATCTCGCCGAAAAGGCTTCCCGGGAGAAATTCTAGAGTACGGAGTAAGGCGTCGTTTCCGCCAATTTGCACTCCTTCTACTAGGTATCGTCAAGTCCGACTTCACCGACTACAATCTCTTTTCATTTTCAAAAAGGACTTCTTCCCTAACGGAAGGCAAAAGTTTTACACCCGAGCCTCGTCGTTCCAATCCTAACACTACCTTTTTCTCAGCCCTCTCGCGGAAAGGGAAAAAAAAACCGAAAACGCACTCTCGCACTTTAACATTTTTGTCATTGTTTCTCATTGTTGGCAAGCGTGTTCCACAACAATTCAAATCATCACATTTAAGAAACTATCGATAAAATGTCTCTTCTACTTGTATTTATTGGCGAATAATTTTCATAGCAATAATATAATCGTAACAGATAGTTTTCTAAAGGATGAATCACGATCACTATACAGCGGAAAAATTAAGCCGGGGCGTTATACGTAACATATATATCAAGTGGAGTCAGAGAAAGTATAACCTCTAAAGCCTTGGTTGGCGTGGTAGAGACAGCACCCGTTATACTCAAACACGCCAATCTTTGAAGAGAGGTCAGCTTGGCTCTAACGGTTAACTGCTCAGACTTACACCATCAAATTAGAGCACAGTATGTCAAAATAGGCCTGATCGCCGTGACATACAACCTGTAAATCATCTTGGGAGTAAGACCCCATGATTTACCAAGGGCTCTACGACAACGGTAAAGTCCAACTTTAACTTGATTAATCTTGTAATCAAGATCTTGGTTCCAAGTCAACCTACTATCGAGGATAGACCCTAAGTATTTGACTTCATTTCTCATAATGATCTTCTCACCGAATAGAGTTGGTATGAGATCATAAGAAATGGCCTCTCTTCGGCCTGTAAAAGGAACCAGAGTGGTCTTCGAGGGATTAACCCTTAGATTCCGCTCTAAGCACCATGATTGAACTTTATACAGAGCCGTTTGTACAAGATCACAAATAGTGACCTTGTCGATCCCAGAAACGTAGATGAGGATATCGTCTGCGTAACCCTGGGCATAAAAACCTTGGTCATTAAGAAAGGAAATGAGGTCGTCCACAACTAGATTCCAAAGCAGGGGGGAAAGAATGCCACCCTGCGGACAGCCCCTGGAGGGACGAGCAACAATCCCCTCACCCAACAGGTCAGATATAATTATTCTATCCGCTAAGAGGACCTGAATCCAGTTGCGGATTAGTGGAGAAATTGCTTTGGCAATTAAAGCTTTAGCAATAGAGTCGTAGGAAGTGTTATCAAACGCTCCCTCAATATCGAGAAAAACAGCTAGAGCAAACTCTTTATACTCCAGAGTTTTTTCGATCCTTACCACTAAATGGTGTAGAGCTACCTCCGTAGATTTGCCAGACTGATAGGCAAATTGATTAGCGTGAAAGGGACCAAGAGTCCCAAAATCTTCTCTAATTCGTAAATCAATAATCTTCTCAAGGCACTTAAGCACAAAGGAAGACAGACTGATGGGTCGAAAACTCTTGGCTAGGTCATAGCAACCCTTACCGGGTTTCGATATGAAAATCACCTTGACCAGTCTCCAGAGATTAGGAATATAACCAAGAGCTAAATAGCCCTAAAAATTAAAAACAGGATCGGCGAGATTACGTCTGATACTGGCTGGAGAAGTACCGGAATGATCTCGTCCGGCCCAGGTGATTTATAGGGATCAAAGGATTTAATTTCCCAAATGACCCTAAGACGAGTAATACTTCACCAGCAGCAGCCCACCCAGTCCGCGATGTCCTGACCATGGAGTCAAGATACACTGAATCCAACGGACCAATGAGCTCAGCGCCTGGGAAGTGAGTTGTAATAAGAGTCTCAAGGACTTCTCTACTGTTACTGGTGAATTCACCATTAGATTTCTTGAGAGTGCCAACCATAATAGGTTTATCGCATTTCAAGAGTTTATAGAGTCTGGCTCCTTCCTCAGTCTTTTCGACTGATTCACAGAACTTTTTCCATGAAGTACGTTTAGCTAATCTAACAGCATTATTCTAATCAGCGAGGGCATTTTTATAAACCTGCCACTCATTAGTCTTTCTAGCTTTTTTAAAAAGCTTCCTTATTCTTTATCTCTGTAGAGAGAGATCATGGTTTCACCAAGCACAGTGGGATCTACATCTCTTCCTCAGCAGAGGAGAGTTGTTATGATACGATTGTACCAGGGCCTGCTGTAACCCATTTACACAAAGCTCCAGATCAACAGTATCATTGATTCTGGTTGTAAGACTGGAAATCGCGGAACGAACGTCCTCGCAATATTGAACCCAAATAGTCCGCTTAGGATCCCTAAACGTTCTATCCCAGTCTGCACCAGTAATGAAAGGAAAGTGGATATGCTGATGGTCCGCCATAGAAGGTTTGTCATCTACATGCCATTTTCTAATCCATTTCCGCTAAGTGGAAGAACCATAAGTAACATAATGAAGGTTGGCTTATTACCTTGATTAAATATATATAAGTTATTCTCTAGGATAAAATCGAAAAGAAGTTTAGCTCTGAGATTTGTGTCGGTACTGCCCCACAAGATGTGGTGAGCATTTGCATCACATCCAACGACGATCGCCACCTTGTGAGAAGTCGATGTTTCCCATATTCTCTTGATATCATCATTGATGGGAGAAGTTTCCTCGTATGGAAGGTAGGCCGAGACAAACATTATGTCACGATCTAGGCCGTACAAACGAAGGTTAATTTTCGCCACTGCTAAGTCTCTATAACACAATTGATACATAGGAAGTGCGTTAATACTGTTTTTAATCAACAGACAAGCAAGGGGAGATGAACATTTAAAATCATAAATTAGTTTACCTCCACTGTTAGACAAACCTCTGATTCCGCCCTTGAAAATGCAGGGCTCCTGAATCAGAGCGATTTGTATGTCCTCAGCTAGGAAAATGTTGCTGAGGTTGGCAACGGCCAGTTTCTTATGCTGAAGATTTGCTTGCAGGCACTTCAGCATTAGGTGATGTCATATCAGGTGGTTTCCCTATAACCTTAGCTTGGATCTGGGACAGTCCAATGTACAAAAGCCATTTCCTGTCTCTCAGAATCCTCGCATCCAGTTCAGGGATGGATAACACAATGGTTACTTCTTGATCCTAAAGGTTTGAGGTTAAGGATGCCCCATTGTGTAGGCGATATTTCTTGAACATGACTGGGAGTTTCAAGATAGTCTTGGTGGTTTTGGCGATTGTCTTCGCCTCACCAACCAAGAGAACCTGTCCTTCCCAGGGAGTGATACACTTGACTATAGTAGTCAGCCAATCAGCTGTGTCATGGTCGGCACAGAGTAAAATTATAGCTCCGGCCTCCAGACGAGAGTATTTATATTGGGGTTCTGTACCAGAAGGCATTTCCCCCATATAATTCGTCAGTAGCTCTTGGAAGGCTTCCAACTGCTGCTAATTGAGCTGCTTGTCTGGATAGCCTTCCAGAACTACTGCCATTTTGGTTGATGTTAGAGCTTCGCGAAAATTCCCAGTTTTGGGTCTTTTGCAAAGCTTCTTACCATCTGATGAAAGAGTGTTATCCACTGACCGAGGTTTTTTGGTCGGGGTATGCACCTCCCTATCAGATGGCTGAGGGCCGACCTTAGGCGTTGTGGCCTTAGTGCCCTCCAACCTTTTCTTTCTGGATTTACGGCGTTTAGCTGCCCCAGAAAGTGATTTGAATACAGGTTTCGCGCTCCTCTCACTCGAAGTCTCCCGCTCTACAGCAGGTGGCGCCTCAGGTTTGGAAGTGGCAAACTTATCAGTTTCAGATGATTCGACTGAGGTTATTACAACCTCAGTGGTGACACCTGTAATGTCCTGATTCCCCAAAGGGTCTCAGGTAAGGTAAAAATCTTACTTTCCATAAACGGTAGTAGGAACGCAGGATTGACGGTCCATTCCGGGAGTGCCTGCATGCCGGGATAAGGCAAAATACTCCTGAATGTCGCCAGGTAGACATGGGTTCATTAAGGTGTTTAAACTGTTGCGGAGGAATAGCAGCCCAGGCTGACATCACAGCGTCCCGAAATTGGTGCAGGTTGGACGGTCGTGTGGGAAGCCGTCGGATGGTTCTCTCCACTTCATCCCATAAATGAGGAAGACTTTGTGATGAAGATTTAAATAATGAAAATATTAGCACCATAAATGGAAAACAACAAGTTGAAACAGTTAATTGTGATAATATTAATGACGATACAATTTAACAAAACATAGTCAACATTGACGATTCACCATCGAATTCTATAACTGCACATTCTGTCACCCATAAAATTAAACGATTTGATAACGAAGATAATTGGGAAGTACCCATAAAACCTGCCTCAACGATCAGACTATGTTTAGGAAATTTAGATACAGGTTTAAACCCTGTCTTGTTGGCTAAGAAATTGTCTACTCAAAACTTTAAAGTCCTGAAATGTGGCAGGTGGATTACAAAAGTTGGAACGCCTTCCCAATATTTCTTTGTACGAATTAGTCAAAAAAGCCAAGACCAAGCATGGCAACAAGTTAATTGGCCTATAGGACTCACAGTACGCTTATTTAAAGGTAAAAGTCCTTCATTACTTGAAGACGCATACCGTGATCCTTCATATGCGAGGCATCGGCTGTGACAAGAATAAAGTCATAGCGTTTACACCCCAGCTGTCTTCTTCAAAACATATCGCAATAGCGTATGCCAACGTACGGTCAATTTTTAATAAACTGGACGACATTGAAATATGGTTAAATACTGATAACATCGATATATGTGCACTTACTGAAACTTGGTTGACTAAGGATTATGATTCCAATATAATATGTCCAAAGAGATATTCCATATTCAGAGCTGATCGTCCCTCAAGAGGAGGAGCAGCAGCATTGATCATTAAAAATAACATAAAAACACGAGTGATTTTAAGTGAATCTATTGGTGGAGTGCTATGAGGCAAATACCAAATTTAGATTACTGACCATTTATCGACCGTGCTATATTGACTTTCAAGAAGTGATTGACATCATTCAGAACTTGGACTCAAATTATGACTACGTTATTATGGGAGATTTTTAACAAAAATTTTTTACTACAATCGATGGCTGTTAATATGATTAAACAAATTGCTAATATGCATCATCTGATTCCGATTATTGATAGCCCTACTCGGATTACTAATTAGTCCAAAACTCTTATCGACCAAATTTTTATACCAGATTCATAGCCGGTGATAAATTTGAAAATGGATATTCTACCCAAGTGTGACCACTTGGCCTTTGTGGCGACCTTGAATTCCAATAAGCATAAAACTACTCAAATGAAAAACAGTTCTAATAAATCTCTAAAATATACCTGTGAACTGGGATAGATTTAAGCAATTAATTAATGTTCATGATTGGTCCGTATATTTTGAAACTGATAACACTGATACAATGTTTCAAAGTCTAAATCAGACGATATTCCGAACTTTTAATTCAAGCCGGTTTGAAGACGAAGATATGTATTGCCCGTAAGAAATCTCCTCCTTGGTGGAATACTGATATCATTAAGATTAGAAAAAAAAGGAAAATAATTTATAAAGATTATTGTAAAACCAAAAACATTGATGTTATAAATGAATTAAAAGCCCTTAACAAAGTCTATAAACTGAAGATTATAAATGCTAAAAGACAAAATGTAGTGAATACTAAAAATGAATTCGATCTTTGGAAATTCGTAAATAGTAGGAATAGGAAGGAAAATTTAGACGTACAAAATTTAGTAAAATCGGAACAAGCGATTGAATACGTACATTGGATTGGCAATCCTCTGGACTTAGAAATCAAAGAGCCAATTATACATATCCCTTGTAAAGCTGAAGTTGATTGGAAGTTACCAACAAATTTACCTCATCATATTTATAGGGTAAATAAAAACATCAAATTCAAATAAACCCTAATGATGGAATTTTAAATAATGTGACTCTTAAGAAATGGGGACATCAAAGAAATAATCTTTTAGCCGTTTTAATACACAAAATTTGGGAAACAGGACAATTCCCCACCATACTTAAACAAGCTCTTATACGACCGATTTATAAAACAGGGGATAAATCATTATGAATGAATTACAGACCCATTTCTATTCTTCCGACGGTTTATAAAATCATTGAGAAAACTTTATTTACCCCTATGATGGAGTACCTTTGGGAAATGCTCCCCACCAATCAATATCGGGGACGCCCTAAAACTTCGGTTCAAGACTTACTTCTTACGATAATGTTAGAGGCAGTTGAGGCCATTGACACAGACCACCGTTTTTGTTATCGTAACCTTTGACATTGCTAAGGTGTTTAATACCGTTCCCAGAAACCAACTTTTCATCGAATTACAGTATTTTGGTATTGCAGGTAAATCAATAGAACTACTGTACGACCTCTTTGATATGAGATATAATAGGTTAACAATAACTAACCACTCCTATTGCTATCCATCAAGTTGAGGAATACCACAAGGTTCAGCAATTAGCAACATTTTATTTGCTGTAGTGATTGCGCCTCTTTTTGAACTACCCCTTAAATTGAAAATGAAAGCGTTTGTGGATGATTTGATCTTGACAAAATATTATTCTCCGAATGAATACCAAATGATCGAACAAGATCTCAGACATGACACAGAAATTATAGGTGATTGGTTCGGAAAAAGAAATATGAAAATCAACGTAGACAAGACAACTCAATTAATTATTGATAAAAACCAGTCTATTTCAGTTCGCACCCAAAAATTCTAGGGATCATCTTTGATAACAAATTAAAATTCATGTCCCATGTAGAAAATGTTATTTGTCAACGTAGTAAACTTAAATATCTGGTTAAAAGATTACGTTCTACATTAACCCGAAAAGAAATGATAAATATTTTAAAGGTCAAAATATTACCAAAAATAACGTATGGTTTGATCCTTTGGGGAAAACCCCATAGAGTTTGGGAGGAGAAGTTGAAAGTAGCGTATAATAGCATTATTCGTATGGCTTTAAATCTTCCTTTGTATCATTCTTTAACTCAGACCGCCATTGAAATAAACCTCTTAACATTCCGCTACTTTGTAGTGTTTATGAAATTGAAAGAACTGGTTAAAGCTATTCAAATATCTACTCATCCTGCTCATTTTGTTATCCAATGGCTAAACAGCTACCCAAATATAAGAAAAGCTAAATATCTAACTATAAATTCTCCACATATTGTTTCCAGATGGAGAGAAAAATTCTTTCCATTTAATATTATCTCAACATGGAATAAAATCCCTAGCGACAGGAGACAAATTACCATTTCGGTAGAAGGGTGGATCATAATACTGTTCCTATTGATTAAACAAGTGGTGGCCTTACAGTATAACAGAGGGACATCAGGAGTTCCAACTAGTTTCGCCATTTATTCCCGGCTTTGTCAAGGATATATACAGCAAGAGGCATGCAAGCCTTTATATACAGAACAGTGGTACAAATTATGCATATACATGAACCAATAGGAAATAATGGCCATCAGGATAAATAGAAAAAGCACAGATTTTTGAAATTATAATGGCCAATAGAATAAAAAGGGTGTAAACGCTAATTTTTATAAATTATACAAAAAGAAAATATACAAAAGGATGGTGCGCGTATACGCGGACCGAAAAGAGAACTTATCCGGTTGTCTGAGGACAAGAGGATTTACAGAAAAATAAACAGGCAAGAAATAACAAAATGTGAAGGAAAACATAAACCATAATAAAGAAACCGAGAAAAAAGGGGGATCATAATAGATCAGATAAAGAGTTAAGTATTGCATATACATTAAAGTCTGTTTGATAATTGAAAAGCAGGTGGGGGGAGGACTTCTTGGCCTTGAATATTTCGATCGCTTCGAGGGTAGCAGTTTTTTCTGGCCTATTGCAGATATGCAGGACAGACATAACATCTTCTTGCGTCTTTAAAGCGTGTCCGGAATCTTCGAGGTGGTTTGCGTAGTGGGAAATACGATCTCGTTTTCTATACGAGTCACTGTGTTCTCTGAATCGTACTGCAAAATTGCGGGTCGATAATCCTACATAGAATCTGTCGCAAAACGCACAATTCAGGCGGTAAACTCCGGATTGGGAATATTATTATGTTTTCCTTTACATTTTGTTATTTCTTGCCTGTTTATTTTTCTGTAAATCCTCTTGTCCTCAGACAACCGGATAAGTTCTCTTTTCGGTCCGCGTATACGCGCACCATCCTTTTGTATATTTTCTTTTTGTATAATTTATAAAAATTAGCGTTTACACCCTTTTTATTCTATTGGCCATTATAATTTCAAAAATCTGTGCTTTTTCTATTTATCCTGATGGCCATTATTTCCTATTGGTTCATGTATATGCATAATTTGTACCACTGTTCTGTATATAAAGGCTTGCATGCCTCTTGCTGTATATATCCTTGACAAAGCCGGGAATAAATGGCGAAACTAGTTGGAACTCCTGATGTCCCTCTGTTATACTGTAAGGCCACCACCTGTTTAATTAAATTATCATTGGTTGCGATAAAGAAAACTGTTCAAACCATCAGAATCATGTAAAATCTATTTTATACAATTGGACTATGTCCATACAAAATGATGAATGTAAATAATTTTAATGAAAATACTTTACTCACTTAGAGTGAATAATAATAATAATAATAATAATAATAATAATAATAATAATAATAAATGCTCGATCGGTGAGATGAACTGGTCACTGAAGCAGGTGGAAATCCGCGTCATGTTCCCGAATAAGTCCTAGACCATTCGAGCACGGTGACAGGGAACATTGAAACTCGTCGTCACCACCAGGGATACAGTCATCATGAACCGGTGCACCTGATCGGCAACAATATTCAGGTAGTGTGTCGCATTCAGGGATATATCTACGGATGTCAGAGGATCCAGTGTGTCCCAAGAGCAGTAATCCTCCTCCACTCGCCTGTACGGTTGTCTGCTGACAGGATAGATCCATGGCCTCGTGCTGTCTGCACCAGATGCGAAGTCTCCTGTCCGCATGGTGAAGTAGGACCCACGATTCGTCGAACCAGGCGACCTTCTTCCACTCATCCAGTATCCAGTGGCGATCCCTGTGTGCCCATAGCAGGCACTCTTTCCTATTTTGCGGTGACAGCGACGGTACCCGTACTGGCCGCCTGTCGTTATACCCAGGTCGGTGCAAGTTGCGCCGCACCGTGTGCTTCGAAATGGGTTGGGAGCTCCCTCATTGAAGTGCGCTGCAATTTGTTGGTATGATTTGTGCCAGTCGCCATTGGCCTCGTTCATCCACGGCCCTGTTTCGTCCGGAGTTGTGTTTGTTGGAGGTTGTTTTTTGGCATAACCGCCATTCACAGAATACCCTTGACACTATTGCACGGAAAAACCCAAGGAGGTTGGCGAAATGCTCAATTGCGCCCGTCGTGATCCAACGACCATGCTCGTTCAAAGTCGGTCAAATCCCTGGATACCCATATTCAGTCCATTTCTGCTGCAGACTGCAACTTGTGATCCAATGACATCCCTTTTATACACCGCTTCGGCTTGTTCCATTGTTTGGGTGTCACTGGGAAGCCAATCCATTTTCTGTAAGAGGTGTCTTTAATAAATTGGTCGTTCAGTGTATAATGATGATTAATTCTGTAACAGCTACTTGAAACTATATTTCTGTATGTTTTCATAGTTACAATGAAAAAGAAGCCCTTGTATAAGGTGACCAGATTTTCTGAAGGCCAAGGCGGGACACATTAACGCCACCTAGAGAACATGGTGTCTAGGTGGTGTTGGACACATATAAAGTTACATCACGATTATTTAATTATAACTTTAAACGCAACATTAATTATTACTTAAGGCTATCATATTTTAGCTAGGGCTAAGCTAAAAAATTGCCGCAAAATAGCAGTTATGCCAATTAGTTAATTTGTACCTTATTGCTTTAATTCCTGTCCATCTAGCGTAGGAGACTTGATGTTTTAATTTGAAGCGGACGACGGGCCCGCGTGACCAGCTGCTGAACTGCAAAGATCATGCTGTGCAGATGCTCCGTACAAGTACAGGGTGATTCAGTCAATTTCAGACTATTTCAGTACTATGATTTATTGACCCATTAATATTTACAAACTTAGCATTTCAGTATGATATTTAAGGCAGTTCGGAGTTTTTATTCCCGTGGAAAAGTCTTGATGATATGCTCAATGTGGCCAGCAAGAAAGTTTTGAATTGCTCGCAGCCTGTGACGTTACGGTGCCCTAAAAAAAACGGACCAATGATGCCTCTTTTGGAAATCGCGCACCAAGCCATAACCTTTCGTGGATGAAGAGGTGACTTATGGATCTCATGAGTGTGCTGGGAACCCCAAAAACGAACGTTGTGTTTATTAACGTCACCTGATAGATGGAAGAAGCCTCATCTGACGCTCACAGGTTGTCCACAATGTCCTGATTGGCTTCCATTTCTGCTCCAAACTCCATCGCAAATTGTTGTCGCTTCTCTCTTCCAGTGTCTGTTAACTCCTGATAAACATGGACCTTATACGGGAACAGGTGTAAATCCTTTCTCAAAATTCACCACGTCGTGGTATACGACAGCCCTTCTTCAAAGGATAGGCGGCGAACAGATTTTTTGGTAGTGGAATCGACCAACCTTGTGCGAACATTTTCGACAACTTCGGCCGTTCGAACACGAGCTTCGCTCCCGCCTTTTTCTTGCCTTTAACACATCCAGTGGCACTAAATTGCTTGACAAAATCCATGATTGCTTGCCTGCCTGGTGCGTCTCGACACTTATACTTCTTCCGGAACTTTCTTTGCACGGTTACAGGTGATTTTGTCTCGAAATACCATTCGACAACCTTTCATTTCTGCTCTGTTGATAAAGCGGGCGCCATTTTTCAACAATACGATTTTCATGCAGCGTCGTTGCAACAATACAACTTCATCTATTTAGAAATTCGATATGGCGCTCATATTCTTTCAATTGTTTATCCCTAATGCACGTCATTCGAGTGAAATGGTCAGAAATTGACTGAATCACCCGGTATTTCAGTGATGAATGAATGTTTCTGAGAAGTTTTAGTTCTCGTAGAAAAGTTTCATACATTTTTTCAAAAGATTACAGGAACTCTCGTAAAACTCAAATTGCTTGTAGTGTTTCCATTTTTAATTGTATTTTCTCACTTGTCCATACGATATTCATAGCGGAGAAAACTCTTTCGGTGACAGCGTTTGTTCCTGGCAGACGTAGCACATACTCACAATTTTTTAAATCTGCACACAAGGCATATTTTTAACCTTGAAATGACGAAAGATTTAACCCATCGACAGTCAACAATAGTCTTCTTTTCTGCAGTCTGCAGTCTTTTCTGTGGAAACAAATCGGCTAAAGTAGCTAACTTCATCAAATAAATTGTTATTATCGATTTTAACATTCGGTTTCTTTTGTCCAAGAAGATAAAAGCTGCAGGCTCTCTTGTACTTTTTCCCAAGATGTCGTCTCTTTTTATGTAACCCAACTAAATGCATTCAGCTCTTCGAATTGATCAACACTCTGCTTAAGATATTCAGCACAGTTTACATAAAAATTTACAAAGGTTCTCGTAATGTCATTTTTTGTCACTATTCCTTCCTCTTCTAATTGGGTAATCCGAACACGTACTTCATTCGGTAAAATTTTTTTGGTGCTTCTCTCAGTGCATTTATCTATTAAATCATTCAGCGCAGAAAAGACTTCCAATGCTATTAAAGTCTGTGCCTCTATATTTGATTATATCTCCCCGCCCGCTGTGAGCAACAGAGAACTGCGAGCCACACATGTCACACTTCACGTCCTGCTTGCTGTCTTTTTTGTTCTTTCCTTATGAATGGAACTCAGTTTGCATGTCCTCGTTGAATTTCGAGTTTCATTTTGGCATAGCTAATCTGATGAGCAGTGGCGGATGCAGACGTTAACTAACGGCCTTATATTAGGTTAACCGCGGGAAAGATGCTACTAGAGATGGCACGCATGTGACCGCAACACGCTTCCCGTATTTATGATGATGACGTCATATTGAGAGACGCATCTTAGCTGCAGTCGCCACTACGCGGCCTCGGGCTTGCAACACAGCCAAATTGAGTTACAACTTAAATCAACACCGTCTTAGTACTCCTACATAGATTCAAATTCAATGATAAATATATCTAGGTGGTGTAGGTCTTTTTCCCAGAAAAGCGGGACAAACGAGCGTCCCGCCGGGACAAGCAAAAGCTAAAAAAATAGTTCCAAAATTTATCACTAGATGGCGCTGTAAGCGGCATATTATGTACTGTATAATAAAAAAAAAATCATGTTTAACTTGTTTTAGTGTCAATTGCATTCCTTGACCAACTTTAATGTAAAAACATCATGCCAAAGCCGTCGTATTTCAATTCAAAATGTCACTTCTAGCTGAATCCGCTTCCGTTATGCCGCTTACAGCGCCATCTAGTGATAAATTTTGGAACTATTTTTTTCTTATCCCATATCAAATGCCCCTTCTTCAAGAATGCTCAGTCCAAATTTGAAGTCATTCGGAGTCATGGTTGTTTTTTTATAGCATTTTTACAAAGGGACTTTAATTATAATCACCTTGTATATTCATACATTATAAAGAATTTTTTTCCAGCTTGGTTTATATTTCATTTTTCTTTAATTATAAAGTGTTTATATCTAAAGTCGAAATTTATCACCATGTTTTACAGTCATCGCGCTTCACAGGCAAAAGGTCGGAATCACATCATTACATGTCTGTTTGGGAAGGTAGTCGCAGTGTATCCTGCATGCGTATTTATTATTTAGGAGGAACAAAATGGTGGCCTTACAGTATAACAGAGGGACATCAGGAGTTCCAACAAGTTTCGCCATTTATTCCCGGCTTTCTCTCGTTTTCTTTATTTTATGTTTCTTCTGCATTTTGTAAGTTTCTTACCCCTTTATTTTAATTTGTTTTTTATGTAAATTCTCTTGTCTTCGGACAACCGGATATGTTCTCTTTTCGGTCCGCGTTAAACGCACCATCTCTGTACAACTTCTCTTTTGTGTATCTTAAAAAATTTTTTGTATTTATTCTATTTTATTCTACTGGCCATTACGTCGTTTTTTCATTGGCCCCGTTGCTTTATATCCTATTGGTTCTTGTATGTATTTACGCTCATTGCTTAACTTGTACCACTGTTCTGTATATATAAAGGCTTGCATGCCTCTTGCTGTATATTCTTGACAAAGCCGGGAATAAATGGCGAAACTAGTTAGAACTCCTGATGTCCCTCTGTTATACTGTAAGGCCACCACCTGTTTAGTTAATAGGAACAGTATTATGATCCATCCTTCCACCGATAAGAATCATTAGATTAAAAATCAAACTAACTTACTGTACGACATTACGAATAATTTAATTATTGATAAAGCATGAGGAACGTCACTGTCTACCTCAGATTTCGAAAAATTAAAATTATTGATAAAAAATCGATAGTCATGGTTATAGCAAGACATATTAATGAGAAATATCTCATGACCAACAATGGAAGGCAAAGTTTGTGCAATATAGATAAGTGTCAATTTGTAACAATGCATAGAATTCCTATTATTCCGGCTTTTCATAAAAAAGAGTATTCTTAGTACATAATTTTTTTGAAAAACTTTAAAAATGATCAGTAACTGGAGATAATGATCATTGAAATAGAGTAAAAAGACGACAGAGGAAGCACTACTTTAGCTCCGTGCTGTATTGAGCAAATGTTAAGCAAGTAAATAGAAGAATCAGCAACCGCTAGACTGCACAACGTGGGGAATGGCAAAGTTTTGCTTCAGGACATCCAGAGAAGAGTGGAATTGCAACAACATCAGGTGTACATCTAAAGTAAGATTATGTGAGTAAGAAATTATTTAGACTAGCAGTGGCAGCCTTGGATAGGTCAATCCATTGTGAGCCTTTGAAAAAAAAATTTTCAAATTTGCATTAAGATTTTTTACTTAATTAGAATTATTAATTCTAAGCGTTTTCATGTGTTTATTTTTAAGATATTGCAAAATTTAATCCAAAAGAAAACTCCGAGCCACGCCGGGGTTGTCACCAAGCTTATTTGGTAGCAAATCAGATCTAAACATTTCATAAAAATATATTTTGACTATATTCCATGGGAATGTGTATATTTTGGAAACTGAGTTGCTGATGATGCGATGATTGAACGTTCATTTCCAAGAATTAATATTAATGAGCATAGAATGATGATGCAGTGACAGTAGATTAATAAGGCAGCGTCTACTGATGAAGGCAAAGTAGTCACGCGTATCTCCCTTGAATTCCCTATCAAACGTCCAGACGACTGGCAAAAATTTATGTCTGAAAAGGAAAGAGAAAGAACGCGTATTGGACAGAGGAACTCTGCAAATAAAACAGAAAAAGCTGTACGAGCATTTGAAACATCTGAAAAACGGGAATTTCGAATAAAGCAAGAGGGTATAGAAGCTTCTGCGTCAAGGGCAAGAAAAATTTGAGTCTAAAATATTTGATGATGTTCCACAGTGGTGAGGCAAATCAGGAACAGTTTAGATAAAGTCCCGGTATATCACCTAGAATGCCTGTGTTTCGTATTTTTCGTAGAATGGATGGTCCCTTTGCTCTGTGTAGATTTAGTTATTATTTAACCAACTGGGAGTTATATATTAATTTTTGAGACTTTTCTGTTTACCTACAAGTGTCATTATCCCGGGCAACGCCGGTACCTCTGCTAGTCTTATATATATATATAAACGAGGATGTTTGTGGGTTTGTGGGTTTGTTTGTGGGTTTGTCTTTTATATAAATCTACAGTATTATTCCGATCTTGATGAAATTTTGTATACTTGACCTTCAAACCATGAGGAAGGTCACTGTCTACATCAGATTTCGAAAAAGTAATAATTTTCGATAAAAAATCGATATTCATGGTTATGGCAGGGCATATTAAGGCAAATGCAAAGCAAAATTTGTGCAACAATAGGTATCATCGATGTTGTCAACACGCAATGCACCAACACAAGGCAGGGATCAACAATATTCACTGCTCAACACAATTAAAGGGACAATTGTAGAATCCCCTACAGAGGGTGTAAATAATACTTTTTAGCAATTTCATCTTCTGCAACATGAAACCTACTATCTCCCTCACAGGAAATGGTTGAAGCCAACACATTTTGCTGGCAGCTGTTCTAAGAAATTTGCATAGCAATATAACCCCCCGGAAAACAAAGTGGTTACATGCCAGTACACTCTTTGCTTTGAGATAACGGTCGAACATTAGAAGGTGCAGGCATTCCTGGTACATTGTTGTTAGTGCTCTGACATGCCACGAAGGCATCTTATAGCAGTAATGTCAGAAATTAAGGACGAAGATCGTCCAAATTTGGATGACAGAAAAGATAAGAAAGTAGAGAAGAAGGAAAACAGAAAAAGAAGAGAGCGAAAGCGCTATAGCAAGAAAACACCCCCGCCGAGAATAAAAGAGGTCGGAAGAGACCAAGAGAAGAGGAAGAAAGTTAAAAGGGGAGGAAGGAAGAGAGAAGAAAAATTACAGGGAGAGCAATTTGTGATTCAAAAAGGAAAGGTTCGGAAAAAAGATAGTCGAGGAAATTCAAGATATGTTCGAGTGAAGAATGATAGAAGATTGAACACGAAGGAGTTGAAAGAATGGAATAAGAGGAGGAATGAAAGAAGAGAGAGATGCCGAAATTTTAGAAGCTAGTGTCGTCGACGAAAAGAAGCCGACCCGATTTTAACGGAGGCACGTATGCGTGTCAGCGGAACGAAGGCGAGTGCGGTCGCCGTTAACGAGACGCCGGCCGAATCCCGAGGAAAGGATTGTCGCATTGACGGAGGTCTACTCCAGGCAGCTTCGACAGAGGCGTTTAGCGTGTTTCCGTGTAGTAAAGGACATTACGCCCGACAGTGTACCCAAACTGAAAAAACGCCTATAAACTACATCCAGAGAATACAGGATGATTGTGTGTCGTCATAGGATACATCAAAAACCAAAAGGCTCAAGTCCTATTGGACACAGGGGCGAAGGATAATTTTATGGATATCAATTTCGCCGAAAAAATTAATTTACGACAGCAACCGTTAGGGAAGGGGAAGAAGGCCACATTTATCGACGGCCAGTTTGCGCATATTGCAGCTGAATCAAAGCAAGTTTCGTTTCCATCGGGGCGCTACGAAGGACAAGTAAATTTCAACCTTCTCCACATAAACAATTACGATGTTGTACTAGGCCTCACCTGGTTGTTGCAGGCAAAACCTCGGGTTAGATTGGGCCAAAAAGAAGTGTTTTATAATGGTCCAAAACAAAGAAACCGTACTACCGAAATGGAAGGAGCAAGATGATGAACTGGATAGTATATCATCCATCGAATTGTTGAATGAAATGAAAACCGAACCAGATACGCCGATATTTGCAATTTTTTTCAAGAAAAGTGAGAACAATAAATATTCCGCGTTCGACGCATCATTAAATAACATTCATCCCGAGTTTAAGGAGCTAATTCGGTTCTTTCGTTTTCTATTTCCAGATGAGCTACCACCAGGATTGCCACCCAAGAGAAAAACTCAACATGAGATTTGGCAAAAGGCCGATGCAGCACCGTTCAACGCCCCCTTATTCAAACTCAGCCGGGACGAGGAGCACGAGGTAAAGAAAACATTGTATAAGCTTTTAAGTAAAAAACTAATACGTCCGTCAACCTCAGAATACGCATCCCCAGTCCTATTCGTATTAAAAAAAGACGGAAGTAGATTAAGTCCCCAAATAGGCGCATATTAATGAGGAGGGGGTGACCAATTTGCTCTAATTAAAGTCCTCCCCTCCCTTTTTGCTCCAATTAAAGTCCTCCCCTCCCTTAATTTGCTCCAATTAAAGTCCTCCCCTCCCTTAATGTGGGTGTGGTCATTTAATGTGGGCATTGTTTTAATGAATTTGGGTGTTGGTTAATTAATTAATGAGGGCGTTGGTTAATTAATTAGGGCGTTGGTTAATTAATTAGGGCGGCGCCCCTTTGATTTGAAGGGCGTGGTCATTTCGCCCCTACTTGTACGGGCATGCCACAAGGTGTTTTTTTCACAAGCCCCGACACTTAAATACCATGTGTCACACCCGATTTTTTTTTCTTTTTCTTCAATTTTATTCTTTTTATTCAATTTTTGTTTTATTTTTATTCAATTTTTTTTATTTTTATTCAATTTTCATTCTTTTATTCAATTTTTTTTTTTATTTTTATTCAATTTTCATTCTTTTATTCAATTTTTGTTTATTTTTATTTTTGTTTTGTTTGTTTTCTTCTTTTCGTCCTTTGTTTGGGTTTCTCCACGTTCCTCCTAGGTCGATTTCGTCTTCTCCGATTCTCTCGAAGAGTTCATCGTCGTCGTCTTCGATGACATAGTCAACAGGGGCGTCGGTGCAGGCATCGTCGGAGTCGGAGTCGCTGGAGTCACTGCTTACATCAGGTGATGGAGTAAAGGTTGTTTCGGTACTCCTGTCGCATGTTGTCGGTTTAACGTCGGTGAAATGTTCGATCTCGAGCATCACAGCTAACGAATGCGCGGCGCTCGGTGTTTCATAACGCACTCGATTGGCTCCGTTACGGAAAATCGGATTGCTCCGTGTATTTTCAGCCATGGATGGTAATAATCTTTCTGCGTTTCTCACTTCCACACCGAGCAATTGACTCAAAACGAGACAATGCAGTCCACCGTAAGCATAAAAACGCGTGGTGACGTGCTTCCAATGGTTTATGATCCCAGGTAGCGTAGAGTATGGTAAATCTCCTAAAAATATATTTTTCCGGCCTGGCAGTGTGTAATTGATGGCTTTGAGTCGTGCCCAATCGCCCTGACTGAATTTTATCTCGTTTTCTTCGGGCAATAAAAAAGAATAATAAGCTTTCAGTCTATTACCGCATATATCAAGTTGTCTTCTCGTGCGTTCACCGAGTTTTCGTACCTCGTACAAGGCACAAAAGGCGAGCTCGCTGAAAAATATTTCACCACTCTCCGTTTTAAAGGTGTTCGCACCGATTGTAACGCCTTGTACTAGAGAGAGAGAAAAAGAGAGAGAGAAAGAGAGAGAGAGAGAGAGTTAATGCGATAAAAATAAATAAATAAAAATAAAATAAATAAAATGTGAATCTCTCAACTTACAATATTTTGCAGTGTTCATATCGCGTTCGTGTTCTATTTCTCTGTCTTCTACTTCTAATTTTCTTCTCGTTTCCAATGCTCGGACGCCTGTGCGGGTGCGTGCGTGTGGATGGTGGCTTGGCTGGTAGATCTCTGAATGTGTATCTAAAAGATACGCAGTTTCCCGCGATACCCAGACGACGTCGCGTTGCCATGGCAATGACAATGACGTTTTTTACTGTTTTCCCCGCCCCCCTTGCTCTAGAAGTTTCTTGTGGGTTCTTTTTGGGTCAAAGTTATTTCTTGCTCCGACCTTTTGACCTTTTGGGTTCGTTGACCTCTCTCACTGACCCCCCCACACCAAAAATCTTCTATTGGGCTCTGATGTTGAAAACGTTTTTTTTTTGGTTTTTTTTTTCCACATCAATTCAGAAGCTTCTAGAGGGGGGTACTTTTCGGGGGTCAAAGTTATTTCTTACTCCGACCTTTTGACCTTTTGGTTTCCCTGACCTCTCTCAGTAACCTCCCTACCAAACCTTTTTTCTCTGAAACGTATTATATTTAAATTTATATATATTTTCGTTTTAATAAATTTCTTTTTGTTCTTCTCTCTCAAATTTTTTCGTTGCTTTTTTTCCGAGGTGTGTATTTTCTTAAAGTCATGTTTGATACATCTATTTTATGATAACAAATTGTTTTAATAAACACTTCATTTTTTCCCGAGCTGTGTATTTTCTTAAAGTCATTTTCGTGTTTGGGTGCGTTTTCGTTTTACTGTTTTTGCAAACGGGCGAGATTTCGCGTTTGTGAATTCTGTACGTAGGATAGATTTCTCATAAGTGAATTCTCTTAAAAGTTCAAATTTTTTGTGTGGTTTTCTAGTCCTATGGGATTTACAGCATAATTTTGCTACGTATAGTCCGTTTTTACATTTTACAGAAATACGTCAATGGACGTTTTTCACATCTCTCGTTCTACCTCTGTGTTTGATTTCACTCTTACCTTTTTACCGCGAAGGTTAGAATGTACATCACCTGTTTCCAACTAAAACAAATAACAATTACAGACATCCGTTTTCCATATACGTTTTTCAAACTATTCTTTTAAGTGTTGTCTTTTAAAAGACATTGTGTATATTTTTAAAAAAACACCGTGTTGTCTGTCAAACTGCATTCAAGAAAAACGAAATTAAATCTATAAAAAATCACAACAATTGAATGAATACTCGTACTTGTCGTTTTTTTTAATAAATAAATAAATAAATAAATAAATAAAATTCAAGAAAAACGAAATTAAATCTATAAAAAATCACACCAATTGAATGAATACTCGTACTTGTCGTTTTTTAAAGCGTAATAAATAAATAAATAAATAAATAAATAAATAAATAAAACACGTATTCTCGTTTTTTCATAAATAAATACCCGTACATTTTAAAATGTGTTTCCTTTGTGTTTTATTATTT
Source organism: Rhysida immarginata (assembly GCA_023313115.1). Classification (NCBI taxonomy): domain Eukaryota; kingdom Metazoa; phylum Arthropoda; class Chilopoda; order Scolopendromorpha; family Scolopendridae; genus Rhysida; species Rhysida immarginata. Next base: position 489,261 of record JAHWFO010082049.1, read on the forward strand.
TTTGTTGGTGTTTTTACTTCTGTTTGTTTTTCTAATAATTTTCGGTTTGGTTTGTCCGTTTTATATGGTTTTCTTTAAAAAATTTCATTCAAAGTGCGTCTTTTGTAATTCTGTTTCGTTTTTTTACTTCCCACCTCGCATCTCCTTTTCACAATCCTTTAGGGTTGGGGAGTGAAAACTCTTTGTTTTAGATACGTCAGCACTCTCCTTCTGTTTTCTAGGTCACATGTTCCCCTTGGCCTTGTTGCTTTTAGTTCGCGTTTGCTGATTGGTTTCTCTCCTCATTCATCTTGAATACGTCTTCTGTGTTGTGATTGGTTAACGCCCTCTGTCACGGTTTTGTCAGCAGCCATGCTATGATTCATTCTTTGTTCATTTCTCCTTGTAAAAAGTCGGCCATTAAGTGCGTGTCTTAGTGTTTCTTACGAATTCGTTTTTGAATCGTCGTTTCAATACCAGTTAGCTTCAGCAATCCCCTGTAAGTATCTATATTTATATATTTATTTTTTATATTCTTACAAAATGAATCCATTCGTTTTTTCTTAAGTCGTTTCTTAATTTACGAGGGTTAAATCAACGCAATCGTTTCTTTGTTTTGTATAGCTTTCCTTGACTATTTTTAATTTGTTTGAGAGGCTGATACTCTATTGTTTAATACAGGTGACTATTTGTGTTTTTATTTTGTTTTGTTTATTACAATTTACTATTTGCAACGGTTAAGTTGTTCGTCCGCAATGTTAATTCGTTTTTTTTGTTTTTTTTTTTTCTCTTAGTTTTGATAGACACGTGTTTTAGGTTTCATTGTGTCCAGATCTTTGCGTTTTCTATTCGCCCCTCTAAAACTAGCGTCTGAGATAAGTGCCCTGTGCAATAATAAGAAGTAAGTGTAGTTTCTTGGGGTTTTTTTTTTTTTTTTTTTTTCCTACACGTTTTTTCTTAACCCGGCAGTGGGGTGGGGCTTTTTCTTTGTCTAAAAGCTAAAAATAGTTTCTCGGCCTATCTCCCTATACCTAGTGGCATACCAGAATACAACAGATCTTCAAAACACCTCGATTTCATCTGCGTTTTCACCGAGACCTGGATTCTATCGTTCTCTTTCGTCACCAGATCTGGTAATTATTTTTATTTAAGTTAATGTTAAGTCTATAAAAGTAATGACGGTAGATAATGGCGGTACTACGCGATTTGGAGGTAACAATCGATGTTTTTTCCGTTATATCCCGAAATATCGATGTTCTTACCGATACTTCCCAAAATATCGATGTTTTTATCGATACATCGCGAATTTGTCGATGGTACCTCGAAATTTCGTTAAATTTTTTAAAAAAAAAAAAAGGGGGGGTGCAAACTGTTGGGCATACCGTATATAATTCTGGCACTGTGAAGTATATAATTTTTTTTCTTTTAAACAGTTTTCATGAAATATATACTTCATAATCTACTATCTGGAATAAATGGATAAGTTTGTGAAACATTTTATTTCATAAACTCCTTCTCTTCATAGACTACTCGTATTACCAGCCATTTGGGTTGTTTCTTTTTTTGGTTTACCTTAATTAATTTTTTTTTTTTTTTTTGATCACTTTTTTCGCTTTTCAGGTAAACAGCGATTCTGCAGAGGCTTCTAGTGACACCTTTCCAGATTCTAAGGGCTGTGTACAAGCGGGGGATTTTATCCGAGTGTCGCAGGTGATTATAAAAAAAAAATATATATGTTTTGCGTATTTTTATAAAAACACTTTCATGTCGTTTAAGAGCTTCTTGTGGAATAGGAGCTAGGGATTTATTTATTTTTTTTACTTGTGTTGACCTTGGCTAATGATATGTATTTTTTTTTTTTTTTTTTATTGTTTTAGCGTCGTAAACCATTCCATTATACAACAATTACGGGAAGCTCCATACCTCGCTGTGTCACACCTATCAAACGTCAGCGTAGTCCATCTCCACCGGCCCCTGCACCGATAGTAGAAGACACACAACCAGATGTAGAACCTTTAGGACCCAGGGACGATAAACCAACATTAGATGATCTATTTGCTCCATTGTGTACGAATGAACCCGGTGATATAGAGGATGACCCCAGCTCTGAATTCGCAGACCCGACTTGTAATATACGTACCGACAGGGTGGTTGGTAGAAATCCATCAAAATTGGTAAATATTTTTTTTTTTTTTCCCCTTATATTTCAACGCAGCATCTGTGTATTCAAGCTCTGAAATGGTGTGTGTCCTCTCTTTCTCTTTAGTACAACAACGCCAAAACTGAAAACCAGCGCTTTGTCTACACTATAAGAGTTAACATATTGAAAAAATGTTTTAAACGCTTCGGTTTTTCTAAGCAAGGATTTAAAGATCTTACGGGTACTAGTCTCTTTAAACGGAGTCCTGATTACCTGGTGGTTGAAAATTGTAGACTGGCAGCTCAATCAAAGCTTGATTGTGTGCTTGCAGAATTAAAAACTTGTGAGACCGTTTTTGCTTATGTTCAGGTGAAGCTTTATGTGAAAGTACTCAATAACAAACGTTGTCTTACAACACGTTTGTTGGAATACGTATTGCCAAGTAGCACTTACTATAAAGGCTGTCCCTATGTTTCTTTTTTCCAATATCAAACAACAGTTACAAAATACGGTCGCGGCGGTAGCATGAGTCATACGTTATCGAGTTTGAGTGAAATGGAAGATCTCGAAACTTTTGCCCACGAGATCCAACAAGCCTTATTAAAGGTTGATTTACCCGACTCTTATCATATATTTTGCAAAGCTTATCATCTGATTCAACCATTACCGAACGTGTGTGTTAAAATGGGACGGCTTTTTGTCACACCAGCAGACTTCATAGTGAAACCTCATTTAATTAACGATGAAGAGGACGACTGGGAGTACAAGTTTTTTGCATTGATGCGTATACATTTTCCACACTTTTTTAAACCTAATCACAAGAAGCTCTATGTCAGCAGTCAGTAGCATTTTTTTTTTTTTTTTTTTTCCCGATTCAGAAGGACTAACCATTGGTCATTGTGTGTGTGTTGTTGTTGATGCCTTCTTACAATTTAAATGTGTGGGTGTGTGTGTGTGTGTGTGTGTGTGTGTGTGTGTGTGTGTGTGTGTGTTTTGTACTCTATTCTATTTCTTTTCTTTTCTTTGGCCACCCGTTTATGCTTGTTTTTTTTTTTTTTTACCCAAAAACCTTTTAGTTTCTCGAGCTGGCTAGTCATCGTACTACAACAAAATTGAGTTTTGCACTGCTCGAAAAACAATCGGATGGCACGCACTTTTTGTCATTGTCTAGGAATAAAAGAACGATTAATACTATTTGTATGAAAACAGTAGAATTTTGTCCTATACTATTGTACTTTGCTGAGTTAGTTACCATTTGTAAACTTGAGAAAAACAACATACCACCAGACTCTATTTGTGCTATACGTGAAAAAGTTTTTGAAATCAACCACTACATTAAGATTACAGTGAATTGTATCTTTCATAAGGGTGTGATACGAATTTTTGTTTACAAAAATCGGGGTACTAGCAATGAGAGATCTCTTTCATTAACTTTACCCGAGAGCTACATAGTCTTTCGTTTATACCCTCTGTTTTTTACCTGTCGTACAACAGTAATTTAATTTGTTACAATCTGTAGTCTTTTCTGGATTCATTTAAAAGCTTTTTTAACTCTATATGCACTGTTTGAAATTTTTTTTAAATGGTACCATTTACATTTTTGTACATAAATCAGCTTTAGCTTGTTTATTTACTGAGTGGGTGTTTTTAAATTCAGGTTGTTTTAAATTGGTGGCTTTTAAAAAATTTAAATTACTTCTTTCAAGATTTTACTATGTTGTTTGTGATTAAATGGTTACATTTACATTTTGGGTTTTTAATAAATCATATTTTGGGATTATAAAAAAAAAAAAATATTTAACTTTTTTTTTTTAACTCTATATACACTGTTTTGAAATTTTTTTTTTAAATGGTAGCATTTACATTTTTTTTTGTTCATAAATCAGCTTTAGCTTGTTTATTTACTGAGTGGGTTTTTTTTAAAAAATATTTAACGACTTCTTTCACGTTTTTACTGTGCTACTTGCAATTAAATGATTGTATTTACTTTTTGGGTTTTTAAAATAACTTTGTGTTTCTTTATACACTGCTTGAAATTTTTAAATGGTACCATTTACATTTTAGTTCATAATTCAGTTTGACTTGTTTTTTTTTTTTTTTTACGGTGTTGATGTTTTTAAATTCATCTTTTATTGGTTTATTTTTTAAAATTAAAACAAAATGTCTGACATGCCATTAAATTTATGTGTACGCGATCAATTAAGTACTGATTCGGGGTCTGAGGTACATACATGGGTAGCACAAAACCAAATCTTAGATTTATGTTTACCTAATTCTAATTTAAGGCAGAGTCAACCGCTCAACCTTTGTTTACAACCGGTAAATCACCCACAATCTCAGTCTGTACAGGGTCTCGGTACACGGACAAATGATGATGATAGTTTTGATGAAAGCTCTATGTGTTCATGTAACCTAAGCTCATCAATAAAAAAACCATCTCAAACTCCATTATCTCGTTTACCACCAAACCGAGCAGAGTCATCACAACAGAGTACTTTAACCTATTGTCCTGAGAGTTCACAAAGCCATAAAAGAACGTGCGTACCTCAACCGGATTGTCGTATGAAGAGACGTAAGCTTTCCCTGAAGTATCAAAGAGGTAGGGGCGTAACGTCTGTAACAAACACACCCACTGACCCGCATAAGGGGTTTGTAGCTCTAACCAGTACTGTTTTTAATACAGACAAACCTTCGACCTCGTCAGCACAACAGGTTGTTTTTACTAAGAAATCTGTAAATCCCCCGATATCAAACCCCTCCCCAGAGGTCTCAAATACCAGGTTTTCAAAACCAATTGTTGGTATAAATAGGTCTAATACTCAGTCAACGTCTACGGGCATTGGCTTATCAAACCCAGTTGTTAATCATAGTGAGGATTCAGTAAACTCAGACCTACGAGCTTTTTATATGTTGCGTGAACGTGGCTCCGCGTATTCCCGTAAATATAAAGTTAAGACAACCACATATGCATTGGCGCTTCAAGGAATGAAAAGACTTCCAATAACAGAAGTACCCTCTGTGTTAATGTTAATTCTTGACCAGGTTTTTGAGCATATATTAAGGAATAATAGCCCACTCTATGACCATGCAAGAATTTGTATACGCGCCCCCTCTTTAAATGATCCTGTAAATTTACGTTTTGGCAAGGTTAGTAGTTTCAGTAGTAAGATGCTGTTTGATGCAATACAGGCCTTGGATCAATCACATCAGAACTTGATGATGGATGAGTTGTTGGATATCCATGTTGTACTTCTACAAAAACCCATACCAGCCACAGGCACAACTGATCGTAAAGCCGTGTTAGTATCGGATCATCTCGCAAGGAAATCATCCGTAGTGGTGATCAAAAACTTTGATGTTTATTGTCTCCCTAGAGCTCTAGTCGTTGCGATTGCTCATGCTGAAATGTGTGCTGCCCGTAAACAAGGTAAGGAGGAATTAATCAGGCAGTATACAAAAGTTTATAAAGTTATTCGCAAGGTGAGTAGCATTCAACAGCTAAATAAGGCCCTGGCCTTGTGCGTTCAGGCTGATGTAGACATGACCCAGCCTGGTACAACGGAGAGTTTAGAGAAATTTCAAACAATACTAAACCCCGAGTATGAGATTATTGTGCATACCGGTACAAACATTCAGGAGTTGTTTTACCCCTCTCAATTTCTAAACCCAAGACCTAAGCATACGTTACATCTTATACGTACTGGGAACCACTACGATGTGATCACAAATTTACAAGGGTTTTACAAGAAAAGAGGTTTTTGTGAGCGCTGCGGTGTCCTTTTTCACAACTCTAGAGCCAAAAAACTTCATTTGTGTGGAGGGCGATGTAATCTCTGTGGTGGTCAACATACTCGGGGAGTGAAATGTACTCACGTATGCTGTGATAAATGTAATCGTTTCTTCAAAGGAGAGGCTTGCTTTAGGGTACATAGAGATCCATCCCTTTGTAACAAACCCTGTGATGCATATCACAGATGTACTGTATGTAAAAAGATTTATGAAGTGGAAAAAAAAAATCATCATCATTGTGATCCGAAATATTGCGGGCGTTGTAATGGAAGCCACGAAGGAGGTCTTTGTTACGTGCTTACAGGTAAGGAGCGTATAGATACGGGGAGAACAAAACAGCACAATGCAAAACAGTTGAAACTCCTATACTTTGACGTGGAGACTAAAGTGATAAACACGGGTGAATTGTTGCCTGTGCTTGTAGCTCTTAGTTATCCCGATGACACAGGTACTTACGTTGAACGGGTGTTCTACGGCGATACATGCATTTCCAAGTTCATGAGTTTTTTGTTTGCAAAACCAGAGAATAAGGGTAAAATTAAAAATCATCAACAAACCTTTGAGAACTCAATTCTATTAGCCCATAATTTATCAGGATTTGACCATATTTTTCTGATGAAATATTTATTTGAACAAGGTATTAAACCTAACGTGATTTACCGTGGTACAAAGGTGTTATTGTTAGAGGTTAAAGAGGCAAAAATCCGTTTTCTCGATTCATTATCCTTTATAACATTACCTCTACGTGATTTCCCACGCGCCTTTGGTATCGAGGAGCATAAGAAAGGTTTCTTTCCATTTGCACTACTGAACAAAACTCTACATTACGAGGGTCCACTACCGGAAATGGAGTTGTACTCACCAGACGAAATGAAAGAAATCGTGCATAAAGAGTTTGTACTTTGGTACAAGACGGAGAAGTTACGTGTGGGTGAGAGATGGAATATGATGCACGAACTAACACAGTATTGTCTTAGTGATGTTGTGCTACTGAGGGAGGGTTGTGTGAAATTTGCAACTATCATGGAGTCTTTCACTGGTTTTAACCCCTTTTTAGGACGTGATGTGACCATCGCGGGTTTCTCAAACAGAGTACTTAGGGAAAAATTTCTCGATCCTTATTCAATGGGTGTGATACCCCCGCTAGGTTACTCAATGCGTAACAGGCAAAGCAAAAAAGCCTTACAATGGCTTGCTTGGGAGCAATCAAAGCTGCCGCATGATCAAATCATTTCAGCGCTGAATGGATCTGAGAAACGTATCGGTCCATACCTTCTGGATGGTTGGTGTGAAAGCAAAAAGATAGTTTATGAATTTTACGGGTGTTATTACCATTCATGTCCAAAATGCACGTTTGCAGCGTGTCGTAGTGTTGAGAGCCGACTTACGAATGCAGAAAATTTTCAGTGTACCCTCGAACGTATGGAGTTTTTAAAAAAAGAACTACCCGATCACACATTCAAAACATTATGGGAATGTGAATTTTCTGATATGTTAAAACGTGACAGCGAATTAAAACATTTTTGTGAAACGCTACAATTCGGAGCA
>JAHWFO010082050.1:0-13153 GCA_023313115.1 Rhysida immarginata
GTATTGGTTATGTAGGAGTAGGGAGAAAGAGAGAGCGCGAGAGAGAGGGGGGTGGGCGACTGGATACGCGAGGTGGGGGGAATTAAACAACGCGTTTAACAAGCTCTGTGAGCCAAAGTCGTACAAATTTTGTATAGAGAGAGAGTCAAGTATGCCTCAGCAACATTGAGAAATGTGAAATTTGTATTTTTATTTAACATTTCAACCATGTTCAACCGTTAGAAGAAAAACAACCCTTCATGCGAACAAAAGGCTATCAGTGAGAGAGGTAAACATGAAAATAAAACAAATTTCCAGCAGCCCAGCTTTAAAATAAGCTTTAAAAGGTTAGTGAATACGACCCTTTCATCAGGTTGTGTGACCTCTTTGTATTTATAAACAATGATATGAGAGTTCAGACAACATTAGTCCCTACTTAGCTGCACCCTATCCATTGAAACAATGTATTCATTAGTTGAAAATTAAAATTAAGTTATGTAAAGAACACATCTGTATTTATTTGAAACAGCAGTCGTAGAAGACATTGTAAAAGAGTTTGGAAAAATTTGGTTACCCTAGAAACAATAGTGAATTAGTAATTAGGTAATCCGTAGTGCATTAGTAATAAGGTAATCCGCTGAGGCGCCAGTATGGAAGCCGCTACCCGAAAAGTATGGTATATAAGCCCGTCAAGAGGTGTTCACTTGTAAGCCAGAATCACCCAAGTGGCTTTTGCTGAGAGCATTAGGACCCCTCTAATCTCCCACCCAGCACCAGGGGAGATGATTATCAGACGATGATAAAATTAATTTTATTCCAGGCTCCACCCAAATAAAAGACCACACCCCAAATAAAAGGCCAACGCCCAAATTAAAAGGCCAACGCCCTAATTAATCAACCAACACCCTAATTAAATGACCAACGCCCTAATTAATCAACCAACACCCACATTAAATGACCAACGCCCAAATTAAGGGCTCTAATTAAATGACCAACGCCCAAATTAAGGGAGGGGAGGACTTTAATTGGATCAAATTGACCACGCCCACCTCATTAATATGCGACTAGAATAGGTTGTTATCTACTGACGACGTCCAGCAGTGCAGTACGTGCGGAACTGGTTCACAACGTAGCCCCGGGAATTTTACGAGACAGCCATTCACCGCCTTGTGTCGCAGTGGGACAAGTGCCTCAACAGCCAGGGCCAATACAACGTAATCAGTAAACAAAAACAAACGCCTGTTTCTGAAAACTGTGGACAGAGGGCGCAGTGTGTGCGGGGCAAAAAGCCATCTTGATAGCATTAAAATGTGTTAAAATTATTATGGGTTTACCAAAGTTTTATGTTTTAAACCGTATTTTCGATTTAATAATTACACCAATTTAATAATGGTGAGAACATACGTACGGTGCATTGTTACAATCGGGCCAAAAAAAATTCTGAATTTTCTTTCCACCTGTTTTCAGCCGATTCTGATCGCCATACAAAATGGATAAACGCCGTGAATAGAAAAGATTGGAAACCAACCCAATATTCTTTTCTATGTGAACAGCATTTTGTTAAGGGTAAATTCAAGAATTTCTTCAGGAGATTTCTTGTACTGTTATTTAATATATTTTAACAAATATTTGCGATAATAAGTTCGTTAAATAAAATATTCTACCCGACAATTATTTCGATTTTTCATCATTTTCAAGAATCAAGAATTTTTCAGAGTTGTTCATAATTTTCAATAACTTATGATAAAATGTGATGATGTAAAGCTATCGCTAAAGTTACATTGTTGTGAAATTTATTCTAAGATGTCTTTAAGCTGTTGTATTCATAAGTCTGTTTGAGTATTTAACATGCATGATTTATTTTTAAACGCCTTTGATAATAGTGAAATTTACAAATTAAACTACAACAGATGTGACAATTTGGGTAGACAATTTAACGTATAGAGAATATATTAATTCCATAAAATATACAAATAATAATCAAAATTTACTAATCATATTATTCACACAGGTCGTAAGTTTAGCAAAATTGATGAAACCATGGAAATTCTAATCTAATCCAAAGACAACAATAAACATAGTAGCTCGGAAAATATGGAAATTTTTAAGGCCAAACAAACAAATAAATCATGCATATTAAATACTCCTGCACGTAATGAAAATTCCCGCAGTTTCAATGAGGTAGTTGTAAACTCTCCGTACTCTACATAGGCCCAAAGTGAAAAATCGTTCATCCACTCTTTCCTTCATTACGTAAGGGTCTTTTATGTAAATTCCTTCGCCAAGTTTAAGATTTTTAATGTATCTTGTCCTTGAGGGATAATCTAATTGTTTTGCATAATTAGACAACGCAAATTTATAGGTTGATATCCATGAATGGTGTATCTCAATACAAGCAAACCCTGCATTCTCAGCCATGGCTTGCCCCGCAATATGGCGGCTTCACTGCGACGTTACCAGATTATGCCAGATTATGCGACGTTACCAAACATCCGAGCCAAGATGTGATGGATGTTTATGAAGCCACGGAAAGATGCTTTCGAAGGATGATGGCAGCAAACAACAACAGGCTTCCACAAGCAAGAAGTGATGCAGAAATTATTTCTTATTGTGTTTTTCACGAAGTTACCCAAAAGCCATTTATCAGTAGTCTGGATGAGCATCTTTACGATTTCCCCCCCACTGATAATCATGTTTTTGACTGATAAAATGAATTTATAAGAGTTACAGTAATATAAGAATGAATCATTTGTGTAATAAACTCTCTGATAAAGAAACAGAAATCAAAATCAGATCACATGTAACCAGAACTGTGTTGTTATCTCTTGTCGTGTATCTCGGGTGAGATAATAAAGGAGACATGACGTTCATAACAACATGTTTTATTTACTACTATCTAACTATTTACTAACTACATTAAATAACAATATTATAGGAATTCAGTTCGAATGGATGAGCGAGCGGCGAGCATGGAGGAGTAGGCGTGAGTAGAGTGTAGCTCGTGAGCAAATCCTCGCGCGCTTCACTGTATCACTCCTGTTGTTTCCTCCACGCTAACAATGAGTCTCTGCCAACTGTATCCATCCGCATAGCTCCTGTGATCGCTACAACTGTTTTATTTGCTCATCAATAAATTTGTGAATATTAACATTCCAACATTGAGGTCACTTACTGTCTCTGTAGTATATTTTACACAATTTTCAAAGCTTTTAAATTTCTGGAGTATTCTTCTATTTAACTACAAAAAAAGGGAAATAAACCTAATAATCATATCAGTAATTAAAATGTTAAAACTCCCCAATTTTATAAGGAAAAGAAGCCAAAACTTTACTTACTCCGCATTGTTTGTATTCTACTTCTGCCCTCCCAACATGGCGGATTGCACACTTCCGGTGGCTTCACTCCAAACTATAGTGGCTAGAAGAGGTAGTGTGGCAACCGCTAACTCTCCCAATGCTAACCCAAAATGATGCACGCGGCGGTGGCGCTGCAATCAGTAGACATGCTAACAACGTGTAACTTATACTGGCCAATATACAGGGTGGTCCATAAGTCTGTCCCCCCCTTTTATTTTTTGAACCAAAGCAAATATGTCAATTTTGATGAATCCAATGAATAGGAAGTTGTGGGTAGCCTATCCCATGGTGCACTTTTCATCATCCCAAATATGCAAATTAGGACACATTCAAAATTTATCTCAAAAACCGTAAGGGATAGAGAAAAAAACCCAATTGCAAACTTGTTCAGCATAAAAAAACAAACAAAACAAAAAAAATCATCCAAATCGGACCAACCAATCACCCACAATCCACGTGGTGAACTGTTTGTAGCTTACAAACAGTCACACTGCACAAAGAAAACTGAATGTTGATATTTCCACCATGTAAAGCATGCAAATCAAAAAATTAACATAAATTACCATGCCCACATTTACTTTCATGCGGAAAAGCATATAAAAGGCATGTTTCAGCACACAGAAGACAGAACAATTCCAGGATGGCAAGCTACACTGTTCCGGAAATGGTCAAAAGCTACACGTGATTGTGGGTTATTGGTTGGTCCGATTTGGATGATTTTTTTTGTTTTGTTTGTTTTTTTATGCTGAACAAGTTTGCAATTGGGTTTTTTTCTATATCCCTTATGGTTTTTGAGATAAATTTTGAATGTGTCCTAATTTGCATATTTGGGATGATGAAAAGTGCACCATGGGATAGGTCACCCACTACTTCCTATTCATTGGATTCATCAAAATTGACATATCTGCTTCGGTTCAAAAAATAAAAGGGGGGGACAGACTTATGGACCACCCTGTAGAGAGGGATTGCAAAGAAAATAAGGAAATAAATCTATTATAAAAAAACAAGTAGAACTCTCAGTCTCTCTCTCTCTCTGTATGTATAATAGCAGTGATCTATTTCAACAATTTTTGCTAATTATTTACTTTGTTACTCGTATATTAAAATATGCACAAACTTCAACCATAAAATTATGCAAAACAAATTAACAATAAAGACAGGTTTATTTAATAATTTTGAATTTAAATTAACAATTTTTTAAAACTTTTAAACGAATTTTTCCACAATTTTTTTCTATTTACTTTGAATGGATGACAATATTGAAAAAATATCGAGAGCATTGTTAAAGTAAATAATACCCGTTGGCTAAATTAAATAAAGGAGTCATAATTTTTCAAGTACATATAATTTCCTTTATTCTCAATGTTTGAATACACAAACTTCTTGGAGTAATAATTTCGTGGTAGGTAAATTCAAATAAACAGGCAATTTATTTTTCTAAACGGGAATGAACTAATACATGTAAAATTTTTTTTATTAAAAACACACTTTTATTTAGAATATACTAAAAAAGGAAATAAATAATTTTTAGCTACTGCGAATTGTATGGCTAAAGATAACGTGGGCCCCTTATTTCAAAAGACTGTAATAATTCCTAATTGCTCAAAAGCTAAGTTTTCAAATGAGTGATTGTGATTAACTGAATGCGGTTTAAAATATTTGATTATAAAGAGGATTAAAAACATGTGATTTTTTTTTAATTTTTAAAAAAATTAACTTATAATTTTAATTATTAAATTACAATGAAACTTTAACAAAATTTAAACGTTATAATTTACTTGCTGACAAACTTTAATTACAAAGATCTGATATCAAAAATCACTATACATAGATAGGTTATCAAAAATAATGGTTTGAGTTTCTGATCTACAAAATATCTTCAAATATGCTACAATTTTAAAGAATGATAATCCTCAAATCCATCAACTTGGCTATCTCTATTCTTGAAATTCATGGAAGACCATATTAATAACCTATTAATGATCGGAAGATAACATTGAAAATTACGAACTTTTGTTTTCAATTTTGTATAAATAGAGTAATTTTAAATATTAAATGAAATGACATGTGGTTGCTTCCTAATATTAAATGAAATGATTGTCCAGATTAAGAAGCAACAACAGACAAAAAATGCTGTCGAACCTCAATCAAATATTAAATAAATTACCATTTTTTTGATAAACTATTTATGCATAGTGATTTTTGATATCAGATTATTTTAATTAAATTTCGTTAGCAAGTTGCTTTATTTTAATCCAAGTCCCTTTATTATTTTATTTTAACCTTTAAAATTGGCCAGTATAAAAATAAATACCAATTTTATATTTATATAAAATATATTTATACATATCTAAATTTTAAAATTTAGTTATAAATATCCAATACGAGTATATAAATATAAGATATTTTTAGTTAAAATTTTCCTTTATAAATTATTTATATTTTTTATTATATTTTTTATTTATTTTTTATTATATTATTTATTTATTTTTATATATTTTTTATTTTTATAATTATTTATTTTATCTTATCTTTTATAATAATTTATAAAGGAAAATTTCAACTAAAACTATTTAATATAACATGTTCCTCTTTTTTTACTTAAAAATATAAAATATTTATATATCCAGTTTTATATTCTCCGTTTTCAGAAGCCTCCCATCTGAACTCTTAATAGTTTGTGATGAAAGAGACTTCTTTCCATGGAAGCGGCGCACGGTCTGCCAGAACACCTTGTTTGCCGAACCATAGTCTGCCTCCAATTTCTCCCCGAACTTCTCCCAGGCCTTGGCTTTAGCTGTTGATACTGTCTTTGCTGCTGCTTTTCGCGCCTTAGTGTACCGCACTCGACTCAAAGTTGACTTATTTGCAAGCCATAGCAAATAGGCTTCCTTCTTTGCCTTGACAGCTTCTTGGACTTCACCTTTCCACCATGCAGTCCTTTTCTCACCGCCCTGCGCCACACTCAGCCGCTTACGACCACAGCACAATGCACCCGAAGTAATCACAGCAGTTTTAAACAACTGCCACTCCTCTTCAACAGTACCACGATCACTGGGTAGTTCTTTGAAACTTGAAGATACAGTCAGTGACAAAAAATTAGCACCACCATCATTTTCACTGAAATTCTTTTAATGAAACAAAATTCCAAATGCTCTTTTGGAATACAGACACTTAATATCTTCAGAAACAATCTAGCTTCATAAAAATAAATTGAATGTCCACTTATAATTTTTTAAAAAAAATTGTTTTACTCAGGTGATATTTCTGAGTGACAAAAAATTAGCATCAGCTACAAAAAATGGTTTCTCCCTAAAGCTAGGCTCATTTAACTCAAGTAGGGGTGATATATTTACTTTATCATATAGTAAGAGCAATTACTACAATTGAAAAACTTAATTAATAAACATACAACAAGATGGGACGTGGTTCAGTGCTGTCAGAGTATGAAAGAGGTCAAATTGATGCCTTCAAACAAGAAAACATCTCTATTCGTGAAATTGGGCGTCGTTTGAAGAGAAGCCCAAAGGCTATTTCCAACTATTTGAGAAATCCTCAGGAATATGCAGTTTACAAGGATTCTGAAAGACCTCGTGCCCTTAATGGAAGGTCAGTTCGTCAGGTTGTCAGAGCTGCATCCAACTCAAGTCAAACAGTAAAACAAATTCGTGATGAACTGCAGCTCGACACAAATCTGCGAAACTTTCAGCGTGTAGTCCATGACTGCTCGCATCTTCTGCGACAGCACATCAAGAGGAAGCCACCACTCACTAACCGTCATCAAGAAAACAGACTTCAGTTTGCCAGAAAATACATGGGTTGGACTTCAGAATGGCAAAATGTCATATTCACAGATGAAACGAAGTTCAACCTTGACGGACCAGATGGATTCTCATACTATTTTCACGATTTGCAAAAAGAAAAACAAGTTCTTTCAAGAAGACAGCTTGGCGGTGGATCTGTAATGATCTGGGGAGCAATTGGTTTCCAGAAGAATTGTGACTTGGAGTTTCTCAGTGGACGAATCAATGCACAAGGGTATTTGTCAATGCTGAAAGACATTTTCCCTGATTTTGGACCAATTATGGCTGGAAATGATTGGGTATTTCAGCAAGATAATGCTCCCATCCACAAAGCACATGTTGTAACACAGTGGTTTGAGGAAAAAACATCACTGTTCTGCAATGGCCAGCTATGTCACCTGATTTGAATCCCATTGAGAATGTTTGGGGGCTGCTATCACGAAAAGTGTATGAAAACAATCGTCAGTACAAAAATGCTTCAGACTTGAGATGTGCCATCATTGATGCTTGGGAAAATTTAGATCATTCATTGATTAAAGGATTAATTACTAAGATGCCTAATCGTATCTTTGAGGTGATTTCACAAAAAGGCAAATCCACCACATATTAAGACCATTCAGAGGATTTTTTGTAGCTGATGCTAATTTTTTGTCACTCAGAAATATCACCTGAGTAAAACAATTTTTTTTTAAAAATTATAAGTGGACATTCAATTTATTTTTATGAAGTTAGATTGTTTCTGAAGATATTAAGTGTCTGTATTCCAAAAGAGCATTTGGAATTTTGTTTCATTAAAAGAATTTCAGTGAAAATGATGGTGGTGCTAATTTTTTGTCACTGACTGTATGTTATCTGCAAAGGTCTTCCTCACAGCTCTAGCCTCCAATGCCTCCCATTTGATGCACCAAGTTTGTCTGAACCTAGTATTTTGCTTGGTTGGCATGGATTCAGAGAACCGCAAAGTGCAGACAACAAGGTGGTGATCAGTTGATAGTTCTGCCCCTCTTCTCACACGAGTATCCAACACTGATCGGAATAAGTCAGCTGAAACAATTACAAAATCAATCAGTGACTTCTGGTCCATTGCATCCCTGTACCAGGTATACTTATGGACATCCCTGTGTCGGAAGAAGGTGTTTGTGACGGAAAGTCCATTGTTGCAACAGAGATCCAACAAGATCCATTGTTGCAAAAAGTGATATTTTTAAAACATCACACTTGAAATAAGTAAACCACTGGCTAATTTGTATGGTTTAAATCATATTTGATTTTTTTTAAAATGTTGTAACGAAGTATTTGATTATGTTTATTTTTTAATGAGAATTTTGCTTTGATAAGATTATTTTGAATTACTGAAGTTCGTAAACGAAGCTACCACTGTAGTTGTTTGCTCTCTGAAAGGGTGGCTTTCTTGCTCTTTTGCCATTAATATGGCAACTGCACCTCGGCTGCTTTGGCTTCACTTGTGTTGAAGGGTTGAAGTAGGGCACGGCCGCTCTGCTTACTCTGTGATCTGCTCTATATGATAGATCCAAGTCTTGCAACGACGCAACCCGATGAACTCGTAGAATGCAGAAGCCTTGGAGAGGAGCACCACAGAAGAGGAATTACTGCGATGAGCACTCAACAGCTTTGACATCACTGAAGAGTCATAACCCGCTAACTCGTTGCGGAAAAGAACACACACACATACAAGCTCGTCGACAACAAATGAGCACTGTACGACAAACACTGTCGTCACTAAAATTGGAGCTCATAGTTACGCAGTGATAAATACCATCAATTCACAAATATCACGCAGACACATTCTTCTACACAAAATAGCAGGCGCTGTTTCAAGCTTATATTAGAATATACACACACATAGCACTTAGCTTGATTTTCAGCTTTTAGATAGGATACTAACAAAAGATTACACATCGTTTTGCGATCGTCGACCCAACACGAAGCACTGAACACATAATTTGAAGAGTCGCACTTTCACTACATTGCTTATAAACTTCCGAAGCTTGCATAGAAGAAATAAGCATCGTTCCAATAGATATATATACAACCTCTGACAATTAAGTTCGGTGAATGACGTCACACCCTAATCTGTGCGAGCTTTACGCGAGTAACAATGCATGTGAATACAAGCCCAGTCATTGTTTAAGCAAGTTCAGACAGGTCACGTTTGTGCGTGCAATGGTTTAGCAGATGCTCGTTTCTTCAGTTGAACGTGTAGCGTGCGCACGTAACTGTGGATAATGGATCAAAGAGGAACACTGCCGTATCGTGCAACAGTTTCTGGCCAACAAAGGGGTCGTATCCATAGCTCATCCACCTTATTCACCAGACTTGGCACCGTAAGACTTTTTCTTGTTCCCACGCCTGAAACGGGCCTTAAAGGGACACAGATTTGCGGACATTCCAGACATTCAAGCAAATGTGACACGTGAACTTAAAGCCATCCCTAAGGAGCTTCCAGGACTTATACATCCGATCCCAAAAGTGTATTGCCTTTCAGGGTGATTATTTCGAAGAACAATAAAGTAAATGTGGCTCTATCTGTTTTGCATTTTGTTGTGTGAACTCATTCACCAAACTTAATTGTCAGAGGTTGTATGTACGATCTATTTTTCAAAGAAAAGAATATTTAATCTTTTCTTTTAATTTTTGATCTTTATATTCTTTCGTTTTCGTATCATACAAGCAGTGATACTTTTGAATCGCTTCGATTAACTTGCTTTCCTCCATTTTTGTTTTTCAAAGAAGAGAAATGACGTCAAGAGATTTTCAAGTTCTGATTGGTGGGCCGTGTGCGTTGGCCGTTGAAATAGAGCACAGTTCTATCCCAGCGCAACAACGGACGGCAGCTCGACAGCCATCGGCATAACGACAAAGCACGACTTTGAATCATCTCAGCAAACGGAAAGGCTTTCGTTGGAGCACAGCGCAAACGGTAACGGCAGACTATGAACTAACCTTTATACGCAATCTTGTAGACAGCAACGACTTTCATGAAGAACAGAATAACGGAGCTTGGGCTAGACGAGACGATATGCTATCAGCCGACGTCACTTGTCGCTCGCTCGTCGTAAATGCCAAAAAACTACAGCATCCGCTAACAGTTCATTTGTGGCGAGGAATTATGGAAGACCTTTGAATGAACCCTCCTGTTCCTCTTAAGACGAACTGTCGAAAAGAGAAAGGGAACACTCCAACGACTTCCTCTCCCTCCAAAGAGTCAATGGCTTCATATCGAAACAGCACTTGATAAAATTCTGTTCGTATGGCCGGTATTCTTAATTGGAGTATGGCTAGACTTTCCGTTGCGAACGTGAAGACCGAGAACGTTAACAAATAATTAAAGGAAGGCCTACCGTAATCACTGGAACATCCTCGTTGAGGGTAATTGTATCTCAGCACGCGGCGGGCTCCTTCCATTAGCCGCAGTCGCTACGCCGTTGGTGACGGGTAGTGCGTCCGTCTGCCTTTCGCTGGCTATTGCTGAATTCTCCTCGTCGAGACTGTGGATGCAGTACTTCAAGGCCCGTGCAATTTTCCTGTCGAACTCGTCGTCTGCCTCTCCTCGTTCGAGTGCTTTCCGACGCTCCTGGAGACATTGCCCACTGGCTCGGTCGCGTACCTCGCCGACCTTTTTCTCCGACTCGCCGTTGACTCCTCATTCACAATAAAATGTGCCTGGCTCCGTAATAAAACGCTCTTGCCTGCATTGGGAGTCCTCGTTCACTCGGTTTTGGTGGAGAGTATTCCGCTTTCGGGTTTCCATTGATTTAAACCCTGTTCGGCTCTTTTACACGTCCTTCCAGTTCCATCGCATACTTTTTCTCCTCGTTCACTTCTCTCCCTCCCACGTGAACTTTTTGAGATGACGCGTTTTTCGTCGCCGACGTCATTCACGTCGTCAGGCTTTCTCCTCTCCGATCGACACGAACGCTGCCGAAATCCACATGACACATACTAATCATACAAATATATATGCCAACCTGCGACCATGATGATGAAGAAGTATTGGAAATGTACGGCAGGATCGAAAACGTTTTAGAAGTAGAAGGAAAGGGACGTTGTAACATTGTCATTGGGGATTGGAACGCCAGTGTGGGAGAAGAAAAGGTTGGAGGAGTGGTGGGCAAATATGGAATTGGGAAGAAAACCAAAAGAGGTGAAAAGGCTAATTGAGGTCTGTAAAGAAAAGAAGATGATCATTACAAACACATGGTTCAAAAATCATAAGAGAAGGTTGTGTACTTGGAAAGCACCTGGAGATGGATATAAAAAGCAAATTGATTTTATTTTGGTAGAAGAGAGAATTCGAAACGGAGTGAAAACAGCATGCGGGCTACCTGGAGCAGATATATGCAGTGATAATGTGTTAGTGATGGCAGAACCGAAAATACGTCTGCAGAAAATCAAAAGGACACCGACGATTAGGAATTGGAATTTGGAAAAGTTAAAAGAGATTAAACAAAAGTTAGAGCTGCAAATTGCAAATACCTAGAGCAGCACATAGGGAGAAGTGGAATAAAATTAAATCGGGAATTAAAAAGGTCTTTGAAGAAATGGTAGGTTACAAGAAAGGTAGGAGAGCTAAGAAGCCCTGGATAACGCAAGAAATGATAGACAAAATGGAAGAAAGAAGGAGTTTTTAAAATCAAAACACAGATATGGGAAAAAAGAAATACAGAAAATTGAACACAAATCTTAGGATAGAAACAGATAGGGCCAGAAAGAAATGGCTTGAAGATGAATGTAAGGAAATCGAACAATTGGACAGGATAGGACGACATGATCTGGTTATAGAAGAATAAAGAACATTACATGGGATGGAAGATCAAGGGCAGGGCGTAGCCGAGAGATAGAGGGCACACAAGGAAATCTGCTAAAGGAAGACAAAGCAATAATGGATAGGTGGAAAGAATATATGGAAGAACTTTACAAGGCCAAAGATAAACCTCTTGATCTAGAAATGGAAAGGAGAAGAGTTGGTAGATAGTAATAACATCGGGGGAGAAATATTGATAGTAAAATGTTTTGTATGGAGTAAAACCCTACGGAAAAAGATAGTAAAATGTTTTGTATGAAGTGTACTATTATATGGCTGTGAAACGTGGACATGGTTGAAGAGAGGCAAGGAAAGAATTGAAGCTTTTGAGATGTGGACCTGGAGGAAGATGTTGAATATCAAGTGGTGGGATAGGCTAAAAATTGAGGAAGTGTTGAGAAGAGTAGGGGAGGAGAGAAGGCTGATTGACATCATTACTAAAAGAAAAAGAAACTGGATAGGACATGTATTGAGAAGAGACTGTTTGTTGAAGGATGTGTTGGAGGGCATGGTAGAAGGGAAGGCCAAAAGAGGAAGAAGGAGAATGAAGATGACTGACGTTCTGAAAGATGGAGGAGGTTACAGGGAATTGAAGAGAAGAGCAATGGACAGAGAAAAATGGAGAAGGGGCAACTAGGACCTGCATAAAGCAGAGAACCTATGATGATGAGGGTAATAATAAAGGAAAGATGATGGTTTTAAGTGTAAACTTCTAAATTTCCAGTAATTGACCTAGCTGTGTCAATTATAGAAACTTGACTGTCAATTTCTAGATCACCCACTTTGACATAAGTCTTCCAGGCCCTATTCGCCGATTCTTTTTGTTGGTCCTGAATCTTGTCACAGAGACGATCAACAGATAGCCCAGGAGAAGTTATCTTCCAAGAAGAAAACTACTACTGGTATTCTGTTTACTATGATAAGACGTAGGATGAATTGGATGATTTTTGCAAGTAGGAGAACAATCATCAAAATTCAAGTTTTTCTACGAACAATTTGTTGGCCAAGATCTGATGATATTGCACTACTGGAAAACACCTTCATTTTCTATGGATCCTTGCACTCTACATGCGAGTAGACTGATTTTATTTATTATTTCAAAGGAAAAAAAAAGATGAATATTCTACACTGCTTTGCAATGAAATTGCCCCACCAACAAGGAGTTATCCGACCTTATCCATATTTAGTGG
>JAHWFO010082058.1:0-13567 GCA_023313115.1 Rhysida immarginata
ATCTGTACTTTTTACCTCTCCCAAATTTTTTTTAATCAATAAATTGATTTTCTCGACCGTAATATGTAAAAAATGTACAAAACCTCGTATCTTCTTTCCTTTCTCATCATTTCCGAACGTATGATATATCACATGCCATATATTGGCATAGTTCAAAGGACCAAGTGACTGCCACCCCCGCAAATCCGATCCCACTGGAACAATTGGGCCTAAACTTCATAGTAGTAATGTAGATCTTGCTTAGAGGAATCTGGATACTGGATTTTAATCTTTTACGTACCTAAATATCACATAGAATATGTTGCCCTCTGAATCCTACCCCCGTAATTCCGAACCCCGTATACCAATCAAAACCAAACTAAATAGTGCAGATGGACATGCCCATAGTAAGCTACATTCCGAATTTCAACCTTCTATCTCAAAAAAATGTAGAAATTATGAAGGGGACGGACTGACATTATAAAACCATTAAGTAGCTCCAATCTTATTCAACTTACGAGGGTCAGTCAAATGAAAACCGGAAATATTTTTTTACAGCTCCTTTATTACAGACAGAGTTGGTACACTATTTTTCAATGTAGTCCCCATCTTTTCGATGCATTTCCGCCACCGAGTCGGGAAGGCATGGATACCTCGGGGGAAAAAAAATCTTCATATAATAGATATCTTGCTTATAGGAATCTGCATACCGAATTTCACTCCTTTATATGCATAAATACACCTAGACCTTTTGATATCCTCTAATTTTCACCCCAAAAACTCCGATCTTAGTGGGCTAATCAAAACCAAACGAAATAGCGAAGATGCACATGCCCATAGTAAGCTACATTCCGAATTTCAACCTTCTACCTCAAAAAATGTAGGGTAGGAGGTAATATTTGGGAGGTAATCAAAAAATGATGAAGAGTGATTAAAATCGTGTGTAAACTAAAGCCAATAAGTAGAGCCATTTTTCTGCTACGTAATAATAAGCTTATAGATTATGAGCACTTGAGCAATCGTGCGTCGACAAAGCGATTTCATGTGCGCGCGCCGATGCCAATAATGCTTAAAAGATGAACAGAAAATAAAAATATATTCCTTCTTGACAAATCGATTGTTATATGACATGCCAGTATCTTTGAATTCTTTACAGTCACTGTTTTTGCACGTAAATTCGACTTGAAGGGGTCCACGAAAAATTCTGAAAACTTGATACGGCCAAGCTAAGACTTGATGGTCATATTTCTGAAAACAGAATTTGAAAAAGTTAATCCGTTTTCAAGTTATCATGCAAACGGCGGACGGACGGTCGGATAAACGTATAGACCAAGGGTGCATTCTTATAAGTAGCTTTTATGCTAAAGCTCCTAATAAAAGCTGACGTTTCGGATAGAGACTATCGAAAAAAGTAGTACGAGTGGTCCAGGAGCCTTTAGCTCACTTTACACGCTCGCCTAAAAAGTAAACCAAATGAGGTACACTGAAGTAGGAAAGAAGCCTGATGAACCTCTTAAGTCATCCAGAGAAGAGTCCCTTCATGGTAGGGAAGAGAATCGGAATGTGGATTGACGAATAGCGAATCCGAAAAACTAGGATCTAGTAGATCCAGTAGTTGGGAAACTCAGCCTTGTTAATGTCCTCGAAGTTGACATCCAAGATATGACGGGGTCTTCGAAACCTGAGGGAACCCCTGATAGTGAGTGAGTGATCCAGGATACCAGCAACCAGGGTATTTTTATGATGTTCCATCTTGGACAGCATGTTCCTGAGAAGTGTTTGAACGTTGGAACCAATGTGGGTCATCCCCAGATCTTCATAGATAGAGAGATTGTTGGCAACTCTTCTGTCAAGTTGAGCAATGGACCGGAGGGTAACATTTTGGAAGGTCTGAAGATCTTTCCATCTCGATTTGCAATTGGAAGCCCAAGCAGGCATACCGTGAAGTAGAATGGCACGAATCACTACCTTGTATAACAAGTTTAGTCTCATTCCCCAGTAGCGCGATGAGACTAAATTTCGCTTTCTTACCCTTCTTAAGCGAATATTGGACATGGTCGTTCCATTTGAGCTTGGAATCAGTCACAACTCCGAGGTACTTATAATATTTAACCCACTCAAGCTTCCTACCATATAGGATGAGGGGCCTTGGAGGGTTTTTGCGTTTGCGTGTGATGAACATGGCTTTACACTTGTTAACATTCAGCTGTAAGCGTCACTTAGAGAACCAGCTCTCACTCTGGTGTAAAGCTTTCTGCAGACGGCTGATAACGTGGACTGGATTACGTGCCCAAGTCATGAGGGACCCGTCGTCAGCAAACAAGTAAAGATTGCACTTTGCAAACTTAGGAAAGTCGTATATAAAGAAATTGAACAAGGCAGGCGCCAAGACAGAGCCTTGGGGAACACCAGCATTAACATCGCAAGGGACAGACAAGGAGCCAGCAACCTTAACACGGAAGGTCCTATTTGTCAGAAAGGAGCGAACCAAGGCAATCAGGTCGTCAGGGAAGCCACAAGTAATCATTTTATAAATGAGTCCATCATGCCAGACTTGATCAAAGGCCTTTTGAACGTCAAGAAAGACGATACCACCAAACATAGAAATATTGAGAGGACCGTTCAAATCAGCAACAAGCCTCCATACCTGGAGCTGACAGGAGTGAGCTGTGCGGAAGCCGAATTGCTCTTCACGAATAAGGTTGTTTGCCTCGCAGAAGTCGTTGAACCTCTTGAGAATAGTACGCTCAATGACCTTAGAGAGCATTGGCAGTAAGCTAATGGGCCTATAGCTGATGGGAAGAGCAGGATCAAGTCCTGGCTTGGGAATAGTGAGGATGATTGAGTCCTTCCAGGCGCTAGGGAAGTGACCGTTTAGCTAGGAGTCATTCATGATCCTGGTGATAATGCAAACAACATTAAGAGGCAAATTCTTCAGAGCACTGTTGGTGATGGTGACGATGCCGGCTGCTTTTTTGTTTTTCAGGTGCTTAATGGTGTTCAAAATCTCAGAGGTGCCAATGATATTAGGATGAGTAAGAGCGCGTTGAGAGAAGCCAAACTTGTCACACATGTCTTTGACTTCACGAGTAATATTAACCAGACAGTCCTCCTTGGGCGTATTGAATTGACTTTTCAATGAGTCAGCGATAAGTTGAGCCTTGTCCTGGTTACTGCTAACAAAATCACCGCTTTCTATAAGTAGAGAAGGAAGTTCAATGGCCCTGTTGCTATTCGCTTTCCAAAGAGAATTGTCTTGGACGGACAGACTCTTGATCTTGTCATTCCACCTTTGATTCCGTAAGTCCTGGATCTGCTCGCTGACCTTCCGCGATAGCCTGTTGTACTTCGTCTTGAAATGCGGGAGCCTGGTACGTTGCCACAGTCTTCTGTAAGTATTTTTTTCCTGAATAGCCTGCCTGATGCTGGGAGGAAGTTCAAGATGGTCTGGCTGCTTGCAATCAACTGGAGAAGCACTAGCATCCGAAGCCATGAGAAGACAATCGACAATCGACAATCGAACAGTGAAGTGTACATTCGTTAGGATGGGACGAAAGCAGCGCTTTCACAAAGCTCATCTAACCAGAATAAACTCCAAAGGAAATACACTGAGGTAGTCAAGAAGCCTAACCAACCCAAGCGGTCTTCCATATTATACAAAAAAGAAAGTAAGATTGACGATTGTCAGAAACAAAAAACAAACGAAATAAAAAAATACAAAGAGAAATAAGATTATCACATCTTCCAGTAGTCTGGGAAAGAGACGTTGCTAATATCTTCAAAATTGATGTCAAGAACGTGCCTCGGTTTACGATACTTCGTATGCCAGTTCATATTCATTGAGTTCTCCTGTATCCCTTTCACAAGCTTATTGTCGTGAGTCTTCATCTTCTGTATCATAATCAAAAGGAGATCCTGTATAAACTTACCGATATGGGCCATGTTTAAATCGAGGTGGATGGATTGGTTTTTCACCGTCCTTCTGTCCAGCTGGGCAATGGTCCTCAGGGTAACATTCTGGAATGACTGTAGTTCACTCCATCTGCTTTTACAGATAGTCGCCCACGCAGGCATGCCATAGAGGAGTATGGTCCGGATAATCGATTTGTACAGAAGTAGCTTGTTGTCAATGCTGAGGGCACTGTTGCGACCCATAAGAGCTATGATACTGTACTTAGCCCTCTTCGCTTTGTTCAGAGCATAGGACATATGCTGATTCCATGAGAGTCTTGAGTCAATGATAACTCCCAGATACTTGTAGTTGTCCACCCAGTCCAGTTTCTTATTGAACAGAACAAGAGAATCTGGGGGATGCTTGAGCTTCCTGTTGAGGTACAAAGCCTTGCACTTTCCGACGTTAAGGTTCAACTTCCAGCAGTTAAACCAGTCTTCGAACTGCTTCAAGGCGCACTGCAGCCGAGTGATAACGTGAGCCGGCTGGTGTGCCCATGTCATAATGGCAGTGTCATCCGCATAAAAATACAGATTACAATTATCGGGTTTTGGGAAATCATGTACAAAGTAATTAAATAGCATAGGCCCGAGGACAGAACCCTGAGGGACACCGGCCTTTACAACACGGGGTGTGGAAAGATTTTCTCCAACCTTGGCTTGATAGGATCTGCCGTCAAGAAAGGATTTCACCATCAAGATCAAATCGGCAGGGAACCCGTCTCTGATCATTTTGTAGACAAGGCCCTCGTGCCACACTTGGTCAAAAGCTTTACTGACATCGAGAAATACCACCCCACAGTACCTGGATAGGTTCAGGGGGGTGCTCAGGTCTTCAACGAGCCTCCATATCTGCATCGGACAAGAGTGGGCAGCACGAAAGCCAAACTGCTCTTCCCGTAAAAGGTCATTTGCTAGACAGTGATCTTGGAATCTGACAAGGATCGTTCTCTCCAACACCTTGGACATCGAGGGTAGCAAGCTAATAGGTCGGTAGCTCGCGGAAATTGCAGGATTTTGTCCCTGCTTTGGGATACTCAACACAATAGATTTCTTCCAAGCCACAGGGAAGTAAGAAAATTTCCAGCAGTCGCTAATGATATTGGTGAGAAATTCAATAAAGTTCTTTGGGAAATTCATAAGGGCGTTATTACTCACCTTGTCTTTTCCTGGAGCCTTCTTCTTTTTCAGTTTATTTATGATGTTGGCGATCTCACCAGCCTTGATGTTGTACTTCGTAAAATGCTGCGGGACTTCATCAAAGTTGTAAATACCTTCTTCCACGCGCCGAGACATGATTTGGCTCTCGGGCTTATCGTTGGTAGGAGTAACAAACTGCAGTTCCAGTGAATCTGCAATGACTTGGGCCTTGTCCTGATCAGTTTGCACATAGTTACCTTGTGGTGTACGGAGTGGAGGAAGCCTAACATTCTTCTTCTTCTGTAAAGCTCCAAATGGAATTGTCGCGAGCCGACAAGCTTTTGAGTTTTTCATTCCATCTAGCGTCGCGAAGCTCTTTTATCTCCTCTTGAACTCTTCGCACTAACCTGTTGTACTTGGTTTTGAGCCAAGGTTCACGATAGCGTTGCCAAAGTCTACGGGTCCTGTTTCTTTCAGCAATTAGGCGTTGGATTCCAGGAGAGAGTTGGATTCGATGAGAAGGTTTTTTCTCTGATGGATACTTACTGACTTCTATGTCACTGTTAATACATCTGGTGATGTCATCAACAAGTTGATCGATGTCCTCTGTACAGTAAGCAACGTCGGGATGGTATCCATAGTCCTTAAGAATATCTTTGTAGAGCCTCCAGTCTTGATGATGTACGAGTTCCTCTCGGAAATTTATGTCAACATTGTCAAAGTACAACGCCACAGGCTTGTGGTCAGAAGAAAGGTCATCAATCGTGAAGATATTGTACGGTTTGAAGAAACCCTTCAAGAGCGAGATGTCCAAAACGTCACTACTAGGGGAGTGGTCGCAGTAGTAGGTGTCCTCCACAGGTCCAGCAGCGATGATATCATCTCTACCTTGTATGTACCTATAGAGAATCATGCCGTTGTAATTCTGCGTTCTAGAGTTCCAGCTTGGATGCTTGGCATTTAGGTCACCAGCCAGGACGACTGGAGTGTCACCACTGAAGAGTTCATCAAGCTCGCAAATGTCAAGATAATTGCGAAGAGTACTAAGTCCTTTATATATAGTTGGCATAGGGAACAGTAAGACGGCATTGGCTGAAAAACTAGAAGAGTACCAGTGGGAGGAATTTGAAGAACTGTTGGGATAGGACAGGAAGGAGGACAAATAGGAGGTACTGTAATAAGAGGACGGCTAAAAAAATGCAATAGGATAACACGGATAACACATACAAAATTAAAATTATTAAAAGTTTAGGAATGGTAGGGTATCTAGCAAAACGATTTCGTAAAATTCCCTGGAAAAAAAAATAATTCCCTGACTGTTCCCGGTTACACAATTTTTTGAAAATTCCCGGTCGCTAGTCACCCCGTAAAATAGTATCGCATAAAAAGGTCACTAAAATAAAAGAGTATAGAGAGCCTACGAAAAAAAGAGAGTACAGGGACGGACACAAAATGAACATAGAAGTAGAAAAATATGAGCGAACATTAAAAAAGAATAAATAACTGAGAAAAGATAAAGAACAAGAAAAAGAAAAGGGTCCAGTGAGCCTACGACAAATTAGGGAATAGCTGAAGTTGAAGAGGAATATGGGAAAGATAATGTGGGAATGGTGCCTTTGCTAAGGTTAATGCCATTAGGGGTGAGGGAATTAAATTTCCAAATAAGAAAAGACTCGAATTGTTTTCTTTCTTTTTTGTTATGGAAGTTACTACGAAGAATATAAACGCTGATGGCCTGTAAAGAGTGGCCAGGGGAATTAAAGTGTTTAGCGATAGGGGTGTCAGCATTGCTAAGGATGTCGAGTTTATGCCCAGCGAATCTGGAGCGTATGGTATTGCCCGTCTCTCCAACGTACTGTTTCTGGCATACTTTGCAATGTAACAGGTAAATTAAGTTCTGAGAAGTGCAGGTTAGGTTCTGATTAATCTTGAAAGTAAAGGAGGAAGCACTGCTGGAAATGGAGGTAGCAGGGTTAAGAAAATGGCAAATGCCACAACGCTTTGCATTACAAGGAGAACATCCATTAGTGGAAGTGCGTGGTTTGGTAATAGCAGTATGGACCAGAATGCAATTTGATTAAATTAAATAATTTTCAACTAAATTTTTAATCAAATTTTAATCAATGATATTTGAATTTTAATTTATGACTTTTTTAAAATTTTATAACAATAGTCTGAAATGCAATTACTCTAATACAGGTTACATTAGCTATGGGTGGACCGTGATTTAGATTCCATCCTTATACCAAAGATTTATACCCCTCAAACGACACTCTTCATGCTTCCAAATTCTGGATTTTTACCAGTCAACAAAATTGGTAAAAATATCATTATGAATTTTTCATTAGATATAATTAATTCAGGTTTGATGAAAGATTTTCACATGCAAGTCTGAAAAATGGCCGAGAATTATTTCTCAAAAAGTTTTAAAAAATTTTCAAACTTGCATTGAAATAAGGATGGCATCCACCCATAGTTGTAACCTGTATTAGAGTAATTGCATTTTAGACTATTGTTATAAAATTTTAAAAAATTATAAATGAAAATTCAAATATCATTCATTAAAAATTTAGTTGAAAGTTATTTAATTTAATCAAATTGCATCCTTCTAAAATGTAATTATTTTTACAAAGTTTAAGTAAGCATACATCGTAACAAATCGGCCTCGGTGGCTCAGTGGTTGCATGATCGCCTCTGATGCCCGAGTACGCGGGTTCGATCCTGGCCGTGGACGACGAGGATTTTTCAGGGGGAAATCTTGAGATCACGCACTTCCTTCGGAAGGGAAGTAAATCCGTTGGTCCCGTGTAGTCGTTTGCCGGCTGCACGTTCAAGAACACTTGCGAGGCAAAATTTGCGGCCCCTGAAAATTTTACGCCGTCCTGAAATGACCATAGCAGTTGAAAAGGACGTTAATACCAAAACAAACCAACCAAATATCATAAAGAAATTCTTTAGCTGGTTTACTACCTTTCTTTTAATTCACTATTGTTTCCTAATACTTTAGCTCCTTTTTCTTTCAACTTTTGCTTAATCACGGACAAGTTCAGGTGTTCCTTTTCATTTTTTTGAATTCATTGTTTACATTTTGTTGTTATTTTAATAACTTATCGATGCTGCTACGTTACTACTCAAGTTTTGCCTATTTAAAAAGCAGGCGATGCGAGAAACCGGAAGTAAAAACTCTCGATGACATGTCGTGCACTCTGGTGGTAGATTTCAGAAAGTAAAACAAAGAGTCTCCCATTGTTATCAGTAGTTGATTAATATTAGGCCTATTATATATAATCTAAAGCTATTATTGTTAGGCCAAATGTTTAAAAAGCTAATTGATGTTAGGCCTATTGTTATCAATAACTATATAAATGTTAAGACCTAATATTATCAACTAATAAATGTTAGGCCTACTGTTAACACTAACTAATTGATGTTTGGCCTGTTATTATCAACAAATAATTAATGTTATGAATTACACGGGCTGTGTAGTTCTTAATGTAGAGAACGTGAGGAGTATAGAGCCTTGACAAACGTTCAATAAATTTATAATAGACACCACATGAATTGTTATTTTGAGTTTTCAAGTTTTTACGTACTGCCCCGTGCATTATTTACACATAAACTGCCTCAAATATTCATGTTAATACTCTAATAATTATACTACATGTGCATGGTTGTACGAGACAAGGAATTTGTATAGTTTTGTGCTTAACGTAAACGTGAAGCAGTAAAAGAGACGGAATCAAAGGATTTTCCATTGCTTATATAAACCAACTTATGGTAAAAGTGAAATTTTCAAATTTAAAATTACATTTGCGTCACAGCTAAAGCTCTTTGGAATGTTTATAAGATTTTTTCCCCACAGTGCTTTGCAACAGTTTTTTTTTCTTCTCTTCTGACCTTTAAGGTAACTTTGAGTAAGTAGGGGTGGATGTTTCTATAGGCGCTTGATTGACATATTACGTGTTGCCACTGAAAAATATTAATGGAAGAGAGGGTTTAATAGTCAAGTGATCGTTAGACCGATTTCAGTGACATTTTATTCAGTTAAGCTCCGAAGTCTCTATCGAATAGCGATAACAGAATTTGAAAAAGTTCACGTTCTCGGCCAGTGCTTCCAATCGTCGTTCAAACTACTTATCGATAAAATAATCATTATTTCGTTATTATTTCGTTAAGTTACGTTAATAAGCAAGTACTGGAGTTTGAGAAAAATCTCGAAAAAGTCTGTTATCGAACGTCACATTTCGAAAATCGAAAAGAATGCAAAAAATTATTTAGTTTCTCGTCGTATACTTTCGAATGACATATCACATGCCTTATGTTTCCATGTCTCTCGGGTGTAAGTGTCAATTTAATTTTAATGACCACGTGAGAATTATACCGATTACAGTGATTTTAATCAATTAAGCTCATGAAGGGTTTCTATTGAACAGGGGAAACAGAATTTGAAAAACTTAAAGCATTCTCGTGAAATAATAAGCCATACAGAGGGACAGACAGACATGCAAACAGAGCAAATCGAATATACGCTTTATAGCATATAACAAGGAAAATAAATCGTTAATAAGTGAATTTTTAAATTAATATTTATTATTTTTAATTTATCTCATTATCTTCTGTTCACTGATTATTTCTGTGTTCTAGAATGCTCATTGAAATGTCACAATTGCGGCATTCTAAATGCTAACAACTGTACCTGTAGCTGTAAACATGGATGGGATTCTACAGATTGTTCAGGTAAATATTCTTCCTAACGCTACACTCTTTAACATTGCTTTCTATTTAACACTTATTTCATAATGTCATTACATAATAGAGGGTTACTCAAAATTATGTTAACACCTAAATGGTAGGAAATACTTATTCACACAACATACATATTTTACTTGCACATCTATGCAAAACGATTTACAGGACGGACTCGACCTATTCGTCATACAAAGACCAGCGAGCATACCTCCATTGTTATTCGTGTGTAAGATATTAAAATTTCTAAAAATTTATATAACCTAAATATAATTATTTTTATCACTTATAAGCAAAATATTGCGTCTTAAATAAAGGAGAACATGTGAGTTCGTCACGGAAACAGTTTTGCATTGTTGTTGCACATTTAAGCATTGTTGACATTAGTTTGAAGTACACGCCGGAACTGAAAAGTCACCTGACCATTTTTGTCTGAGCAACAATTTTTATCAATCAATCAGTAAATCAATCAAACTATAAATAAAGGAGGACATGTGAGTTCGTCACACAATACAATTTGAATGTGAGAACTTTGCAACAATATGAATTGAATTTGAAACTAATTACCGCGCAAAATGCGCGCGGATAAAATCTTGTCATCATTATAATAAATTTATTCATGTAGACATGCAAAAAAAGAATCAAACACTAAATTCGGCGAGTTAATAGGCTATAATTTATTCACATGTTTCCTTACATTAAAAATCATTTATAAAAAGTGAATCATTAAAAATTATTTATAAAAGACAAAGCGATAACAACTGAATCCTACAGATAGAAATGTGAGATGATAAAACACCACCTAGAGAGAAGGCTTGCGCACGGAAATGTCATACATTATTACATCATCATAAAAAGTCATAATTTAGGGTTTATTATTGGTAGATATTAATAATGACTTTTTATGAAGATGTAACAATGCATGACGTTTCCGGGCGCAGGCCTTTTCTCCAGGTGGTGTCGTGTGATACAACATGGTTGCTCAAAGTGAAATACAAAAGTATGCCCTTTCGTCGTGACCACCGAGGGAGAAGGCATCCGCATTGAAACTTAATACATTGTTACATCATCATAGATAGTGCATTGTTATTCGTATTTCTGCAAATTATAAGCCCTGAATTTGTAACAATGTAACAATCTATGATGATGTAACAATGTTGCAAAGGATTGTGGGTAAAACCGTTGTATAAAAATAAGAAATGTATTACGTTTCAATGCGGAGGCCTTCTCTCTAGGTGGTCATGCGTTAGTTCGCCAAGAATTACTGGCCGATCATGGACGCTCGCAGAAACTTTTGGGGAGGAGGGGGAAGTATTACCTGTTTACTTTCCTCCCCTATGGAGGCCCATGTGGCTGATACATATTCAAGCTATAGCGTGCGAAGAATGTTATAGGCGCATAGCATGAGTTGCACTATGGAAACGATAACTATTTCACTGTTTCAAATAGATGGACGATAGTGACCACAAATAGCTCAAGCTTCGATCGCCAATAAGAAGCTTGAGGGACCTTAAAAGACTGTACATACGTCTGCTCAATGACCGGTAGTTACAAATAAACTGAAACTATTCACGTTGCTTCATGGTAACGTACGTAAGGCATTGATACTTACTTTATGAACATGCTAATGAGATGATACAATTTAGGATAAGCAAAATTATGCGCTGTACAAGTGGACAAAATCATTTGTCAGTCGTCATTTGACGCATGCTATGCAAGACTGAGTTAGGGCAAGCCCCTAGTCCAGTGGACCATAAGGCGGGCAAATGAGGACGCACCTATGCACTAGGAACAGCATGGCTGTTGAGAAGAGTGACTTTTCGCAATTGATCAAGTTGTTTTATCAGTACGGCTACAATAGTAATGTTGCATTAACATCTTTGTGAATAAGCAAAATTTCTATTACTGGGCAGAGAGCAACCACGCTTAAAACTGTACGGTAATACAACATTTGTGCAGCGTGCTGGCAGGCCTTGTTGAAGCAGCGCTTTTTCGAAGAATGCCAATTCCGAAATATATGGGAACATGATTTAAAACTTTTCGCTTCAGATGTGCAAAAAAATAAATTCTTTACATAGCATGGGATTACAGATTTACAGGAGTTATCACAACGGCTACGCTGATGCATTTCGTTCCAAATCGAATGATCTCACTGTTTTGGAATCTCTCGTGACTTTCTTGGTATCCAAACATGGAAGCCTCAGATTTTTTTCTTTGAGGATATTTAAAAATTTCTCCTTGTGGCTATAGAATATTGATAATTTAAAATCATCAATACAAGAAGAGATTGAAAATATCCTCCATGGTAGCATGAGGAGGTGGGAACGTTTTTATCGATCCGATGGAGGGCCTTTACCTACATCGATATTTTGCTATTATATTCAAGATAGAGATGATTTTGATGTACTATGGATGGCAATAGTACAAATTTGACATTAAAAATTAAATATTATGCAACTACAATATATGCTAATTAAGATTACTGCTTTTTTCTTTCTACCGTTTGACCCATTGTTTTCACATATTTTCATTACAGTTCTATCACACCTTTTGAACTTTTCTTCAACGGTAAAATGTTCTCGTCCATAAACAGAATTTTCTCCTTCATGTGCGCGTGCCGTTGAAGCAGGTGTTTGCATCTTGTTGTCCTGATTTCACGTAAAGCAGCTGTTAAGCGTTGGTCGGTCTTTTTACGATAAACTCCAAGCCCAAGGTCCTAGATGATGATCCTAATATCGTTCTTTTTTGGTATCTTCATCTCCCGTGACAAAATTTTCCGTTTGCGGAAAGGATTTCGTCGAATTCTTTCACACACCGTTTTATTGGCTACCGTCTTCATCTTCTGGCCATGTCAACCACACTCGAGATGTCATTGTATCGTTTGATAGTACGATAAACAAATTTCTGGATCAATTTTAGAGGTTTAAGCAGAGTAAAAATTTCCTTTGCCGACTTGTCGCATTTGTGAAGAGCGATTACTACAACACGGCTTTCTCTTATGCCCCATTCCATCTTAACTGTTCAATATAATGAACCTTTCTGATATTCATTCAATAAATGAGTGTTTATGTACTATCCGACCACAGAAAATTCGCGAAATTTACATAAATCAACTCTGTTTTGCCCATTGCCTTGAATGGACATGACTTTGGAAGGACTGTGTATAACAGTTTATTATTTCCAAGTTCAACTAATGTGGTATTCACTGCAGTACATTTTTCGCATTATAGCCGATCACAGCGTTTTCCAAACTTTTTCTAATCTCCGGAACGGTATTTTCTGGAATATTTTTGCGCGACTCACTCTATTTAGTAAAACAAAATATGATTTACACTTCTTAATGAAAATAATAATAATAAAAAAATAATAAAATATAAGGGCATTTTTCTTGAATTTAGAAAGAAATGGTGATTTTTTTTTCATTAATGTTTTCTGAGGACCGATAATTTTTTCCAGCGAACCGGTATCGATTCGCGAACCACAGTTTGGGAAAGGCTGGCCTGTCATATGAAAAGGAATTCAGTTCTCTGGATTCACGCAAGGAAACGTTAACTGAACAAAGTTTTCACCCATGCCTAGTCATATTAGTGATACTATTTAGACTTTAATATCTATGTAAAGGGCAAATCATCATCAAAGTTTTAGTTGCCATCAGAAAAATTTATTTAAAAATTACAAAACTGGTAGAATTACTTTTAAGCAGGGTTAAGGGTGCAATATTTATGTAAGAAAAAAACATCAATTTTCTTGC
>JAHWFO010082061.1:0-14496 GCA_023313115.1 Rhysida immarginata
CAGTTAAAATCACCAGCAATCACTACAGGAAATGATGTACACAGATAGACTTGTAGGTCGTTGAAAAAGTCACGTTTCTCTGCACTCGCGCACGGAGCATACACGTTAAGCAATCGGAATTGAAATTTAGAAGATGTAATGTCTAAAGATATTACCCTGCACTCGCTGTCGCACAAATAATTCGACACCTGAATGGAGGGGTTGAGGATGATGGTTGCAACCCCTTGCCTAAACGGTGACGAAGAGTTAATGGAGAACTGTCCACGAGGGAATTGTCTGCGAAGGCCGGGTAGATCGTACCATACTTGTGCAGGATCTAGTTTCACTTCTTGAAGCACAAGTATGTCCGGCCTGTACAGGGCAATAAACGTTGACAAAACCGATTGCTTAAAAGACGAACCCAGGGAACGCACATTCAGTGAGATGACCTTCATTGTGGAATCACGTTGCTGGTTCTTGACACTTCTCCGAAGGAGACTGGAGCTTCACTGATGATGGTGGAGGCTCCTTCGACTTCCGCCTCGGAGATCGAAACGAGGACGAAGACGAAGTGCTGCGATGATGACCCTCGCAGCTGTCTCGGTCGGTGGAAGAAGAAGCAGCAACGCCGTCCCTTCTGCTGTGATGCCATCTGGTCTTGTGCCTGTGAGATTTGGATGACGTCGCAGGCACATCCCGCTGTGCTGATGCTGATGACCTCGTATTCCCAGCAGATGATGACACTGAAGCTGAAGTGGGCGCACAAGCAATCCGAAGTGGCTGCGAAGCCGATGTCTTCGCCGGCGGAGGAAGAGTTGGAAAATCCTCCTCTGGGAAGATAGATTCGGATAACGCCGATACGTCCACATCATCTTCTGCGGAGCTCACCTCCTCAACCATCAAGATGTCGCTTGATGGCTCAGGGAAGGGGGCGCCGTCTAGGATCTCTGATGGGGGAGGAGTGTGTGGTATCTCCTCCCTCGGCTTATCAGCTAGTGGCGCTGGAGGCAGTGTCATCTCCTTCCTAGATTCCATAGGTGGCGGAGATGGCATCGTACGCTGCCTTCGAGGTGGGTGAGAAGGCGACGTGGCTCTGCTCGGCTCTGATGACTTGGCCGGTGATGTCATCATCGGAGGTTGCTGGGGAGACACTCCTTTAGGCGATGAAGGAGCTGCTGGTGATGCAAGCGTCCTCTCCGGGCACTGGTGAAATTTATTAACTACTTTGTTGCAGTAGCTGCATTTCGCCAGGAGAGGACAGTCTTTCCTGACGTGGGCTGTCTTCTTCCAGTACCAGCAGCACTGCCTTTGACCTTTGTAAGACACGGAGACTTTATCTCTGCGCATTATAACATCCTTCGGAATGTCTCTGTTTAAGTCCATGTAGACTATGATGTCTCCTGTTCGTTGAAGCGGAGAATCTGGGTGCTGAGGATACGAAATCCTATGCACCACACCATAGTCCGACATGAAGCCTCTGTAGGACTAAAACAGCGGGATCGCCAGACGGGAGAACAGGAGGCATACTCGTTTTGGAGTATAACTCCTTCATGAACTTGCCGACGGAAAAAGGCCTGTCGGCAATCATATTCACCATGTTTTCCATGGAGAATGAATAAAGTCACAAAGAGTTTGGGGGGGGGGGGGAGACCTCCCCCGGGGTTGCCGGGGGGAGGGTCACTTAAGTCACAAGGTTATTCACTCACGCAATGGAGATGATTAATTGCGGAGTGTATAAACCTAAGTTCAATAAATAAAGTCACTTACGGAGCACAAACACTATTTCACTGAAGCTCGTTCTCGCTCTCATAAATTCGTCAGCTCCGGCAAAGATTCAGAATCCTCTCTGAATTTGCTTCGCTTTCGTCGTTTTTTATGCTCGCTCTTAATCAGCTTATTATGCCTACCAAATCTCGCCACCCAATCAGCTCCCTTAAAGCTCACGCGCTGATGGTTCATTCTACTTGCCTTTCTGGGTAACGGGTTATAGCGCTGCTTAGTTGCTCGCTAATTCTGGTCGCATGCAAAGCCGATTTTGCATGTTATGTCATCAGATGTAATTCTGCCCACCTGCTCCACCTGTTGACCTGACACAACATTTTTACATTTAGTATTTTTATTTCTCAACTTCATTGCTCCTGTTATGTCATCAGATGGACTTTCTCTTACTAGCTCCATCTGGTGGCATGACACTCAGTTTCCAAACTATTCACATTCACGCAGAATATAGTCAGAATGTATTTTTATGAAATGTTTGGATCTGCTATACTACCAAATAAGCTAGGTGATAAACTCTGTGTGGCTCGGACTGTTTTTTTTATTAAGTTTTGCAAAATATCTTAAAAATAAACATATGGAAACACCTAGAATTAATACAGTAAAAATTCATAATGAAAATTCGAAAAAAAAAAAATTTTTAAATGCTCAAATTGGATGGACCTTCCAAGTATGCCACAACTATCCTAAATAATTTCTTAGTCCCGTAATCTTATTCTAGATGTACACTTGATGGTTTTTATAATTCCCACTCTGCTCTCGATGTCTTGAATTCATCACTTTGTGTAGGCTGGCGGTCGTCGATTCTTTTATTGATGTGCTTACCATTTGCTCAATACATCACGGAGCTAAAAGACTGCTTCCTGTGTCGTCTTTCCACTCTTTCAATAGTCTGCTAACTCTCCATTATTTCCAGATACTGATCATTTTTAAAGGCTTTCAAGAAATTGTTAAATACTAAGAACTCTCAATTCTCAGAAGACCCTGAATAACAGGAATTCTGTATATTTTTACAAATTGGACCTTATCTATATTGCACCAACTTTGCCTTGCATTGTTGGTCATGAGATATATATTGTTGAGATATAGTGTTGGTGCAATGCGTGTTGATACCATTGCGCCAAAATTTTCCTTGCATTCTTGATCATGAGGTATATATTGTTGGTCCGTGCAGAGTGTTTGTGAATTGCGTGTTGATACCATTGTCGATAACTATTGTTGCACAAGTTTTGCCTTGACTTGTTGGTCATGAGATATTTTTTAATAATATGCCCTGCCATCATTATGAATATCGATTTATTATCGATAATTATTATGTTTTACAAATCTGAGGTAGACATTGACGTTTCTCATGCTTTGAAGTTCAAGTATGCAAAATTTCATCAAGATCAGAATAAAACTGTAGATTTGTATAAGAAATATACCCACAAACAAACATTCTTCTTTTTATATACAGATATACTTATGTAGATTTCGATGACCAAGTCATCTTCATCGGCGTATATGTAGAAGACTTGGTCATAGAAATTACATACTTATCTATTAAATAATTTTTCTGAAAAATGTTTTCTCCTGTGTATTTTTAAGTAAATTAAGTTGTTTTATAAGTATTGACTGTTTTCACTTACACTACTTTTCATGAGCCCCACGGTACGTAACATTATAGCAGGAATTATGACAACCCTCCTGCAAAAGAGGTAGGACAAGTTCCGACGTTTCTGCAGTAGCAGCATGTGCGGCGGTGCAAACATTAACGTCATGGAGCAGCGCGATGCCAGACTCGTAATTTTGCACGAATACAAACTTGGATGGAATGTGCGGAAAATAATTGGCATGGGTTGCGTGCAAAACGAATGACAGAACTCTCCATCGATTATTTGCAAAATTTGGCGCTCGTGATATGGACATTAATTGTAAGCCAGAAGACAGGCGTCCTTTAAAGTGGATTACCGAACAGTTACGGCAGAAAGGGGAAAAAACCGACTTCCAAATAAGTGAGGTGTCCAGCGACCTCACTTTATCACCTGCAACCTTGACAGGACACATGGCAAAAATGGTAAAGTCAAAACAGCTGGACACTGGGGTTCCACATGTCTCACCAAACTGCAGCAACTGTGGTAAATCCATGAATGCCAGCAAATATTGCAAACAAAACAATCCTCAAAATTGTCTAGAAATCTTATGTGGATAATGCAGATGATTAACTTGAGAATAAAATAAAACTCTTTTTCCACAACGAAACAGGAAATGAACAAAAAGAAAAAGACCGAAAATAAAATGAAAAAATACAACCTGAGTCTGTAAGCGCTTTTCGAAAGCTGTGCTTTCATCATTCAGCAGCCAAGGAGCACCTCGAGAGAACTTGAGAGAACAATCAAGTTATTTTATTCTCAAGTTAATCAAAACAATCCTCACTGGTAAATCGTGCAGGTCCGATGCTCCTCCTAGATGGTCCTCGTTCACATGCGTCTGTTGCAACCAGGCAAAAAATTAATGCTTTGAGGTACAGGTGCTCCCTCGTCCTGCGTATTCATTGGCTCAAGCAGTTTGCCACATGTTACGTATTTGGACAATTTTTTGTGGGATAAACGGTTCACTGATCTAGTTGCTGTCATTACTGCTGTTTTTTGGAACAATGTAATGCTAATTCTTGTCGCTGTGGTATTTTTGTCATTGCCAACACGTTCATATTGATCACGTTGGAAATACAGGTGCTGAGGGTAGATATTTCACTTAATGAAATGTATTATTTTCCTTGTTTCTGGTGACTTTTTCCTTTCTACTAAATTCGGCTAATAATTATTGTCATGAATCGCTCTACGACAATCGTGAGGAAAACAAACAGATACTAGAAAATAAGCACAATACTTCTCATTCTATTTTAGAGATACTTCTCGTTCTCTTTTAGAGTCTAAAACCGAAAGCAAACTAGAAATGGGCATATATCTTCATCTAACGATAAAGCGCTGCATAAAACCATGCCATTAGATGGGATGAAATATAGCAAGCACTCGATTGGCGAAAAACGGCATAAGTCCTGGCATCAAAGCGCTGAGAGGAGCAGCGCGAAACTTGAACAGTTAAAAAGGGAAAGTGACTCGAGACTTCGACAAGTGAGGTTCGAAAATGAGCCGAAGGGAAAGAGAACTGACAAAGGATCGTTTTCTCACTATCAGCGAAAACGAGAGGAACTCAAACCAAGGAATGAGAAAATTTTGGAAACGCTTTGCGCACTGCAGAATGTAAGTCCCGCTCTTATGGCTAATCAGTATCGTTGAATAATAGTGTATCCACGATTTTGGAAGGACTAGAGTAATGGAGACTAACGCCTACGCCACAGGAATCTACTTCCAGCGAACAAGCCAAGACGAATCGATTTCGAGCTATGCCGAACGGTCGTCTCCAGTGAGAGAATCCATGACGCCTTCTGACCAGAATGATAGCACGAGGTTTGTCGTTTGAGCAATACGCCTGGACCAGATTAGCCAGCCTAGACGCCGTGGCGTGGCGTTCTGCTCTTCCAACCTGGTGTATCTCGATGGTTTCCTGGCCACTCCAATCCTTAGCATTTTGGGACTCAATTGGGACTCAGTTAGGGGCTCAATTCCACGTCGGAAAAACGATTCAGGTGATAGCCCCGTAGGGTCTATGTGCGTTTAGTATTTCTCTTTCTTTAAAGTTTAACGTTCTTTATAACGTTTGTGTTATTTCTAATATTACCACAATTGTTGATTGACTAATTTGTGTAATTTGTGTAATTATATGCCCTATCTTTACAAACAATTTCGTAAATGTTTGGTGGATGAAGTTATCCAAACCCCGCTTCCCTAGTGTTAGAGGGGAGATTTTTGGAACAAATAAATAAGTTATTTTCCTCATTTATCTACCTGTCCGTTTTCCATAATTTCAAACAGCACGTTTTCACAGTATTTAATGAATTTATGCGTGACACTTATCAAACAACCCAATAATAACACATTTGAAATACGATTCATCTCAATTTATGTTCTAGCATATGCTACCCAACGAATCATTAGTTTTATTTTATTGTCATTAACAATACGGTTTCAAAGTAGAATATTTCATAATTTTACTTACCAATTGTCCATCTTCTACACTTTCCATAAGGAGTAGATAGTAATTCAGCAGATTCATATGTTAGGGGTGGCATCCCCAATGCTTCCTTAAAGATAAAATAAAATTTTTGCAAAGATTCTTAAAAGGAACTTTACCTGTAAAGCAGAAATACAATTATTAAAGTATTATGAGCAAATAAGCAATAATGCTTCGACAAAAGTTGACATTTTAAAATAAAATTAAGCTTGAAATCCCATAGAGCACTAAAATCAGCTACCGACATTTTAGCATGGGTTACCACAAACGTTAATTGTAACAGATGCCATTTAGATGACATCCAACACGGTCAATGTCATGCTTGAGTTATGTGGTAAACATTGTGTATGCATTTGTCGAAAAAACAAACACTTTAATGAGGCGTAAATCCGGTGAAACTAATGGAACAGTTTTTTACCTTGGTTTAGCGTGGTTTAGTGCGAACATTTATCGTAACAGCTGTCACATTGATGACATCGTACTTGTGCAACATGGTCAACATCGCATATGCATTTTCCGAAAAAGAAACACTTTATCGAGGTGAAAAACCAGTGAAATAAACGAATAAGTACGTAGATCCTCAAACAAACCTACTTCACGTAACCAGTGTGAAAATCGCAAACTTTTTAGCGTGAAAGTTAATCGTATCAGCTGCCGACTTAAGTGACAATCACTCCGGCGAATGTTATACTTGAGCAAGGTGGTTACCCCTGCCCTTGCAAATTTGTCAAAATGAAAGACATTAGCGAGGTGAAATACCAGTGAAACTAATGGGGAAACGTATTTCACATAACCTGACGTGGTTTATCGTAAACGTTTATCCTAACAGATGCCGACTTGGATGACATCGAAAGCTGTCAATGTGGTACTTGACTTACTCCGTAACCATTGTGTATGCATAAGCCGATATGGAAACACTTTTATGAGACGAAAAATCAAAGAAACAAATGGTGGAACGTATTTCACGTAGCCTTAATGAAAATCACAAAGATTTTTTAGCATGGGTTAATGCGAACGTTGATAGTAACAGCTGCCGACTTAGGTGGTGGTCACCATTTAGAATGTTATATTTGAATTGGGTAATATCCTTGCGTACGCATTAACCGAAAAGGAAACATTTTTAAAGAAGTGAAAAATCAGTGAAACAAATGGAGAAACGTATTTCACGTAGCCTGTCTCAAAATCACAAAGAATTTTTAGCGCGAACGTTTATCGTAACACATGCACTCTTAGACGTGGAACACCACGGTAAATGTTATATTTGAATTACGTGATAACCTGGTGTCCAGACTTGCCAAAAAGGAAACATTTTAACAGAGCGAAAATCTAGTGAAACAAATGGAGAAACTATTTCACGCAGGCTGACTGGAAGTCACAACGAATTTTTAGCGTGATTTAGCGCGTAAACAGCTGTTATTTTGATAACATCCAACGCAGTCAATGTTATACTTGAATTGCGTGAAATCCTTGCCTACGCATTTACCGAAAAGGAAACACGTTTAACGAGGTGAAAAACCAGTAAAACTAATGGGGAAACGTATTTCATGTACCCTAACTGGAAGACAGGAAGATTTTTTAGTTTGGTTTATCGCAAACGTTGTTAGTAAAGGTTGGCTACACTTTCATACTGAACGCGTTTGACCTCATCCAAGTAGACTGAAAACAGCAACGTACAAAATTGTAAAAAGGAACCCAATGCATACACTTTCACGTTTTCAGTTGAA
This sequence comes from Rhysida immarginata, assembly GCA_023313115.1. Taxonomy (NCBI): domain Eukaryota; kingdom Metazoa; phylum Arthropoda; class Chilopoda; order Scolopendromorpha; family Scolopendridae; genus Rhysida; species Rhysida immarginata. The sequence goes on from JAHWFO010082061.1 coordinate 7,593, forward strand.
TTAACAACAGCAACAAAGAAGATAAAATATCGTAAGCCATGTGTTAAAAGTAAAATGAATAGTTGAATTGAAAAATTAATAACTGTTTTCAACTAACAACTGTTTTCAATTCATTTTGGGAAACCACCCTTTTCTAACACTGGTAGTTAACCTCTTGCAGTTGAAATGTACAGAAAAAGTTAGTACAAAGGCACTCGCAATTGCAGGGTAACAGTGAACAACCTTCAATATTTTTGAACAATTAGCGGCATTAAGAACAAATAAAAAGCATTTCACTGATCTCTGGCATGGAAGTAACAGGCCCAACTGTTGTTTCAATGAGGACGTGATAATTGAGGATACCTTCATTTTAGTACCTCGGAAATATTTTAAATTTAATGGTAAAATGTAAAATTAATGAATATATGAATATAGACCAATTTATTAACAAATTCCAAGAAAACCCTTATTTGACTGTGTCAGTGAGAAAATATGTAGAAACCTCCTGGCATTAACCCACTGGCACATTAGCAGCCTCGCGAGTCTGCGTGTGAGTACCGCGACAATAGACACTCGGCTGTCATAACATCACGGAATAGCATTTAAAAGTCACATTAAAGAGCCTGAAAAACTGGTTAATGAAAAATAAACTTGTATGCTTGAGTATAATCAGACAAATTCAGCTACAATTACCCTGAAAAGGTTTATTCAATGGCATCAATGAGAGCATATGTGAAAACCTTTAATAATAAGTCCTATCAGTCATCGGACACCACGATGACAATTGCTTGGAAAATTCTAACAGGGAAAAAGCACATTAGTACGATGAATAAACAAGTTAGCCTTAGTAAGTTGTTGATGTACTTTTGGTAGAGAAAAACCACAGAATATGCGGAAAATGAAAGCCTTAAAATCACCTTGTATGCGATGGCATTTACCCTGAAAAGGTTTATTTAATGGCATACATGAGAGCCTATGTGAAAACCCTTAGCAATAAGTCCTATCACTCATCGGACACCACGATGACAATTGCCTGAAAAACCTAACAGGGAAAAAGACACGCAAATAGACCTTTTTTCACTGCTTATTGACATTAACAAAAATCACTGCTATCAATAAACAAGGCAGTGTTTGTAAGTTGTTGATGTACTTTTGGTTGAGAAAATACCACAATATACGAAAAATGAAAGCCTTAAAATCACCCTTATATACGTTGTTATTGTGAAGTTTAGAAAGTCAGATGACCCATGCAAATATTGCACAGGAACAACCTCATCACATACATATTAACACCGTTTAAATACATTAAATTTGGTTTCAAGACCTCAGCAAATCATGTGTAAAAGAATGAAAAACTCTAATGGAGCACAGTCACCCGAATTCAACCTCAAATGATAGGAAAAACGCCGTTGAGGTCTAATACGTTAGCAACAGACCTTAAACAATGTTCGTTGTAAATACTTATCCAATCAAGATAAGTGAATTTGAAAGTATTCATTGTATTTGAGAACCCAAATTCAAAATTTAAAACAGTCACTTTAACCTGTATTGTGTTGAATTAATTAGGACGTCATTGTGCAAAAATGTTTTGACCAGTAAAGAGTTTAACATCAAGAGAGAGAGAGAAAATTAACATCAAACAGAACTCATTGATACAAAAGAAACCAGATGAGAGAAAAGTGTAAAGAGTCAAGATTGGCAGAAAAATGCAAGGAAAAAATCTGTCATTCGCAGGACAGTCTGGAAAAAGCCGCAAGCAACATTTAATGTCATCAAAAACAGTAAAAAACGCAGGTAAAAGGAAAAACGAAGATTGACCTTAACACGGAGTGTACAATGGGTAAAAAATGGGAATTCTGCGAAAAATGTGAGCACTAGAGTCACAGAGAAACGAGCTCAAACATCCACTCAAGCAGTGAATGGAAACCTGATGCTTAAACTTCTGGCCAGTGTAGGGTACACCGTCAAGTAACAGTGAAAACTCGAAATGAATTTTTAACCTAACTTAAACTTAAATATCGTATTGAACAACGCTTGCACTTAAAGAGTAAACCTTGAGAGACAAAATTATTTAAAACAAAACAACAAACAGAGAAACCAGAATGCAAAAAATCACAGAGTAGAAGAAAATTAAACATTCTTAGCAAGAAACTACTTATAAAAGTTTAGGGTTAACTGTTTTTAACGATGTCAATTGTTAACCCTCTAAAACTATGGGTCAGAGTTGTCAGTAGTCAATTGAAACAATGCACCCATTATCAGAAAATTAAAAACACAAGTAGTTTTATTTAGAAGAAAGTATAAAAGAACTTGGAAAAGATTTGGTTGCACGAGAAACAATAGTTAATTAGTAATTAGGCAATCAAATTGGGTGTGCCAGTCATCTTACACAACCCTCGATTTCCTTGCTATATATACCGGCAATTGGAAAATGGTCTTTGGAGGATTTTTTCACGCCATTACCTCCGATTTTTTCACTATTTATTTATATATACCAGACCAAAAGTTTGATATATTGTGAGACCTTAAAATCTTGAATAGAGGCCGGATATTCAGATACTCACCAGTCTCGAAAAAAAGCCTGGTGGGGTGTTAAAAATAGATTAAATGCCGGGTATGAAATATACGCTGGGTCTTTTCGGGCTCTCGTTCATAGGGTCTCATTACAAACTTCTCATAGGAATCCGAGCTATCCTTTTAATATCTGCAGTTAACGGATTCTCCCTTCCTCTTGCTTTATCATTTAATTCCTTTATATCTCAGGGCTGTTATCCTATATGTCTTCACTCAGCAAAGATAGTTCCCATTTTCAAAAAAGGAAACAGAGGAGATTTCACCAATTATCGCCCCATATCAATATTACCCACCTTCGCTAAAAATCTTTGAAAGTCTGTTCAACTAGAGACTTTCTCACTATATACATAGCAATAAATTACTTTCACAGCTCAGCACGGCTTCACCCCTAAATCTAATACCTCAACAGCATGCTTTGACTTATCTGAATACATTATTACAAATATGTCAAAAAATAAATTAGTTATTGCATTTTTCCTAGATTACTCAAAAGCATTCGACTCTATATCACACGATCGTCTATTAATTAAACTAAATTGTCAATTTAACATACGAGCCCCCCCCCCCCTTAATTGGATAGCTAGTTTTTTACATAATAGAACTTACTCTTTAACCCTTTATAATATATCCTCTTCTACTTTAATCCGTAATATAGGAGTACCACAAGGCTCATCTTTATCGCCTTTATTATTCAACTTGTACGTTAATGATCTCCCCACAATCAGGTTGAGTCCGCCACTTCTTTCAGGTTCACATGTGGGCTGAGGGGATTGGTTCTGGGTTTATTGTCGTGCTATTGATAGTCATGCAGGGGTTTCTTGATATAGTGAGTCTGGGATAATCTGATGACACAGCCTTCCCGACTCACACGCATTCCTAAAAGGTGGTTTAGAGGCCCCAGATTAACTAGATCGACTTCCTGTCGAATGCAGCCATTACTGACATTAAAACGGAAACATCGTTTGTAGCAGCCACGATGTCATCTACATATACAGCAAGGAGTAGAACAACCGTTGTTGCTGTAAATGCAAAGCTATCATCCGCTTGGTACCAGCCCCTGCCGCTCTTCTTTAACCAACATAGTGATTTTCGAAGTTTGCATACTTCAACTGAGCGGAATGACAACCCCTTGGGTGTCATTACATATATCAAGTGATCTATCGGTGCATGCAGATAGCCACATTTAACATCGTACTGGTGCAATGACTTCCCCATATTGGCCGCTATGGCAAACAGTAATCTCAACGACTCCATCCTAATTACAGGGGAAAATGTGAGTTCATATTCACTTCCATACGTCTGCGATTATCCGTTCGCGACCAAGCTGGCTTTGAATCTTGACACCAACCCGTTTGGATTATATTTAATGCAATATATCCATTTTGTTTTTTATATCTTTGTGTTTATAGGCTTAGGGGCTAAGTCCCAAACTTGATAGAGGTTGAGCGAATCTAATTCACTCTTCATAGGTTCTTCCCATTGGTGATGTTGAGGGGAGGAGAGTGCCTGTTCATACAACATAGGGGTCATCGACAATGCCTCCTGAGTTCGGAGTCGGATAGGTTGGGATGGCAGAGTACAGCTCGATGCCCCTCTGCCTTGTCTTTTAATCCTTGCGAAATAGTAGACTAGACACCCAAACGGTTTCCGGTGCCTAAAAGTTGCTTTTTAGGACCAGAGCTCTTCTGGGGATATGGTTTGCCCTGTTTGGGGCAGTAAATTCAAATTATATGCTGCCATCCCAGCAGCAACGTCCCAAAAACCGTGTGGAACGTTAGACGAGGTAAGGAGAATACGCATTCCATCAGAAATAGAGCGAATTGCTCTCTCAGCAACACCATTGGACTGAGGGTTCTCAGGAACGGTGATAAACTGAGCGCTTCATTGATAAACTTGGTATCATTTCTGAACGTACATATACGAGTTTATGTCCAGTAGATCGTTGCAGCTTTTTAACTAGGTTCATCAGCGCTTGTGGTACCTCTGCTTTGGTTGATACAGCACACAAAAATACATGTACCTTATGGGTATAATCCTCAGCTGCGATCAAAAGGTATTTGTTCCCATCGATGGAGGTAGTCTGCATGATTCCTGGGAGACTGGAATCATGCTGGAACATGGCAGTGTGGACTGCTGGAACATGGCAGTCTTGTGAGGGGCATTGCACATGCTTGCCTCGAGGCAGGGAACGCATGGCTGATCATCGGGAATGAGAGGCACTTTTTCAAGTCCACGAATACTTCGGTTTTTCACAACATTGGCAAGATTTTTTTGCGAAGGATGCCCCAGAGCATTGTGAACATCCTTTTACGTGATCACCATTGAAAATAGTGGGGATGCCGTTCGAGAGACTGAGGGGATGTCTGATGATACTAGGAGGAATGATAAATCTACAACAGCCTCATAAATTAATCGGGTCACGAAACTGTGGATGTAAAAACAATAAAAATAAAGAAAACACTTTTCCACAAATAAATTTTAATGCACATATGTACATTTCGAGGACTACGTCCTCTTCGTCAGCGTGATAAAGTAAGACAGAGAGCCGCCGCAGGGTCACCAGTCCACTTAAGTTCGCCATTCCTGATTTAAAGCAAGATGTGAAATCTGCCTTAACCTCTATTCTCTCTGATCAATCTGAACTTAATAGACCAAACAATTTAGAGTTTCGCAACCTCTGTAAAAAACAATTTGAAAATAAGGTTAAAGATGAGAAATAGGAAAGAAAATTCCGCAGCCCGGACCAGGAACCTTTGGCTCGGACCGCCAACGCGCTAACCAATTTCGCCACTGCGGCCATGACAGCGTTTCGCTATTTGCATGACCTTAGGGCTTGGTTAGAGCAGTTACCCCAGAGTTCGCCGGCTGGGACTATCTTTCCTAAGGCGTAAATTCTTAAAGAATAAATCAGTAGATGGTCTGTGAGGGTTTTAATCATTAATTTGAAAATAACCTGAAAAATTACGAAATAACTGAGCATGAAAATTGAAGTTAAGAAACTAGTTCAAAAACCTAAATCCAACGATTGTGTATATCTCAAAGACGATAAATCTAACCACATAGTGATTAAAGACAAATCAGATTATATCAATAGCGTCAATACTTTACTTGAAGATGGCCCTTATAAAAAACTTGATAGTGATCCTTTACATGATTTTATACAAAAAACCAAAACCTGTATTAAAACCTGCAAAGTTCTATTTAAGAATATTCCTGCTTATCAGTTAATCCCCAAAAACCCTATCCTCCCACGCTTGTACTGGCTTCCCAAGACGCACAAATCTAGGAACAAATTACGGCCTATTTTTGATAATACAACTCTCCGACTGTGCTTTTAGCCAAATTTCTGCTGAAGTTATTCCTCCGTCTAAAATTACCAGGTGTTGATTTGAGTATAATAAACAACTATGAACTTGCGCAGAAACTGCCGGAGAATATAAGCTCTGATTTGCAACTTGTTTCCTTAGATATGGAGTCGCTGTTCCCCAGAATCCCGATAAAGGAGACCCTTTCTGCGTTGGAGGCAATCCTAGATGACAACGATGTTCCTCTCGCTTTTGTTAATGAGATTATGATATCCACCAAGCTGATCTGCTACAACAACATCTTCAGCTTCAATAATGAATATTATCATATGCAAAACAGCACCTCAATGGGTTACTGCATCAGCCCATTTCTCGCTGAATTGTACATAAGGAAATTGGAAAACCAAGCCTTTGACTGTTTCAGGTACTTCCCCTCCATTTGGCTTCTCTATGTAGATGATATACTGGCATTGTTTGACACATAAAAATATGATTTGAATAACCTTTTGAAAGAAATTAATACTTCAAACTCCTCTATAAATTTTACTATGGAAGTTAAAAAGAATCGTTCCAAATCATTCCTGGACACTGTATTGTTTAGAGAGGAAGGAAAATTGTGCATAAATGTTTTCCGAAAACCTGGATTCACCCCGGTCTACATACTTAATGAGTCAAATCATTGCTTTGCCCACAAGGCAGCTGCTTTTCACCACATGCTGTTCAGAGCCCATAAATTACCTCTCAGTGAAGATAGATTAGAAACTGAAATTAAAAATATCAAGATGTTTGCCCAATACAATGGCTATTCAGAAGTAATCATCAATAGATTAATTACGAATATCAAAATAAAGATCAAAATAGAAAGAGTCACTACGTAAGCAATAAAAAAGACATGAACTACATCATCTTGTCTTTACAATAGACAACTTACAAAAGGATTGAAAAAGATCGCCCGTGGTTTTAACCTGCAGGTCGCCTATAAAAGTAGCAAAAACATCCGAAGATTAATTGGCAGCACCAAAGATAAAATTATTGATAGTGATAAA
>JAHWFO010082064.1:0-13681 GCA_023313115.1 Rhysida immarginata
GCAACGCATGCGCAGTTAAACATTATTTAGTAAAAATGCTCATATTTCATCTAATATTTAATATTTTTCTATTCTGATTGCTGGTTGGTGTCTGTACTGTAGTTCGTCAAGTTTTCTATAAATGGCATTGCATTGAGTTGAAAATCTTGCGTGTTATAAACAAAAAAACTTACGAAAACATTTCGACCTTTTTAAAGAAACCTTTATATCTCCATGAATATACGTGCTATTCTCATACAAATGAACACAGAAAAGTAAAACGAGCCTCTTAAGCATAAGCTACATCTACAATGCATTTCAAGCATTATTTTTTACAGGGTGATTCCAAACATTATTTTTTTGGTTCAGTATTTTGCTGGTCCCCTATTTGCCTTCGGGAGAAAACCTTCGATGGAATATATGAGGTGTAACATCCTTTTTACACCCCTGAAATTTCAGGATAATTCGTCAAGTATCTTTCCAAATATTTGACAAAAAGTCTAAAATAGAAAGTGTCCGGTCATTAATAGCAATATGGTGTACATCTCATGACCAACAATGCAAGGCTAAGTTTGTGCAAAAATAGGTATCAACAATGGTGTCAACACGCAATTCACAAAAACTCTGTATGGACCAAGAATATATATCTCATGGCCAACAATGCAAGTAAAAATTTGTGCAACAATAGGTATCAACAATAGTATCAACACGCAATGCACCAACACTATGCAGGGATCAACAATATATATCTAATGACAAACAATGTAACGCAAAGTTTGTTCAATATAGATAAGTTTGAATTTGGAACAATGTATAGAATTCCTTTTATTCAGGGTTTTCTTAGAAAAGAAAGTTCTTAGTACTTAACAATTTCTTGAAAATCTTAAAAAATGATCAGTAACTGGAGATAATTGAGAGTTATCAGGCAATTGAGAAAGAGAGGAGAGAAGACAGCAGAAGCACTCCTTTAGCTCCGTGCTATATGAGCAAATGGTAAGCAGGTAAATAGAAGAATCGGCGACCACTAGACTACACAAAGAGATGAATGGCCAAGTTTTTCTTCAAGACATCGAGAGTGGGAATTGCAAGAACATCAAGGGGAACCTCTAAAGTAAGATTACGTGACTAACAAATTATTTAGGCTAGCAGCAGCATACAGGGAGAAGTCCATCCATTGTGAGCATTTAAAATTTTTTCCGAGTTTTCATTATGAATTTTTAATGTAATAATTCTAAGCGTTTTCATGTGTTTACTTTTAAGATATTGCAAAATTTAAGTATAAAAACAGTCCGAGGCACGACCGGGATTATCACCTAGCTTATTTGGTAGCACATTAGATCCAAACATTTCATAAATATACATTTTGACTACATTCTCTGGGTATGTGTATATTTTAGAAACTAAGATGTTGATAATGCGATGATTGAACGTTCGTTTCCAAGAATCATTAATGATGAGCATAAAATGATGATGCAGTGACAGAATATAAATAAGGCAGCATCTATTGATGAGGCAAAGGAGTCACACGTGTCTTCTTGGAGATCCCTATCAAACGTTCAGATGGCTGCAAAAATTTATGTGCCTGGAAAGGAAAGAGAAAGAACGAGTATTGGTCAGAGAAACTCTGCAACTAAAACAGAAAAAGCTATACGGGCATATGAAACATCTGAGCAAAGGGAGTTTCGAATAGAACAAGAGCTTCTATGTCAAGAGCAAGAAAAATTTGAGTCAAATTATCTGGTTCTGGTATATCACCTAGAATTCCTGTTTTCGTATTTTTGATAGAATGGATAGCCCCTTTGCTCTGTTTTGTATTGATTGAGTTATTATTTAACCAATTGGGAGTGACAATTTAATTTTTTGAGATTGTTCTGTTTACCTACGAGTGTAATTATCCCAGGCAACGCGGGGTACCTCTACTTCAAGACATCTAGAGAAGAAAGGGAATTGCAGCAACATCAAGTGTACAACTAAAGTAAGATTACGTGAGTAAGAAATTATTTAGGCTAGCTATGGCATACATAGAGAAGTCCATTCATTGTGAGTATTTTAAAAGTTTTTTTCGAATTTTCGATAAGAATTTTACTGTAATAATTCTAAGCGTTTTCATGTGTTTATTTTTAAGATATTGCAAAATATTTAATAAAAAAAAGGGATAGTCCTTTTGTGTTGTATTGATTGACTTATTTGTTAACCAATTTGGAGTTAAAATTTAACTTCTTGAGATGGTCCTGTTTACCAACAAATGTAACTATCCCGGGCAACGCCGGGTCTTCTGCTAGTATATATATATATAAAGAATGTTTGTTTGTGTGTTTGTTTGTTTGTTTTTTTATACAAATCTACAGTTTTATTCCGATCTTGATGAAATTTTGCATACTTGACCTTCAAAGCATGAGGAAGGTCACTGTCTACCTCATATTTCAGAAAAATAATAATTATCGTTAAAAAATCGATATTCCTGGTTATGGCAGGGCATATTAATCAGACTTATCTCATGACCAACAATGGAAGGCAAAGTTTGTGCAACAATAGGTATCAACATTGGTATCAAGACGCAATGCACCAACACAAGGCAGGGATCAACAATATATATCTCATGATCAACACTGAATGGAAAACTTTGTGCCAATGTAATTATTCCGGGCAACGCCAGGTATCTCTTCTAGAGGAAGGTCACTGTCTATCTCAGATTTCGAAAAAATAATAATTATTGATAAAAAAAAATCGATATTCGTAGTTATGGCAAGACATATTTATGAGAAATATCTCATGAGTAACAATTCAAAGCAAAGTTTGGGCGACAATACTTATCAACAATGATTTCTTCACGCAATTCACACTATCCTCGGACCAGCAACAGATATCTCATGATCAACAATGCAAGGTAAAGTATGTGCAACAATGGGCCCGTCGTGTTCCCACCAACAATGGTATCAACGCGCAATTCACCAATAACAATGAGCACAAAATACTGATGCTATGATAAAATTTCTTGAGTTCTTAGTACTTAAAAATTTCTTGAAAAACTTTAAAAATGATCAGTAACTGGAGATAATGAAGAGTTAGCAGACTATTGAGAAACAGTGGAAGGACGACAGAGGAAGCACTCCTTTAGCTCCGTGCTGTATTGAGAAAATGGGAAACAATTAAATAGAAAAATCGGCGACTGCTAGACTCCACAAAGTGATGAAGTCTCCATCGAGAGAAGAGTGGAAATTGCAACAACATCATGTGTACATCTGAAGTAAGATTACGTGAGTAAGAAGTTATTGGAGAGGTCTATCCATTGTGAGCCTTTAAAAACTTTTTTTTCGAATTTTCATTAAGAATTGTTACTGTATTAATTCTAAGCATTTTCATGTGTTTATTTTTAAGATATTGAAAAATTTAATTTCATCTTTTGGGATTGTTCTGTTTACCCACAAGTGTAATTATCCCGGGCAATGCTGGGTACCTTTCCTAGTCTTCTATATATATATATAAAAGGATGTTTGTGAGTTGGTGTGTTGGTTTGTTTGTGGGTTTGTTTGTTTTTTATACAAATCTACAGTTTTATTCCGATTATGATCAACAATTCAGAAAAGAGAGTTCTTAGTATTTAACAATTTCTTGAAAATCTTTAAAACTGATCAGTAACTGGAGATAATGGAGTATTGGGAAAGAGTGGAAAGACGACAGAGAAGCACTCCTTTAGTTCCGTGCTGTATTGAGCAAATGATAAGCAAGTAAATAGAAGAATCAGAGACTGCGAGACAACACAAATGGCCAAGACATCGAGGGAAGAGTCGGAATTGCAACAACATCAAGTGCACATTTAAAGGAAGATTACATTAGTAAGGAATTTTTTGAGATTGTTCTGTTTGAGATTGTAATTATCCCGGGCAACGCCAGATACCTCTGCTAGTAGCACATAAGAAGTATATAAATGTAAACTGGAGATAATGCTCCAAGCATTAGGTAATGATATTATCAGAATAAATAGAAGGAAAGTCGTACTCGTTCACTCTACCAACTGGGCTATCCTAGAGACGATGAGCGTGATACTCGTAGTTCTTTGTTCGAATCCAGGCCGTGGAATTTTTCCTTGTATTTTTTCTGATAATATCAGTAGCACATAAATCTAATATATAAATCAGATATCTAACATCACATGGGGACCAGTTCTTAAAAAAAATTCTCAGATATATTATTTTATACATGTGTAGCAATATTTATATTTATTTTCATTTCTAGTAACCCGAATATTTTGTCCTTGCTATTTCGAGGAAAATAAGCTTGTAAAGAAACCCGATCAATATGCAACAAAATAAAAAGATTCAAAAGAGATATAACATATCACGATAAAATTTTATGAAATTATGGTTAAAGAAAATTAGCATTTTATTTTTCCTACTACAATGCAAAACACAAAACCGCAAGAGCGAAACGCTCGATAGATTGGTGCTTTGTGAAAGCGCGAATAGCGAAAATTAATCAAAAAAACTTTTTAAGTATATCATTATACACTAAGTGGCCAAATTATTATGACCACCCGACAGTTTTAGGCAAATGAGCTATTGCGTCACAACGCTGCCACTAAAGAGCTAGATAGCTATGAAAACGGAATGCAGGTGAGGTGAACCATCAGTTGCACTGTGTTTTTTGCCACGATATGGGCAAAAAACGTGATTTAACTGAGTTTGAACGCGGGATGATCGTCGGCGCGCGCACTGTCGGAACCAGTATCAGCAAAACAACTGAACAGTTATTAATGTTTACAGAGAGTGGACTACCAAGCAAAAAACCGGCTCTCAAAGTCAAGCGTGTGGTCGTAACAGGCTCCTCAATGCTCGAGCTGAAAGGAGATTGGCCAGAGTTGTCCAGGGCGACGGAGGAGCAGCAGTGCATCAAATAGCGGCAAATCTTAATCAAGGACAAGGACTGTGACGGCCTCTGAACGAACTGTTCGCCGCTCATTACACCGTTTAGGCTATGGAAGCCGACGACTAGTTTGAAAGCCTCTACTGTCAGCCTGAGCAAGAGCAGACGTCCCCAGTTCGCCCTTGGAACACAAGGATTGGACAGTAGATGACTGGAAAAGGGTCATGTTGTCCGATGAGTCACGATTTCAAATGCATCATGCAGATGGCAGGGTTAGAATATGGAGAAAACAACACGAAAACATGGACCCCACCTGCATCACCACAACACTTCAAGCTGGTGGCGGCAGTATTATGGTTTGGGGGATGTTGTGTTGGCATTGTTTGGGTCCTTTGATTCCTCTGCACGGACGTGTGCGTGCCCAAGATTATTTAAAAAAGTATTGTCGCAGATCAAGTACATCCCGTTATGTTATTGGTGTACTCTGACGGGAATGGATACTTCCAGCAGGACAATGCTCCTTGTCATAAGGCTGGCATCCTCCTCAGATGGTTCGAATTAATGCCGGAGAGTTTACCTTGCTTCGTTGGCCTGCACAATCGCCAGATCTCAATTCCATTGAGAATTTGTGGGATGAGATCAAACGGGCCATCAGGCAGCGGGATCCAGTACCACCAAATCTGCAGGATTTGAAGGTGCAGTTCTTCAGAGTTGGTCTCAAATTCCTCCTACAACCTACCAACATCTCATGGATTTGCCTCAAAGAATGCAAGCAGGAATAAGAGCGAAAGGTGGCCCAACACTGTATTAAGGGGATAGTCAAAATAATTTGGCCACTCAGTGTAATAGAACAACGCAATTTTTCATTACAAAAATAAAAATATGTTACATTAATTGTTTTTTAAATGCATTTTTATTTGCTTTGAAAAAGGATGTATGTCCAGTGCTTTAGTTTTTTCGCAATATTTTTTCTGCTAAAGTCTGCTCAATTGAATATATTTTATAAGCTATTCTCTATAGATCTGACTTATTACCGTATTCTTTTAGAAAAATTATTTTTTAAAAGCACGTTTTTTAATATTTTCCCGAATTCTTTCAAGGTGTATATTATTTGAAAATTCTGAAAATGAAAGGAGGAGGCCAAAGATTAAGAATAGAGAGTAAATATATTCTTATTATAATTAGGTGCAAATAATTTTTAAAATATGAAGAACAATACTTTATTGATATATAATTTTATCTTATTGAGAATACCAAATTAAACATGTAGAATTTGTGAGCAGATGAGAAACGTTTACTATACGTTATTTAGTAATTTAACTATGATACAAAAATTATAATTCCGTTCAGAAAAAGCTCTCTTACTGAGAAAATATAATTACAATCCTAATATTGCTCAAAAATTAAAATGTGATTGTCTAAAAACGCATCTAATCTCAATTTTTTTTATTTCGTCCATTTTTATCCATACACCCAAAATGGCAAAAAGTTGCACATAGTCTGAGAAGGAAAATGGACAAATGTTGGCTTTTTCCAGGTGTTACAAATTGCTGAAAAGTTAGCAAGATCTAAAACTGTTGTGTTAAATTTCTTAAAGGGTCCAGATAATTATCGAGTAAAAAAACCATCTGGTCGGCCCAAAATTGTCTAAAAGACATTAACGGTTGGTGATTCGTAAGGCAAGTTCTCAGGCCATGACAACGAAGCAGAATGCTGGATATCTGAAGAAGTGTGTTTGAGTTTGGACAATAAGAAGAACAATCCATAATGCATCATTTATGGACTAGGAGAAGCCAAAATCTCAACCATTTCTCACACCCTATCATAAGCAACAACGATTCAATTCAAAATCATCTATCAATGAAGACAGACTGATCGAAAATAATTTTCGGTGATGAAAAAAACGTAATTGTGATGGTCCAGACATATTGGCATGACCTACGGACTTTTCAAAATGTTAACAAGGTGTCAAGTCACTAATGGTATGGGTAGAATTGCTGCTGGTGGAACAGAGAAATTAGCCTTTCTGGAAGGAAATCAAGACAGGAAAAAGTACACTGGGTTCCCTTAAAACTCTTCTTCTCCCAGGTGCAAAAGAATTGTTGGGGAAAACCTTATATTCCAGCAAGATTATACAGTTTCAAAGTAACAAAAGAACGGTTCTGTGATCATAAAATAAATGTCCTGGACTGGTCGACTGTCAATCCAAATCTAAACCCCGTGGAAATTTTTTGGGCAATAATGATTCGTCACGAGTGCAATATTATCAGTTATTTCTGGTCACCCTGTAACTATTTCCATTGATCAATATAAAGTAAATCTTACTTCATAGTTCTTTATGTAATTGAGCACAAACCAGCACAAACGAAGCATAAACGAATGGCATATTTGAAATTGTCAGATTCAAAAGTGGGGGGTGGGGGAAGCAGGCATGTCACCAGCCCCTTCACAAATTTATTTTCTTTATAACTCTTTTCGTAATTGAGTATAAATGTTATGATTTATGGCAAAATCACAAGTGATTTATTTTACATATATATTTATACATTTTCACAGCTACTTACACATTTATATTGTCATATTTACACAAATTTACATACGTGTATACACAATCTACACAAGTTTACATGCGTCTTTACACCTATTCACACAAGTTTACATACGTCTATACACGTATTTACACAAGATTACACTTTTGTACACATTTCTAAAGAAAATTTACACAACTTTACACACATTTACACACATACGTACACAAATTTACACAAGCGTATACACCTATTTACAGATAGTTACACATGTTTACGCTTATGAACACTTATGTACAGCTTATTTATACATTTATACATATTTATACAAGTTTACAAACATTTATACATATATGTGCACAAATTTACAAACGTGTATAGACAATTTACGCATCTGTACAGCTTATATACATAAGCTTATACAAATATGTACATAAATTTACACATGTGTATACACAATATATACAAGTTTACACACAGGTATACACCGATTCACACAGGTTTACAAACGTTTATACACCTACTTAAACAAGTTTACACTTTTGTAAACATCTATATAGCATATTTACACATTTATACACACAGGTACACAAATTTACACACTTGTATACACCAATTTACACAGGTTTACAGACCTATTTAAGTTTACCTTTGTATACCGACCTGTATTTGTATTTTATCATCTTTAGAGTCAAAATTCGCCAGCTTGTAGACAGAAAAAAAGATTTTAATGATACATCTGTTGCTAAATTCTAAAATAACGATCGCCATGTTCATAGAATTGACAGCTCTTGAATGGTAGACAGTAATAGGAAGAAAAACGACGGCTTTTAAAAAATTTTAAACATCAATTTTTATAAAATCATTTATTGATTTAACAATACATTCGACTTATAATGTACAATGAAATAATTTCACTGTCACCTAACCGATTTGATTTGCACAAAATCAAGGGATCATTTTTGTTGTAACCATTACATCGTTCTCATTATAAATCTGCAAGATTCCTTTTCCATTCCTTTGGCTAGGCTAAATGGAAACTATCACGTTTTGCTGAAGAGGAAAAAAATACAGAAAAAAGGATGAGTTTTAGATCAATGATTTACACTCCCTACAATAATGGAAAAGGAAATAGTGACATTTTATTTTAGTAATATCATATTCGACCTCCGTGCTGAAATTAAGTCAGTCACCCTTCTTACTTTTTCTATAAGGCTCTGATTGTCACAAAATTTAGAAGGAAATGGTATGAGTTCCATCCAAATCCCAGTTTGTGAAGGAGAGGGCAAGCGAGTGAAGGATAGAAAAAGTAAGCAGATGAAAAGAGCGAAGATAAGTCCGGAGGAGAGAGCGCCAGGCATCTTGAAAGAAAAGTATAAAGGAGGTAGAAAGAGAAGACACTAGACTAGCGCAATAGCAGTCGTTAGAGAAGAGACGGGTAAGGAGTGGACGACAAGAGATAGAAGAAGTCCAGAGGAGAGAGCACCATGCATCGCGAAAGGAAAGTATAAAAGAGACAGAAAGAGAAGGCAAGAGATTGGCGCAATAGCAGTCGTTAGAGAAGAGATGGTCAAGGAACCAATAGAAGCACACGAAAGACTGAAGAAGAGATTTAGGAAGAAAGAGAGAGAGAGTGAAAGGGAGAGTGAGTTTTGAATCGAATGCGGAAAGACGAAAAAACTGAGCAGTCGTGTGGAGGCTATCTTCCCGGGGACCCGGAGTCAAGAGGTGCTTCTAGGTGGGTGCACGAGCAGCAGGTTAGGCTTTATAATTCTTACTATTAAAGAGAAGCCATGAGTAAACCTCGCTGCCGCGTGTTTCGCGGGAAACGAGAAGCGTTTATCTCCCGGGAACCACAAGGGGAAGTTCAGCCGTGGGCACGAGGAATAGTCCGTGGAGAATCGAATTTGGCCGACGATAATATGGCGTTAGGTTCATATGCCAAGTGTCCTATGCTCTTGTTATTTACAAAGTCCAAAAACAATATTGGTTCGGAAAAGAACGCAGGGACGTTGGAGGACGGGCAGGAGGACGATAATACGTGGTTAGGTTTGGATGCCAAGCTTTCTACACTCTCGTTGATTGAACCATCAGATACCTGCAGTAATTCGGATACGGATTCGAAGATGCAAGCGGATGGGCAGATGTCTGATCCCATAATGTACGGAAATTCTCTCGAGGATATTATGGACGGAATTTTGCCTGGTAGGCTCCCTGGCCCGGACGAGGTGACGGCTACAGCAGAGAGGACGCCTATTCAGGAAAGGGTTGTAGGCAAGCAGCGGGTGCATATTTCAGAGACCTTTCCAAGGGAAACAGCTTCACAGAATAATAGCAGCGTAGGCGCGCCTGTCACCGGTGAGCAGTGCGTAGTGCGTGGCGAGGCACGTAATATAAGCTGGAATAGTAAGCAAATTGAGTCATTGAAATTGCGTCGCATAAATGCAGGCGTTAGTTGTAATATTTTCCTTGTGATATTGCATTTACTTATATTTGCTTATTTAATTCGTTCCTTCTGGTATACGGGCAGCTACACTTCTCCCCGTTGACTACTCATCCATTTGGGTTCCTGTAATCCTCCCACCAAAAGGATTGCGCGATGGGTTCGCCATTGCTGTTCAGATGCCAAGGCTAATCAATTCACGAAAATTAAAGGACAATTTAGTCTGCGTTTAATTTTAGTAAAACCTTGCCACGCTTTTTGATCGTATTAGGTTTTGAACTTTTGACATTCAAATACTTTAGTTTAATTGTATTGATATTTGAATACATTAATTTAATTGTATCA
Organism: Rhysida immarginata; assembly: GCA_023313115.1. Classification (NCBI taxonomy): domain Eukaryota; kingdom Metazoa; phylum Arthropoda; class Chilopoda; order Scolopendromorpha; family Scolopendridae; genus Rhysida; species Rhysida immarginata. Next base: position 10,159 of record JAHWFO010082064.1, read on the forward strand.
AGTAATTGGTCATACTAAATTGTCTTAAAATCTTATGTGGATAATGCAGATGATTAACTTAAGAATAAAATAAAACTCTTTTTCCACAACGAAACAGTAATTGAACAAACATAAAAAGAAAAAGACCGAAAATAAAATGAAAAAATACAATCTGAGTCTATAAGCGCTTTTCGAAAGCTTTGCTTTCATCATTCAGCAGCCAAGGAGTACCTCGAGAGAACTTGAGAGAACTGACTTGGAATAGAACATGCTGAGTATTTATAACGGACAGAAGCCAATCAAGACAAAAAGATCCAACTGAAATTTATTGATTGGGTAAGTGCGTCGCCCATTTGATCAATGGTGATTCGCTAATAGGGCCCCTATCTAAGTTGAGTAACATTTTTTTATCTGTTTTTTGAATGGCTAAGCTTTTGAAGGCGTCCAGAAGGTGTTTCTTGTTTATTGACTCAATAAGTTTTACATTGTTTAATAAGAAAAAATGCCCGGTATCTAGAGAGTGTTTGGCTATGGATGACTGATTCCCTCTACCATATCTTGTGTGTCTCATGTGTTCTTCGAATCTTGTTTCAATATTATGGAAAGTTTGTCCTTTGTACGTCATGGGGCATTGGGAACATCTGGCTTCGTATATTCCTGATATTCGTTGTGGAAAAAGAGTTTTATTTTATTCTTAAGTTAATCAATTGGTCATACCTTTAAAAGCCACCCCAAAGGAGGGGTTTCTATTAATATTTTATAATTACATTTAATTGGCCAATAGACAATTAAAATTTGAACTTTCAAGTACAAAACTTTGCTGCCTTATTTATCACAGTCCACATATCCCTCAGGTACATCACAGAGGGGGAGGGTGGCTTGATAGCAGAGCGTCAAATGGCTTAAGCGGCCGTTAGTTGTACTAAACAGAATTTTTTTTTCTCTTCGTGCTTTGAGTAAAAAATAATAATAATAAAAACGCTTCCACAAAGTTTAAAGGTGCAATTCTAATGGCTAATTGTTAATTGCGATCTTTAATTTTTTTGTATTATCTCCCCCCCCCCCATAGGTTGGAGTGTCTGGTAGAGTCAGAGTTTCCGTTTGGTCTGGTCTTCTCGAAATTTGTTTTCGCAGGTGTCAGCGTCTATGGTTTTGGTCGATGTCAATCCAGTGCGAAGGGTAGGGCGTCTAGTTGTAGCTGAAAAAACTGTTAGTGTTTATTAAGCTTAAGAAATAGAGAGTTAGTCGTTTTCTTGTTTAAAGTATGGGGAAAGTTAATGACCAAAAAGCGTTTAAGGACGGGTTAAAAAGGTTAAAGTTTAAATTGGAAAATGGAAAAACTATTAGAGTTTTTAACGACAATGTTAAGAACATTTTACATAATATAGAGGAATGGAGTCAAAACGATAGGATAGGTGTCTATTCAGAGATGTTTTCTCCAATAATAAAAGAGACATTGAAAAGGAGTAGGCCGGATACTCTAGAACAGGCAACCGAGTTGGTAGAGAAACTAATGCTAAAAGAAGGTTTGCTAGCTCTAGAGAAGCCTAACGGGGAGTTCTGGGATCAAGATTCAGTATCGGTAGCAAAATCGAATCAGGATGATTGCATGGAGATTTTGTCGACTGATAAAGTAGGAATTTGAGTAGATGTAAGGAGAAGAAAAGGCAGAAGGGCTAAAAAGTTAGTCAATGCTAAGGATAAAATGGAAAGTAAAGAATCAGTGACCAATAGTGAAAATGGCGGTATGAAAGATAAAGAGTTAAATATTTTAAGGTCGGCAAATGGTTTAAAGGAGTTGATTAAGAAAAGTGGGCTAGTTGACTTGATAAGGCAGTCAGTGGCATTATCAGTGGCCCATGCAACCGGGTTAGTAGATGAACAAATGCTGGTTAATGCATTGGAAGAACTGGTAGATTGAATACCAGTCAGGCAGTTGGTTATGATAAGTGAGAAAGGAAACTTTGGGATTAGCTGTCCGGAGGCTAGAAAAGTAGTGGCCAGCAAAGAATTAAGGCATTATGCAAAGGTTTCCATGGCTGAGCAGTTGAAGGGCGAAGAGGTTACGGAGCTTTACAGGTGTAGCAGCACGTTGATAGGCTGGGAAAATCTGTTAAGGCCGTCTCCGCTTAGTCGCCAGGTTAGGGTGATAAATCAAATTGAGGGCAATAAGAGTACGCTCATGAGAGAGTGGCCATAGCATGACCAAGCAGTTGCTAAAGAAATTAAATTTATGAGATATAGCTATCCGGTAGCCTTGATGGGTAAAAAATTCTCTTTAGGGTTATTTCAAGGGGTCAGTTATTCTGAGCATAAGGAAGGGATAGATAAAATTAATAAATTACCAGGCCAGAATAATACAGCACAAAATGATGTAAGTCTAGTGATGGAATCCCGTGAAGCAAGGCATGAAATGGCCAGCTGGAATCATAGGCAAATAGTTGAAACGAAGGAAAGCAAAACTGCTTTGAGTTCTCCACAGGTAGCAGCCAAAGAGGAGATAGTTAGGAATAAAGCAGAAATCAATAGAGAAGAGGAGATTATGTTGCAGAAAGAGGAATATGAAGTGCTAATTAGCCGAGTTAGCCAGTTGCAGATAACGATTATGGAGTTAACTAGAAAGTTAATAATGTTTGAGCAGAAAGTGCAAAGCGACACTGAGGATAAGCAGCTAATAAGTTTCAAAGAAGGTGGTCGTTCGAAAGCACATAAAACTACGATAAGCAGATACTTTTATAACACAAAGTACCAGGGCGTTTTCGAGGAAACCGAACATAAAGGTTACAGATATTTCACTGGTACAGATAATAAAAGATCAAAAAAGCTTGTAAATACTGCGAAGAGGAGTAGGGCCCTGAATCAGATAGTACCCTCAAAAGATGAGGGTAATGAGAAAATAAAAAGATGTCATAATAAAGGAGATAAAAATAAGCATAAGATTAGACAAAGAAATAGAGGGACAGAGGATAGCATAGGACTGCAGCAAGCGCAAGGTACGAGTCAAAAAGACTGGAGGCATAGAAATCGTTCGAGGACACAGGTAGTCGCGAACTCAGGGTATCCATCAAAAAAGGAACCTTCCAAAAATACCCTTACATGTAATAATAATCAAGGGGGTAAGCAAGTGAAAAATTCCCTAGGGCTGAAAGCAGGTATGAAGGGAGATTTTAACACTAGGTGAGGAGGAAATTTGCTGGTTAAGGGAAGGCAGCCCCCAAGCGCAGGTGTTTGAGGGAAAATAGAATAGTGTCACAAATCCACAGTTCTTGTGAACTGGCCCCAGGGATTGTGTCACAAAATTTGGAGGAAAATGGAATGAGTTCCATCCAAATTCCAGTTTGTGAAGGAGAGGGCAAGCGAGCGAAGGATACAAAAAGTAAGAAGATGACAAGAGTGAAGAGAGGTCTGGAGGAGAGAGCACCAGGCATCTTGAAAGAAAAGTGTAAAGAAGGTAGAAAGAGAAGACAAGAGATTTAGCGCAAAAGCAGTCATTAGAGAAGAGACTAATAAGCTTCAAACATTCCACCAAAAGGAAATTCTAGAA
>JAHWFO010082065.1:0-10344 GCA_023313115.1 Rhysida immarginata
GTCCCTCTGTTATACTGTAAGGCCACCACCTGTTTAGTTAATAGGAACAGTATTATGATCCATCCTTCCACCGATATAATTATTAAAATTCTAGATTCATTATAAAAATGAAAATCTTCATAAATGTTTCTTTTTTAGTATGAAATTCAAATCTCTTGCTTCATAATCTCCCTTTTCTCAGAATTCAATCAGTTTAATGTCTTTTTTTTTCGTACAGAAGCAATCACATCAACATTTATTGAATCCAACATGTTCGATATATGCAAACCATTTAACAAAGTTGTTTTTAAAAGAAAGGAAGCCAGGCATAATAATCATCCAGAACTTTATAAGCAAGTTTTATTATTTCTGGGAAACTTTCAATAGCACCAATTTACGTCAGAAAATAAAAATATTTTCCGATCAAAATTAAAATTCCTTAGAACGTTTTTAGTCGTCTTAGAAACTGTATCGACATTTTTTTTCATGTTTATTCCTGTTACTGGCAGAAATATCAGAAGGAAAAACGAGGAGGGAAGAATGTTTATAAAAATTAAAATGCATCAAACATACTTTTTCCGAAGTGCATAGGCTCTTCCAGGATTTTTCTCAGTGTCACGTGTCAATGCCACGGGTCCAGAAAGGAACTGGTTAGTGGTTGTAACACGAGATTTCCCTCTGCAGCATTCCGTTGCCATGGTGACCAAAGCACACTTTATGTTACAAGCGAGGAAGGAAAAATAAGAAGGAGGAAAAAAAATGAGAATGGAAGAAAAAAAAAAAAAGAGAGAGAGAGACAACATCAGCTCTGATTGACAAGCTCGAAAGTTCAGCAGAAAAGATGACTCTAGAGGTTCGCTCCAACTTATTGGTCGGGTTCGTCCTCAGAGAATCCCCCGAAATCCATCCGTCGGTTTTTTTTAACCGACGTCGACATAAACTGTCAATGACAACAAATGAATAAAAGAAAATTGCCAGAAGCAACCCTTAAAAGCTCAACCCAGCACAGGGGAGTAAATCACAGGTGTATATCAAAGCAACTGTTGCCATTTTCTGTTAAAGTGTGGGCGATGCGTTTGGAAACATCCATTTAGTCGTTCATTAATCTTGATTTTTTTTTTGTCTTGTCTAAGTACAAATGATTTTGTCGCTAAAAACGATCGATCGGTACTTAACATATTAAATCTAGGTCGATCTCCTGTGCTTGTCAAGATTGAAAAATGAAAAAGAAAGTTCTCGAGAGGAGGCAATTTTTTTTTTATACTTTCCTATTCTTATCTTTATGCTTTTCTCGTAAACAAGTCGCTGTAGAAAAATGCTGAATTTTTTTAATGTTACGGTGTCGCACTAAAAAAGTCGAAATAATTCCAAACTGCATTCCAAATGATTGGAAATTTGCATATGTATCCCAAGTGGAATTTATATTTTATAAAAATTTAATTATAAAATGGTCTTTAATTATTTCTATACATTGAATGTAACCGGAGAAAACTAATCCTGTCAACATCAAACAGAATATGTAAATTCATATTCCGTTATTGCGATTCCCGAAACAGCAGTTTGAAGTTATCGAGATTATTCGGCGTAATTAAGTCCTGATGTTTTTTTTTTATTTTTTTTTTTACAGATTTCGTATATAATATCTTGAGATATAACGGTCCGTAAATAGAACATAATCTGAACACCTAATCACACAGCATAAGCACAGCAATTCTATCGCAATATTTAAGAATATTTCAAAATAGTTCAAAGCAATGTATACGGATAGTCACAAAACATGTTAAAACGGACCCGAAGAGTTGAACATTTCTGTAGTCTTGGGAAATGCGGAGATAAATCTGCATTTATAAATTGGATGTTTCATTTTTTTCCTCTGAAACATTTAAGACTGTGACTTATTTGTAGTCTATTAAAATGTGTAACTCCATTATACATTATTTTTTTTCCTTTTATTATTAGAAACTAAGCTTCATAAAGATGCATGTCTTATTTAACAAAATAATTTTTTCCATTTATATCTATAGCAAGAATGGTAAACGATATTGTAAATATCCAATTAAAGCAATCTTAGGCCGCTGAATTGCTAATATTAAAAGTGCTCCTTTGGTATTTTTAACTTAGTACGCATGAATCTTAAATATTAAATTTATAATAAATGTTAAAATATTTAATTTTTTTAAATGTTTAACCATTGTAAAGTGCACTTGTTTAAAATGTTAAAAATCATTCTCAACAAAAATGACGTTTCAAATGCGACAGAAAGATATATACTCTTCCCATAGCTCGCTTTTTACTTGAAGCTTTTAGCGTTTTGCGTGTGATTTTACATCAAGCTAATATGCGCTAGGTACGTGAAGCGAGAGGATTTCCAAGCTACTTTTCGCTTCAAGCGAATATCTAACTTAATTTCAAGCAAAATAGGGCAGTCTGATTATAAAGCAACTTGCTGCTTGGAAATGATCGAGGCGCATGCGCACTACGCGCCTTTCACTGATGTCTGCAATGTCGTTATTGTATTATAGTTTAAAATATTTTTATTAATAATTTAGTAATTATTTGTTTCTTTTATTTTATTAGTTTATTTATTATTTTATTAATTTAATTTATTTATTATTTTATGTAGAATAGTGGTTTCCTCGTGTTTCTTCTTTTCTTAATACTTTATTTGTTTATTTAATTTTATAACATTTGATTATTTATTGTATAACTTTTAGATTGCTATTTTATATTTATTAAATTATTTATTTTTTTATTTTATTTTAATTTTATTCATTTATTATAAGTTATATTCATTTTAATTAATTTATAGAGCTTATTGAATTTATTATATTTGTTTAATTGTTAATTTACTCCTTTTATTTTATTAATTTATGTATTATTTTACTTTATTTATTTACTTAAGTTTCTCTAATTAATTAATAGCTGTATTTATTTAATTTTAGTTGGTTTTATTTTAATTTATTATAGCTATTCGGTTCATTTTCATATTTATTGTAGTCATTACGAAACGCGTCAGCGAAAATAAAAATAAATATTACTTATTGCTAAATTGGAAATATCTTATCCTTTTTAAGAACTACTTTTAAGATTAATTACTTTTACCTACTGATAGCATTCTTAAGACTTCTCCGCAACAACAAACGTGTTTTGCACGTTTTTATTCCTACCTCGATGGTTTTGCATTGACAGGCACCATGTTTTTATGAGACACATTAGCTATGAGATACCTCCATCGCTAGCTTTGCTTGAAAAAGCTCGCAATCTACTGCTATATTTTTTTGCGAGTAGAATTTGCTACAAAGCTCAAGCCTTGCTTTAAATCTCTAGCAAACTATGGGAATGCACCATTACTTATATGTTTAGCTGAAATTTTATTAATTCTGTTTCTGTATTACTGCATGCAAATGATTACGTTTGCAAACTGAAAAATAATTTATGAAACAAGAAACTATTTGTATGAATACTCACCCCACTGTATCATTACGGTGAGGGTCTCGTTAGCTGAATTCCTGGCCGCCTCGTGTACAGGGGTGTAACCATTATCACAGGGATTCTTCAGACAGAACTCAGTGGCCAAGTTCAACTTAAATGAAACAACCCAATAAAGGGGGGAGGGAACAAATCAGAGCCAATAACATTTTTCAATTAAGTCAAATCTTACGTCAAACCAAAAATGTCAACCAAAACGTTCGGAAAAAAATTGAAGAAGTTAGACTTTCATTTCGGAAAAAAATATTTTTTTTTTTCTTTTACCAGAATCTTAACTATTTCGTAGTTGTTGACGATGGCAGCCATATGGAGGGCCGTACGCCCATTCTCGCCCTTGAGGAGACAATCGAATCGGTCTTTGTATTTGATGATGACCTGCAATTCAAAAGAAAAACCCTCAAGTGTGGGTACTCTGATGGAGATACAACCAATTCTGCGTTTAAAAAGATTTGGAGCGTTCATTCTAAATTTGGCAGAGAAAACGAATAAATCCATTCAAGTGCGAAGCAAGATGTGAGATTGCGATGTTATAATTAGCTTTTAGCAAAATACGATTTTGGTCAGCTCCATAACAATGGTTCCTTGCAGCTGATTTGCGGTTTTATATACCTTTATAGAGTCATTTTGCATATTTGAATTCTCATTTGTAGCAATGAGTTTAACGCTAAATTTTAGATTATAACCATAAAAAACATATAGCAAAGTTAATTATAATTACTCATACTGTATTCACAGGAGCTTATTGCTTCTTTAAACACAGTCTCCACATTTCACTTAAAGTTGCTCGAATAATCGATTTTCATTCATATACAAGAAACAGTCTATCATATCAACAGAAATGGCATCCCATCATGATTCTTTTGCTCATTATTGAATATCCCTACAAGAATGGTCGACTGTAAAAGTACGTCTTTTATTTCAGTACCACATAAATCCAGTGGGGACCAAAACGAAATAACCTGAATACAGTAATAGGAAATTGTTCCAATTTGATCAAACCACTGTCCAGGAAATTTCTATTAAGCTGTTTAAACAATATGACCAGTGACTGTTGTAAATCATGTAAAATTCCAAACATTTATACTTCGGTTACAAAAGAGAATGACGATGAAAATAACTTTTTAACTTTATGTTGTTCGTGATATAAAATGTTTTATTAAAATTTATACTTAACATATCAGTATATCTTGCCAAGATCTATGTCTTAACATTTTGCTACTGGAAAAATTCAAACTATTTTTTAGTTTTCCTTAAAAAACAAAGTCGTTATTTTTAATCATTTCGTTCAAAATTATTCCTTCTTATAGCGTGACTTGATTATTACTTTTATGGAGACTTTGACTCCGCTGTTGTATTGGCTTTCAACCAAACTATAAAATTGTAGCATTAAAAAGTCTGGTAAAAAAAATAAAAAAATAAAAATTACGAATTTTGCTCTGAAATAACAGGAAAAGAGAAAAAAAGCGTAGTCATGGTAATTTGAAACGATACTTAATGCTAAATTTAGAAAGCAACTAGGATCCCTGATACATTAATAATTGTTACCTTTCAAAGAAGTATTTTCACAGAAAATAAGATTATATGATCTGCATAAATATTTATAATGTTTAAAATAGTTTCTATCGTATCCGTTGCGATTTTCTAAAAGTTTATACGGTTATTTTTTAAGAATAAGTCTGTTATACTATTAATCTTTAATGTTTAAAGCACAATCTGAAAGAGTCGGAAAAATGCTTTAAAATTTCATCGTTATAAAATGCCTTAGATTAAAATAAATCTTATTAATGGACATAGTGAAAAGAATGAATATAAAAAAATAAACAAAATTTTATAGATTTAACATTTACATTTTATTTATCAGGTCCAGGGAAAAGGTTTTTCGTTTCTTCACCCTTACTTTTTGAATGGTTACAATCCTTTCGTAGGATGATTTGAATAATGCAAATTTTTTATACATTAAGGAGAAATGATTGGTCATTCTTTTGCACTTACTTGTCTAAGTGAAAACATTCAATTTTATTTTTAAAAAACGTCTGAAATGGCACCTACATGACCAATAATTCGAGCCTGCCTGTTGTATGAATTTAAACTTGGCCATAAAGCAGCGGAGGCTGCTGGTAACATTTGTACAGCATTCGGTGATGATTCTATCACCGACCGGACGGCACAGAATTGGTTCAAGAAGTTTAGAACTGGTGATGAGCGTCTTCAAGATGAACCATGTACTAGCCGACCGTCAGTCAACGACGACGCCCTGAGAGCTGGAATTGAGTCGGATCCAAGTCAGAGTAGTGCAGAGCATTCTTCTAAGTTTGGATGTGACGATTGGACCATAAGAAGTCATCTGCATAAGATTGGAAAAGTGAGAAGACTGGATAAATGGGTGCCCATGCATTGACTGAAAAAATAAGCATCACTGACTCACCATTTGCACTTCTCTGCTATCGCGTAACAATTCCGACCCATTTCTTGATCGAATTCTTACATATGATGAAAAAAGGGTTTTATATGATAATAACCGACGTTCGTATCAGTGGTTATCAGCAAATGAACCTCCTCGCAAACTAGCCAAGGCAGAACTCCACTCTAGGAAGATTCTCTTGAGTGTTTGGTGGACAACAGCTGATGTAATCCATTATGAGCTCCAAAATCCTGGACACACTATCACAGCAGAGGTGTATGTTGGTCTGCTTCAACGGACACATGAAAAAATCAAGCAAAAACAGCCAGCTGTTGCGAACCGTAAAGGTGTTGTTTTTCTTCCTGACAACGCTCGTCCGCATACGGCAAAGCTGACCCGTCAGGCAATAAACAAACTTGCCTGGAAAGTGTAACCTCATTCACCGTACTCTCCGGATATCTCTCCAACAGATTATCACCTTTTCCGATCTCTCGATAACCATTTGAGAAACAAGTGCTTCAAGACAGAAGAAGAGCTAAAACATGAACTGGGTGTTTTTTTCAAGTGTAAAACTCGTGACTTTTATAATAAAGGAATTTATGATTTAGTATCTCGTTGGGAGAAGGTTGTTGATCATGATGGGGATTATTTCGATGAATAAAAAATTCATTTATGCATTAATCTGAGCGCCAATTGTGATATTTGCAAAAACGAAAAATCTTTCCCTTGGACCTGATATATGTAAACATAATTTAAACGCCGATGAGGAAATTAATTTTGAATTGTTACTGAAAAACTTAATACAAATTTGGCTTTATTAACTAAATAATGGAAATGAATTATTAGTCCTCTTTTTTAAGCTTCGTTTTTTATACGTCATCTGTTTTAAGACTTCTTTTATTCCATTCTTCAAGTCGTCTACTATTTACCGAAGCGGGAGATGGTGGCAAATCAATCAATAAATACTTTCAATATATTGTGCAACGGTCCTTTTTGAAAAGTATTTATTTGTTCTTAATTTGGTCTGAAGAAAGATCGAAAAAATTGAAATCTCTCAAAACTTACAACCAATCGTACGGTTTTGATTAAAATTCTTTCTAATAGGAAATGTATATCAAAAGAAAGAACGGATATTGTAAGTTCTTTTTATTTTTATTTTATTTATTAATTATTTTTATTTAATTTATTAATTATTTTGTCAATTATTATTTATTTGTTATTTTTATTTAATAACTATTACATCAAAAGAAAGCTATTCTCATACTGCAGCCTTTAACTGTCTGAATTTAATTAGATTAGCCTTCTATGATTCAGTAACATTTTAAGTGTTGCATTAACAGCTATTAAAATGTTTAAAAGTATTTCAGGTCTAAATTTTTTTTCAAGATTTAGCGAAATATTCTTAATTCACAAATTATTCATAGGTATCGCATTACTGGTCTCGTTACTTGCTTTTGTAAATTGTAACAATATTCTCAATAGTTAGCCAAAATATAGGATGTAAATAAATGCTGGGTGCTATTTGGAGAATCGTTTTTTAAGGACAAAATAAGACGAAACTGTTCTTAGAAGTTTTTAATAGATAGACTCCATTTTGAGAAAAATGACTTTGAAATGCCGTGCACGATGGTGCTCCCGCCCATTTTAGCTCGAAATTATTTGGAAACTAACTATCGTCATAAATTTTAAGCTCGTGATCCCCTCGTTCCCCAGATCTCAATCCACTTGATTTTTTAACTTTGGGGTCACTTAAAATCAATAGTTTATTCCACACCAATTAGCGACTGTGATGCTCTACGCCAACGTATCGAATGTGCTGTCAGCAAATCAGAGCAAAGCCTGGTATTTTTGAGTAAATAAGGAGGTCGATGGTAAGTTCATAGTGGAAATTTTGAACAGTTAAGCCTGGATCCCACATGCGTAAATACAATGGCAGAAACCACAAAGCAGACATTTTTTTGACGTCACTTCCTGCTCTCGTCTTTCTGCCCGACTGAAAACTCCTGCTTTTTCGAGTTGGGTTGAGTCATAGCCTACAAAGATAAAAAGAGTTTTTTGTCGGACAGAAAGACAAAAAAGCAGGAAGTAATATCAAAAAGTCTTTTGCTTTGTGGTTTCTGCCGTTGTTTTTACGCATGTGGGAACCACGCTTTACTGTAAATACGTACGTACAGTATTTTTTTACCGTTCAAAGTCATTTTTTTCGGATTAAAAAAACTTCCAAGAACATTTTCGACTTATAATATCCTTAGGAAACGATCCTCTAATATCCGCCCAACATTTAATTTACACTCTGTATATATCTAATGCCCGAATGATCTATCAATATTAAAAATAAACTGAATAAATAAAGAATCGTTGAAAAAACATTTATAAAATTTTTTGGCCAAGGTATGTGCGTGCTAGAATAGCTTTGCTAGGGACAAAAAAATGCAACATCACTACAATCCAAAAATATCTAACCTTATTTGAGACAACATTAGAAAAGATAATGTTGTTGAGAAACATAGGAATCTATAGACTGGCAAAGGAAGCGTCAAATCGATAGGAAGGAAATAAGTCAGCAAACAAAACTGCTAGCGAAATTGATAAGCCAGTCAAACAAAATAATACACGCACACACGCACACCATAAAATATTTTCACGTATGAAATCTTGCTCAGACATGAAACTATCTATCACCATTTGCTTTCCTTTTATTAGAATTATGAACGGGGCCCACGCGCAGTTTGCGCGTTAATTATTTTTATCAAATTCAATTCATTCAAATTGTTTCGTTTGATGAGCTCGCATTTTCTCTTTTATTTATAGTTTTGTGATTGATTGATGATAAAAATTGTTGCTCAGACAACAATGGTCAGGTGACTTTTCAGTTCCGGCGTGTGCTTTAAGCGAGCGCCAACAATGCTTAAACGTGCAACAAAAATGCAAAACTGTTTCCGTGACGAACTCACATGTTCTCCTTTATTTATAGTTGGATTTTTAATATCAATACATAACCAAGGAGATTGATACAAAAGAAATTTCTACCAATCCAAACCAGAAGAAAGTAAGTTATGTCAAAGGCTTGTTTATGTAAGCATTGCGATTACCTAAAGAAATGCATCTCTAAAATACGAATTTTTATTTCAAAAACCAAACTTTTGTGCTAGTTACATGTAGCAATTACATTCACTGGCATCTAAGTAATGACCGTTTACACAAACTTTCTAAACGTCTTAAAATATTTGATTATTCATATCCGTTGCATTGTTTTAAAATAAGCAGACCATTTTGGGCCTTAATGATGAAAACGAATAGCGGATTTCCATGTACAATGATAGATGAAAGCGTTTCTATCGGCAATTCGTTAGTTTTAATTCGCGAAAGAGTAGTCGTTTCCGCTTCATAATCGTTAAGGACTCCCCGCTTACCTTACGGTCACGAACATTAAACCATTAAGACACGGATGGTTCAAAGTGACAGTTGTGCTCAGTTAATGAAAAACAGTGGCACCACAAGAGACGGGGAAATTAAAAAATTAAAAACAATAGCCCAACTTGCCTTTAATGAAACGCCAAATAATACCAAGTAACATGGTCGTCTACGACGCGGTTCCTTTTCAAAATGAATTTTCTTAGTTCTTAGTTTTAACCTTTGAAGCTTCCTTTATCAAGTGATGTGCGGAATGGGTTTCTGTCTTTTACAGTTTGTTTGAATTAAACATTTGAAATCTAGTCCATATTTTTGAATTATCTGTATTTAAAGAAGAGAAGTTAATATCTGTATTTAATTAGTAAATATCATCTTTGACGCTCCTTCGATTTTTCATTTGAAATAACATTGTTAACCTTTGAGACAGGATATTTAAATTTATGGAAAACAATGAAGATGCGATATCCAGTGAAGAATAGTTTATCCGTTAATAAATCACGCTTGTAAGAATATTCCACAAGCAATTCTTTTAAAAGGAATTTCAATTTCTTTTAATTTGTAATTCTGTTGCTCTGCCCTTAAGAAATTTCGTGACAACTTCCTTCTTTGGCACAATTGGAGCGTTCTATGTGCGTCACTTTATCAAGAGTATTATTAATTAAAAAACCTACAACAAATACAAAAAAAAAGCTTTTTAACGTGCTTTCTTCTCTTGTGTGTTGCGTTTCGGTGAAATAGAGACGGAGGGAAGTGGGGAAGTATACATGGCTTAAATCCATTTGTCACGCAAGGATTTACCGGTTCCACGCCATTAGAGACCGATTTTTTTTTTTTTTGTCGATAATGAGATATCAAAAAAAATGCACTTAAGAAATCAAAAGCGTTTCATGTTAAGAGCTTTTATGTATTAATTTGAGTATTTTAATTGTAGGTCATTATTATTGTCATTGCCGCGAAATACTGCAAAAACATACGACAGGAAGAGAGGTGCTTGTGAAAGAATGATGTCTCAATAAACAAAAATAAATTGCATACTATTCACAATAACTATTGAACAATGA
>JAHWFO010082074.1:0-11387 GCA_023313115.1 Rhysida immarginata
TGAATCCCATTGACCGAATGTAAACTAAAGGCTCTTTTTATTTGAATGTGTACTCGAAATAACACGTCTCCTGTTGGAAATTTAACATAAATTCCATGTAAATAATATACAGGGTGTATCTGAAACCCTGTCACAAACTTTTACAGGAGATAGTATGGATGATTCTAAGCAAAAAAGTTCATATGAACATGGGTACGAATTTGAACTAAACGAGATATGAACAGAAATAAGAATGCCGCCACAAGGGTCAAAAAGTTAATAAATCAGGTTGTGTAAAGCTTAGATTAATGAAATTTGGAAAAATGATAAGATACATAAAACCGTGTATACTGTTAAAATTTATTCGAATTCTAAAGAGTAGCTCCGAGTTACGCAGTCAAAATCGTAACACCTGGTAGTTACTTCTTACATGTGAACATGTGTTATGAAGTTGACTGCATTACCGGAAACTACTCGTTGGAATTCGATCAAATTTTAAAGTTATACACAATTGTATGTACCCTATTATTCTCCCAAACTTCATTATCCTAGGTGTTATAAAATATGAGTTATTAACTTGTTGACCCTTGTGGCGGCATTTTTATTTCTGTTCATTGTTCAAATTCCAACCCATGTTTATATGAACTTTTTTGCTTAGAATGATCCATGCAACCTCCTCTAAAAGTTTGTGACACCCTGTATATAATTGGAGTTCACCGCATTGTTTGATTTGCAACCATTCTGTGAACTTAAGTACAACAGATCGCCGTAGAAACATGAACATAGATTCGTCAGAAGGTTGTACTGGGTATAGTTCTAATTGGATTGACTATTTAATGAACTGTTTATTTATTTGCATTATTTATATGATATATAGTAATGGAATTTATACTAAAATAAACAATAGAATATGACGTTTCTGTCAATGATCCGGGTGAAATAAAAGTTTCGATTAATTTGCATTAAAACTAAGCTAAAAATCCCTGTAATTAAAAAAAAACTAACCGAACTAACTAATGCGAAACAGACTACCTGTTTATACCATATTTATTACTTATTTTTAGGTCCTCTGTCAGTTCCCTAAAGGTTCCCACATATTTGTAAGCACGATATATTAGGAACGTCGATGTTAATCTTAGAAAGGGGTTATGCAAATTAAATAAACCATTAAGAAATGACATAACTAAGTACCGAAAGGTTAAACCAAACCATTCGCGGAACCATATTTTAAACCGCCCTGTGTCAATATTGTAAGTTTCTAATGGACCATAATGATCCCTTAACCACGTACCTTTGAACCAATTTGGATTATCATTAATTTTACATTATATTCATTCATGGAACAGCATTGCAAGTTGTTTGATATATTACATGCCATATTTTAGCATTGAAAGTTCCAATGAACCATAATGGTTCCGCTAAACCAGGTTCCTTGGAACCAATTACTTCTGTCATTAATTTTACGTTATAATCATTCATGACACATCATTCCAATTCTTTTGATATATTACATGCCATATTTTAGCAATGAAATTTCCAATGAACCTTAATGGTTCCATTAAACCAGGTTCCTTGAAATCAATTTGGACAGTCATTAATTTTACGTTGTATTCATTCATGTCATCTCATTCCAAGCCGTGTGATATAATACATGCCATATTTTAGCATGCAAAGTTCCAATGAACCATAGTGGTTCCACTAAAACATGTTCCTTGAAACCAATTTGGATTATCATTAAGTTTACGTTATATTCATTCATGACATATCATCCCAATTTGTTTGATGTATTACATGCCATATCTTATCATTGAAAACATTTGAGGGTGTCATAAGGGTACCATTAGAGCACGTGCCATTGTGATTGGTTCATTCCCGGAACCATATTTATTAATTGGCGAAAATAGTAATTTATTTCCGCTTCTATCTCGTCATTACGATTTGTTTGATATATTACTTAATATATCTCTCTATTGAAAATTGCTTGGTGGGATCGTGAAGTACCATTTGTGCACGTGCTATTGAACGGATTTAGATAATACTTGTCATTGGTTCGTGCCTTGTACCATATTCATCGTCTGACGAAAATAGTAATGAATAACCGCTTCTATCTCGTCATTACGATTTGTTTGGTATATTACTTAATATGTCTTCCCATTGAAAATTGCTTGGCGGGAAAATTGAGGTGCCATTTGTGCACGTGCCAATGAACCGATTTAGATAATATTTGTGATTGGTTCGTGCCATGAACCATATTCATCGACTGACGAAAACAAATTTTGAAAATCTTTCATAGCCTCGGAGGAATTAGAGTTATAGACAGACAGATAGACAGACAGACACGTTTCCCCACACTGATAGCATAAAGCACCTTTCGATACTTAATAATATGTATTTTTATGCAAAATAAATGGTATATCCGCATTTTTGAAGTGGGAAGGCGTCATGGCTTATGTGAACGTTTTATAGAATGACTTACCAACTTTATTGAAAGATGTGCCTTTAAATGTGTGCGCATGATCCTTCAAAATGACATATGATCCCCAGTGACAGTTTTTTGATGACTGGAAAATGGTGTATAGTGACTCGTCTTTCCGGATGGGTAACAAATTCTTTCCCTTTATCAGGTAAAACAATATTTCGCGTTGACAATGGTAATCTTTGAGTTAAGAGTAGCAGTCCGGTGTTTTTAGTCTAAATTGGAGCATGCGACGAATCGTCATATTTAAGGTAGTGGATCCCGCCGTTTGCTGCAGGATAAGCCATATGTGTGCGACTATGGCTTGGATTTTGACGGGCCAACCTGTTTAAGACATGTCGATCTCTGTTCCATCAGACTGGTTCAGATTCGCATTTCCGGTTAATATCGCCCACCGTAAATTTGGGCAGTTTCAATTTAGATTTCCAAGTCACGGGATATCAGCATATCACTAAGCATTGGATTCAAAAAAATTAATGCAATTTTAATTTTAACTTGTTAAAGTTAGTTTAATAGATAAGATTTAATTTTTAACTTTTAAATTTGATTGAGGTTTTCGTTGTATTTTGGTAATTAATATCACTCCCCCCCCCTCCACGTTTCATATGGCCGTATCTCTCAAGAAGCATGTTTGGAAGTCATCGAGCTGTTTCGACGGCGGCAAATTCAGTTGCTTCCTAAATTTCTTATACCGGGTATTTTCATTTGTACAGGGTGTTGCAGATAACTACAGGGCGGTAATACGGGAAGTCTACCCGCTCGATTGCAGGGGCCGGCTCGGTCGATTGGCAGAATGGAGGGAGATGAAGGTGGCCTGCAGCAGCCAGCAGTTTTCACAGTTGGGGGGGGGGGTGAACGTCAAAACTGTCATGTTTTTGATAAAATTACCCAATTATCATTTGATGTCGAGCCGGCCCCTGCAATCGAGCGGGTAGGCTTTTCGTTATACTGCCCTATAGTTATCTGCAACACCCTGTACACTCAAGATTTGGTTTTTATGCAAAGCATGGAAAAGGACACTTTTAGGTGTGTCCAGTTTTATATGGTCATTCAGTTAGTTTAAAAAATTAACTTTTAGGAGATTAATTTACTTCAGTCTAAGTTCGGTTTGAAGTAATTTTTACACCACTTCAACCAGCTCTACATGATCCTTGACGAACTTTGGAATAAAAGGCGAAACTGATCGGAATTCTGTTCGATTTCTTTTCCGTTATGTACTACAAGGCTTCCATCACTTGCATGAAAAAGGACAGTACTGAGAATCTCTGCATTCCATAGCGTCACAATTGGTAGAGACATCTGGTGTTGTGGAAACATACAAAATAATGCACGGCTTCCTTGTGACATGTGATATATTGTGATACCATCCCTTAGCTCTGAGTAAAAAAATAGTTGCCTTGACTTATGCTCCAACCCTCGTATTTATAACTGTCACACTGAGAAAAAAGTTTAGCAATTTGTGTCAGAAAGGTTAGCAACAAGTGTCTAATACTTGGTCACATCCTCTTTATATTTTAGAACTGTATCTTACGTGGCATCGTTTCTACTATTTCTTACACTCCTCTGCTGAGATATCCATCCAGGCATCCATGATAACTTCTTTTAGAAACTTCAGAAATGTGGATATGTCTTTCTTATTTTTTCTTATCTTTTTCATCTTTATTTGTAACTAGCTATTGCCCGCGACTTCTTCTGCGCGGATGTTTAAAATTCTAAACTAGAACATGTTTCTAAGTATAGATATTTACTGGTAGCGCCATCTGTTGTTTGTTTTGTGAACTAAAGTATACCTTGACCGCATGTCAGATTTTATACAGCTACCAGCTATTTCTTCGCATTAACATTGCCATCAATTATGTCAAGGCTTCCGAGACCTTCAGCAGTAAGAATGCCATAAACCATCACTGATGGAGGAAATTTAACAGTTCGTGAAATGCATCCAGAAGATAACCCTTCATGCTGCTTACGAATAACAGTTTTTTAACCATCATTGATTGCACAAAGTCGACACTCGTGAGATAATATAACAATTTTGCAATCTGTACATCTCATTCACAAACTTTTTTGTACAACTGGAAACGTTTCTTTTTCATAGTATATATGAGTAATGGTTTCTTTTTGGTAGTGTAAAATTTGTAGCCGAATTCTTTTGTGCGTCGAGTCGTCGTTTTTGAAGAAACATTTTTCTTAATTGTATTACACCAATCTCTTGTTATTTCCCTAGGTGTATACTTACGCATTCTAGTTATCAAATGTTTTTACACAGTGAAATTACATTTAGTTGTTTTTCGTGGGCGTTCAGATCGTGTTTGTACGACAATTGTTCCTTCTTTTCTGAATTTTGAGAGGATCCGGGAAACACTGGATGGGTTAATCTGCACTTGCGTGGCAATGTCAAATTTTTTCATTCATTTCTTGGATAATTCAATAGCTGACTGCTTAATCTGACTGGTCAAATGCTTTGCCTCAGGCAACCTGATTCTTAATGCTTTCACTTAATCCATTAATAACTAGGTTCTTAATGCGCTAAAAACCAACTGATGACCCTTGCAATAAATGTGGTCATTTCATTAATTTGAATATGTTATTATAAAAAAAAAACAGGATTATACTTCCCACAAAACAGAAATTGTTAAACTGTTGTCTCAGGATGACAAGGATACATTTTTTTTGGCAGAAAAACTATCGTTTCAAAATCTGCTACTAAAAATGCATAGAGAATTAACAGTGTTTTTCATCAGTATAATCATCAGTATAATGGTTTTAAAATAATTATTTTTGATTTTTTTTTACATAATTTGAAGTTTATTTTTGAGAAAGATCAAAATTAATCCTATCGTTAAACTATTGTCTTGGAATCTTCATGCCGCCATTAGAATTTTTCCGCTTGGATGATGTTCAAAGTTACCATTTTCGGAAAACCGAAAGAAGAAAAAAAGAGCTAACAAGTTGCCGCAACAGAATAATCTTGCATATCTGCTAGGATCATATGCACTATCCATTGATGGTTGGGTTTAGTGTATCATGTGGCAAGAATGGGCGCGTTAGAGTTGTTTAACCACGGATGAAGTCCGTTTCACTTATTTTGCTTGAAGCAACTAAAAACCAAACGTTGATATACGTAAACTTAAATGCTTTGTCTCATTTTTAATGTATCTACAGTTGGACTCCTGCCTCCATAAGATGGATATTGTTACAATTATAAAAGCCTATTAATAATTTGCTATTCTTTTGGTATTTAGTGCCCATAATTTATCCTGCAATGTAGTGATAGCTTCTGTTGATATCATCCCAACTTATGCAACCCTTCCCCTGTCCAAAGTCTTCGTATTGCTCTTATTAAGGCATTCTGTACGTGACAACGTTTCATTTACTGCTTTCATTATACCTGTAATTGGGTGCTATCACGTCTTAAACGATTTCATCATTTAATATAATTTGCATTATTCTGAAGATTGATGTCCAGAAAAAAAAAATAAAATAATCGAAAAAAAGGACATCTTAAATTTAAAAAACTTTTATTCTAAAAACTATTTATTCTAGGACTTACTAAAATACTGGATGAAAAAGAAAATCAAGGAACGTTTGAAGATCTCTTAGAAATGATTGAAGCAGACGTTTTGAAAAATATTCGACGCTTTTTCCCCGAAACATGGTTTTTCGATACATTTAAAATTGGGTAAGTTATGTTAATATTTTAAATCCTCTTTGGTTCGTTAGTGAAAGTGACGATTAGTAAATGGCAAATATTTGTGGATCCGCATTAAAATTGCACATACAGTTTAATTTAGATAAAGTATTAATATTCACAAATTATATTTGGGAAAATACGTTGAATGCAAAAGGATTCGAGCGAGGAAAGTTTTAAGGAGATACAGGTTACCTTACGCTAAACAAGCGCCAGATTAAAGGTCATAAATTGCCTAGATGAAAACCTTTTTAGAAAACCTGTTCGGTAGTGTAAAGGAAGAGCTGCGGGCAGTCCACCGAATCAAATGAAGCAATAGTAAAAAAAAACAGTGCAGCTTATTTTCGAAGCCCATCGAAACTTGTGTGAGCGGGGTCGAGTCATCTACCCAATGACCATAACGAGTTCTGAACTGACAGTGATAGGTAATTTTGTTTCGGTAAGTCTCATTGAACATTTCTCTTTTGTTTAGACGCCATATTTTGTTTTGTAAATGCCAATGTCTCCTTTGGGCAGTTTTTGGAGTTTACGAGTACAACCTCTGGCAAAAAGTAATGGCTCTAGAATGGTAAGCGCTACGTAGATGTTTTAATTGTTGTTCTTCAGCTTGGATTGTGTGCAATCAAATAGCGCTACTGTATACACCATCTCCAGCTTATTCTCTTTCAAACTGTAAAAAGAATTCATATTATACCAGAACACAAAATCGTTACAATGAGTCCCGAGAAAATATTTTTGGAAAAAAATAATGGCTCAAGCCATTTTAAGGAAAAAAGTAATGGCTCAAGAAGTTTAGTATTTCGTAACCCCCCCTTTGGCTTTTAAAACAGCATTAATTCTTCTGTTCATATTAACAAGTTTTTCGCATGTACATTTGCCAATTTTACACCATGACTCTTTAATTGCGGTTACTAATTCGGCCTTGGTTGTTGGTCTTTCGTTATTGGTTATTTGTTTGAGTGCTCTCCACAGATTTTCAATCGGATTTAGATTCGGACTATTAGTGGCCAAGAAATGTGTGGAATGTCTTTGTCTTTAAGGTATTTTAACACGCTTTTACTGCGATGACAGCTTGCGTTGTCGTCCTGGAACCAGAATTCCTCACCATCACTGAATCAGTCCTGGTTACTTAACACCAAGAAAGTTTCCAGAATGTCCAGGTAGATTTAAGTGTTGACAGTTGTCTTCACAATGGCCAGACGCCCAACGCCTGCTGCAGTCATGCATGCCCATACCATTAATGAGTCGGTGAATTTCAGTCTTTTTACACAATCACTGTTAAACTCTTCGCCATGTCGTCTCCAGACGAATGTGTCAACATCACCTAATCCCATACAGATTCGAGACTCATCCGAAAAAATAACCTTTTTCCAGTTGTTAACAGTGAATTTCTTTTACCTTCTACATCAATCTAACCGCTGCTTTCGATGTGTTTTGGTGAGTGCTGGTTTGCGCTTAGCTTTCCGAAAGGAAAAGCCCATTTCATTTAGAAGATTACGCGCAGTCCGATCAGAAACACGTTGGTGAGCGTGAGGAGGTGATAATTCTTCTCAAAACATGTTCATCTCTCTTGGTTGTTGCTCGTAGACACCCTCTACGAGGGAGAATTGCACTGCTGTTTGTCTGCTTGTACTTGCGAAAAATGTTGCAAACAGTTTTCTGTGGAATCTTTAAACACTGTCCAACTTCATGTTGTGTTTTTCCTTGTTAAATACTCAGAAGGTCGCCCCATACAGCGTTTGAATTGTAAGAGGTCTCAGGGGTTTAAATATTAAACTTCTCATTTACCACATCAAAATACAAGCATTTGCATGAAACAGTCCACCGGTTATTTTTTTTGCCAAGGTTTAGCATCTCTTTATTTGAGTGATAACGTGAGATGGCTGGTGCGATGGCAGTATCATCAGCACAGAAATATAAATTAATTTTTTCTGGTTTTGGGAAATTATGTACAAAATAATTAAATAAAACGGGCCCAAGGACAGAACCCTAATTGCTACATCGACAATCGAACAGTGCAGGGAATGTCAAAACGAGTGGTCCGGAAGCACTGCTTCCACTACCTTACTCGTCCAGAAAATAACCAGGGGAAATACACTGAATTAGGCGAGAAGCCAGATGAAACCTAGTTATGTCAACCTAGGATAAGATGGAGCCCTTTCCTATCAGGACGATAAAGCTGATTGTTGATTGACGAGGGACAAGGGACAAGTGACACGGAGGAGCTAGGAGATCTAGTAGTTCGGAAAAATGGCCTTTTGGATGTCGTCAAAGTTGATATGCAGGACGTGACGAGACCTGCGATGCCTGAGGAAACTTCTGAGCACGAGCGGGTGATCCAGAATATCTGCAACGACTCCTGGTCAGAATATCTTCGGAAACAGCTTCTTCAACGACTCCTGGACGTGGTTTCCAACTGTAGGTATATCGAAATCTTCAGCAATGGAAGTATTGGTTGCAACTCTCGTGTCAATTGGGCAATTGTCCTCAGTGTAACGTTTTGGAGGGTTTAGAGGTCCTTCCATCTGGACTTGCATATTCCAGCCCAGGCATGCATACCATTTGGTAGAATAGTTTTAATAACATAGGTAGTAAGCATATGGTGCCAATTGCTACATAGTGCCTCGGGGCTATTTATATATACGTTTCTGAAAAAAATATATATATGTCATTGTTCTAGCCTAATCTTGCTTATTAATAAAATCTTGTAAACATTCCAAGGAGGAGCTTTAGCAGTGAAGCAGAAATACATTTATACGTTTATTAAAAAGAAATTGTCCGGCGCCGGGGCGGGCGCGAGTAGGATAAGGCAAATTATCTATTTAAACCCCTTCATCTGCACTTTTACCTCTCCCCAAGTTTTTATTTAATCAATAAACTGATTTTCTCGAACGTAATATGTAAAAAATGTAAAAAACCTCGTATCTTCTTTCCTTTCTCATCATTTCCGAGCGTATGATATATCACATGCCATATGTTGCCATAGTTCTAAGGACCAAGTGATTGCCACCCCCGCAAATCGATCCCACTGGAACAATTGGGCCTATACTTCATCGTAATGTATATCTTGCCTAGAAGAATCTGGATACTGGATTTTACGCCTTTACGTACCAAAATAGTACATAGATATATGTTGCCCTGTCTGAATCCCACCCCCGTAATTCCGACCCCCGTATACCAATCAAAACAAACAAAATAGTGCAGATGGACATGCCCATAGGAAGCTACATTCCAAATTTGAATCTTCTACCTCAAAAAAATGTAGAAATTATAAATGGGACGGAGTGACATTATAAACCCAATAAGTAGCTCCATTCTTGTTCCACTTACGAGGGTCAGTCAAATGAAAATCGGAAATATTTTTTTACAGCTCCTTTATTACAGACAGAGTTTGTACACTATTTTTCAATGTAGTCCCCATCTTTTCGATGCATTTCTGCCACCGAGTCGGGAAGGCATGGATACCTCGGGAAAAAAAATCTTCATATAATGGAGATCTTGCTTATAGGAATCTGCATACCAAATTTCACTCCTTTATATGCATAAATATACCTAGACCTTTTGGTCCCCTCTAATTTTCACCCCCTAAACTCCGACCTTAGTGTGCTAATCAAAACCAAACTAAATAGTTAAGGTACAAATGCCCTTGGTAAGATACATTCCGAATTTTAACCTTCTACCTCAAAAATTGTAGAAATGATGAAGGGTGATTCAAATCGTGTATAAAATAAAACCAATAAGTAGCTCCATTTTAACGCTACTTAATAAGCTTATAGATTATGAGCACTTGATCAATCGTGCGTCGACAAAGCGATTTCACGTGCGCGCGCCGATATCAATAATGCTTAAAAGATGAACAGAAAGTAACAATGTGTTCCTTCTTGACAAATCGATTGTTATGACATACCAGTATCTTTGAATTCGTTACACTCACTATTTTAGAACGTGAATTCGACTTGAAAGGGTCCCCGAAAAATTCTGAAAAGTTGATACGGCCGAGCTAGGACTTTACTGGTCATATTTTTAAAAACAGAATTTGAAAAAGTTAATCCTTTTTCAAGTTATCGTGCAAACGGCTGCCGGACGGCCGGACGGGCGACCGGATAAACGTACAGACCAAGGGTGCATTCTTATAAATAGCTTTTATGCTAAAGCTCCTAATAAACTTTGAAGAATGAAAAATAGATAACACAATAAATATCCAAAATGCTTTGCATGATATTTCGGACACTCCCGAT
This sequence comes from Rhysida immarginata, assembly GCA_023313115.1. Classification (NCBI taxonomy): domain Eukaryota; kingdom Metazoa; phylum Arthropoda; class Chilopoda; order Scolopendromorpha; family Scolopendridae; genus Rhysida; species Rhysida immarginata. The sequence goes on from JAHWFO010082074.1 coordinate 10,382, forward strand.
TCATTTCACCGCAATGATAACTTTGAAAATCTAAAGGTTTTTTTTAACATATCTGTCGAATTATTATCTAAATATAATATTTATATTTAAGCTAAATTGTCCCTCCCTATCTCTGCGTCTCTCCCCCTGTCTCACTGTGGAAAATTACGGTCTCTTTCGGACCAAAAATTGGTATTTATTTTTATTTTTAACTAAAAAATATCACTTTCAAAATGTATGATAAAACCTTAATATAGCTTAGAAAACGACAAACAATACATAAAATGCTGACCTACTAATTATAGAAATATTTTGAATAGTTGGTTAATAACAATTTTTAAGCAATTGTTTATATGGTATAATGTATAGGTACAATAAGAATATTGTAATATACTTGGGGACCTTCAGGTTCTGAAATCAGTTCGTTGACTTTCAAAAGCTGCAGAGTTTATATGGTTTCAAATGAACGTCAACAACACAACAATTAAAATTCTTTCAAATGAACATCAACAATGATTTGAGTTAATATGATATTTATGTATTCTCTATCTATATATATAAAGAAGGATGTTTGTGGGTCTGTCTGTGGGTCTGTGTGTATGTTTTTTATACAAATCTACAGTTTTATTCCGATCTTGATAAAATTTCGCATACATGACCTTCAAAGCATGAGGAAGGTCACTGTCTACCTCAGATTTCGGAAAAATAATAAATATCGATAAAAAATCGATATTCATGGTTATGGCAAGGCATATTAATGAGAAATATCTCATGACCAACAACGCAAGGCAAAGTTGGTACAACAATAGATATCAACAATGGTATCAGCACGCAATTCACAAACACACTGCATGAACCAACAATATATATCTCATGACTAACAATGAAAGGAAAAGTTTGTGCAAGTGTAATTATCCCGGGCAACGCCGGGTACCTCTTCTAGTTATTTAATAAAACAATAAAAAGGCAATGCTACATGTGTTGACAAATATGGTGCACAACCTGTTCCTTAATGCCACCTTTTTTT
>JAHWFO010082077.1:0-12738 GCA_023313115.1 Rhysida immarginata
TTCGATGTCCAAAAAGGCTACTAATGAAGTTTCCTTCATTGTTAATGTTTTATCAAAAAGAAGCACCAACTCAAAAATTGCTGCTTCTGTTGATTTACCTTGCTGGTAAGCAAATTGTTGTCTAGAGAGGGGTTTTGTTATCAAAACCTCCTCCCTAAGATATCTGTCTACCAGTTTTTCCAATATCTTAAGAAAAAAGAAAGTGAGGCTAATAGGTCTAAAAGATTTAGCCTCAAAGTAAGTCGATTTTCCAGGCTTGGGGATAAAAACAACTTTTGTTTGTCTCCAAGCTTCTGGAGTATAACCCTGCACCAAGCATACTCTATAAATTCTACACAGTATGGGTGCCAAAATGTCAATTCCTTTCTGCAACAGAATAGGGATTACCTCATCCTTCCCAGGGGACTTAATTGGGTCAAATGAATTAATTGCCCATTTAATTTTATTGTATGTAACAATCTTTTTGGAAACATCCCATTCCCTTTTACTTTTGGTTTTAAATCTACCAATAGAAATGGATGTCTCCAAATCGGTGACATACACTGAACCAGGGAAGTGTACTCTTAGCATTTCTGCCAATGTTTCTTCACCTGATTCTGTGAATTTGCCATCGTTTCTCTTAACAGAAGTTAATTGATTTACACTATCCTTGGACATTATCCTCATTACCTTTGCGGTAGTGGATAAGTCCCTTAGATTCTCATAAAATTTAATCCAGGAATCTTTCTTAGCCTTCCCAATTGCCATATTATATCTGGTGAGGGTTTCTTTCTAAAGAGACCACTCACCAGTGTTTTTTGGCCTTATTGAAGTGCTTTCTGCTACTTCTGCGAAGAAAACTAAGCTCTTTATTCCACCAAGAAACCTGTCTTGGTAAGCTAGTTCTCCTCAGCTTACAATTTTGATGGTAAGACTGGATAATAGCACGTTGCAACTGGGTAACAGCTAGTTCCAAGTCAACCATTGAAGACATTTTATTATACATACCTTACGTTGCAATCCTGAGGTCTTCAAGGTATGAATCCCAGTTAGTGTTTCTGGGATTCCGTCTCCTTTCCATCCTGTCTAAAAGCCTGATGCCTGTAACAGAGAAGCAAATAAATCTATGATCAGACAGAGATTCCTCATCTGTAACAAGCCAATTACTGATAAAATTAGTGGTATTATTAAGACATAATGTGAGGTCAATAACCTCCTTTCTATTACAAGTCATAAAAGTAGGTTCATTACCTTTATTTATGATTTGCAAGTTCTTTTGAAGGATGAATTCCAATAATTCATCTCCTCCTTGATTACAATCACTGCTTCCCCAAACAACGTGGTGTGCATTGGCATCACAGCCAATAATAAGCTTGTGATTGAACTTTAAACATTGTTCAATGGTTTCTTCAACTCTCTTCGCTGGAACAATACTGTCATCGTAGGGAAAGTATGAAGACATTATGAGAATTTCAGTCTTATTCTCACCAGACATGGTCAATTTAATAGTTGCATTATCACCATCAGAATTATTGACCATGAACATAGCATGCAAGTCCTTTCTGACATAAATGCATGCCCTAGGTCTGTTGGAACATTTATCAAAAATACATTTCCACATCTTTTTGGTAGTCCAACAACACTACCATTCCTTGCCCAAGACTCCTGGATTATTGCCAGATCAACATCACCACAAACCATCTTGTTGTAAAGCAACGCAGAGTCCGATCGACTGTGGTGAAGGTTTATCTGGATAATCTTAAGCACACTCACAGTATCAGGCAGAGGAAAAATTAAGTCCTCTTACCTCCACTGGGACTGGTAGAAGTGCCCAAAAGCATTTCCTCATCAGTTACTTCAGCCTCAACATCTTCAAGATTCATTGGACATAGGGATTGAAGTGTATTTTCTGAGGTTGTATCTGCAAAGTCAAGTGCACTTAAGTCACCCGCAATGTCAGATAGGTTATCCCCTTTACCAACAGATATACTCGTATTTGAATTATCTTTAGTTGGACTTATCTGTGTCTGAGTGGTTGCTTCCAAATTAGCATCCTTCTCAGTTTCAGAACCAAGTCTTTTCTTTGGATCAGTCAGGATCTTGAAGATACCTTGATGGATACCAGTGTTGGCAACAAGATTGGCCTTCTTGATGGCTTCTAAGGAACTCTCATAGACCTCGAAGATCCATCTAGTTGAATGAGGTTTAACCAGTCTATTGACGGTTCTCCATTCACTGGTGTTCAGTTCGGGGTTGAAACGATTCATCCTCCGAAGCAGAACATTGGCATCCTTTGTGATGTTGTCCTTAGTCTTGAAGATAACCTTAACAGGCTTAGAAAGTTCACTCGCCTTAATCACTTTAAGGCAAGAAAGTTCCTTCCTCAAGACTTTGTCATTGTTATCAAAAGAGCTAGTCAGCCAGGCTGTTGTCTCCTCATCTTCACAGGCGACCAACAACGCGCCGGCTAACAAACTCTGCTGATTAATCCTTGGTAAAAAGCTACCCTCAGGAATAGCATCTATTCTGTCGAGAATCTCCATTTGAATAAGAGAAACCTCATCCGCAGATAACTTCTCTGCGGGGAATGTCCCTTTAATAATGGCCATTTTGATGCTGTTAACAGCCTGTTTATAGGATTTTACTTGATCCTCTTTCAGTCTTTTTCTAGATACAGCGCTAGCTGGAGAAGGGGTAGAATCTACATGTCTATCCCTCTTCTGTCCTGAAGAAACTAAACCAGAGATTTCTTCAGCTGATTGTTCACCAGCTTTCAGAAATCTCAGTCTCTCTGTTTTCCTTCGGTTTCGCTTCTGCGATTTGGTGAGGGTTGATGTCTGAGTCCCCGCTGCTCCAGGAGCGACGGTAGCAATGCCACCTTCCGCCCCCATAGCTGCAGGAACCTCGACATTAACTCCTCCTTTTAAGTTAGAAACCTGTGATCGGTTATCACCCGAAGGTAAACCAGATCCTTTGTTTGTTTTTGGTACTTTATCTTTGTCATCCATAAAGTCCAGGTCAGGCTACCCCTCTCCTGACGCAAGGCTAAATACATTGAGGTTTCGCCTGGTACCTCAATGGGATCGTTCATGACACACATTTTTATACACGCTGTGCCACCCAGATCTCAGCACGATGCCTTACACCTTATCTTGCGTGTTCCCTCCTCCTTTCTCAATCGGGCTTGGGACCGACTATGGCGGAGTTGGAATTGATGGATATTATATACAAGTTTTGGTTTCGTAGAAGAGAAGTGCATTAGCGTTTCCATGTTCACGATGAGAGACCTAGCGAAAGCTTCGGCATTCGATTCAGGTCTATTTCTAGGCCTAACCACAGCGTAGCGTAAACATTGTAGAATAATAAAACTATTGTAAATTACACGCATGTATCCCGTCGCCGTGTTACCGTGGTGACGCGCGCCTGTTGGGTCCTTTTTAACTTTTGTCCATGTAAAACCATGGCCGCCTCCTAACTACCATGGTAAAACGCAAGGTGTAAGTTTAGGAGGTGAGGAAACGGCGCCAGAAAGCGTGTTCCATAAATGTAAGTAGTTCGCGTTGACAACCATGGGGAGGCGCTGAACGTCTAGAGTGCTCTCCGTGTGGATGCTGAACTATAAAAGCTACATTTCAACTTCGCGTTTCTTGCTTTTTTAATAAATTAGATGGACCGTAAAATGTATGAAAAAAATTACTGTGTTATAATCTAATATCCCATTAGCAATTCACAAATTTTTATTCATGTGAAAATTATTTTGAAAATACTTTTTCACGTATTTTCGGAGTCACGTTTACAAAATTATGCGTCCTTTGGATGAAATATTATTAACTAATAACTATTCACTATTGGGTCATTATGAGCTAATAACAAATTTTTGTGCGCTTTACCTACGTGAAAAATAAAATTGCCATAATTTTATCGTTTCTTAAAAAATTACTGCGAGTTAACTTCTAGAGGTTAATTCCTTTTTTCATATATTTTGACAACCAGTAACACTTTATATTCAAAGAAATAGAACAGACCTTTAGTCTAATTTTAAAATACAAGAATTTAGTATCTTTATTACATAAAAAAAATTGACAAAATGGATTAAGTTCAAAAGAAGAAACACTGGGAAAGAAACAAACGGTAAAGTGAGGTTAAAAATTCAAAAAAAAATTGATATAAATGTTTTGATGGTCTCACAAATCCGCTTAAAAGTAATTCGTAATAATACATTCAAAAAAAGAAAAGTTAAACAAATTTAAACAAAAAGAATTCATATATAACAATAAAATCTTTAATCAATATAAGAAGGATTTTGCTACATACGTTTTAAATGAAACCGATAAAATATTATACACATACAATAATATCTAATAAAAAAGTAAAAGATTTAAAATCGAAAATTTCAAAGATAAAAAAAATGTATATGGTATTGAAATACACAAAGAAGCTTTTTCTATTAGAGCAATTGTTAATACTTTTACTCGGCAACCCACTCACTGCCCAAATTTTTAAATGGTTTCCTAAAACAATTTTGGTTTCATAAAATAAAAAAAATGTTAAATGTGAATAACGTTAGGATAAAAAGAGGACAGAATATACATAACCCTTAGTGCACAAGAAGTTTTGAAAGTTTTCGTTTATTTTTTGTCTCTCGTCCCATATTATAATTAAATTGCTTACAATATTGCATAATCCTCACAATTAAATAATAATGAATCAGTTTTGCAATGATTTCAGTTTTATGTTCTTTGTAAGGAAAACAAAATTTGTGACAGTCCAGTAGTTCATATAAAACTTCTTCATACATTTCAGAACTTTTGGTTTTCTTTGCAAAGATATACTCAACTGAAGAAAATAACTGGAAAAGTGAAAAATTTGGATGTGTCAATTTTCCTCTTGTCTTTAAGTTGACCAGTTCTGCTTCTGGATGCATTGAAAAAGACCCAGGGGTTGTGAGGGAGTTTTTGCATTTTAAACAAGTTGTAAATTTTGCAACGTTTCTTATAACAAATCCCGTCACATAATAACTTATACAGTCTGTCACTTCTGATAAATTATAGTCATGCTCAATTACCTCATCACATTCCCAGGGAGATTCTTGTACCAAACCGTCTACTTTCCTTTTGAGATTTTCCAATAGTGATGGATCTGCATTATCCTTCTTGTATGCTTCTTGGAAGTCTTTAAGCGTAATATAAGGTTTGCTTTCCTGTGGCAGTGCAACACAATTTCTAAATTTTGGTGGTTTCATTAGAGAGCATAATGAGAGCATCCTATATAAATGCAAAAATGTAGGCATAGAGGGATGGTCATTTTGACAACCAATTTGTCGAACAACTCCAAAGAATTTTTCAACTGTATCCTGTTAAATTTTGAAGTGAGGACATAATTAAAGTTGCATGTATCAAGTAAATAATGAGAAAGGTCAAGAGTAGAAATCAAACTTACTCTCAACCCTTGTGATGTACTAGAGGTCAAAAATAAATCTGTGTTTATTTTCTTTGATGTTACTTCTCTTTCCCATGAATTTAGCCATGTAAAGACCTTCTTGTATTATCAATAAATCTTTGCTATTTTTACGGATTCCTTCAGCAGGATATTTTCTGTTTAGAGCATCAAAAATATTATTAAACCTTGAAGTAAATTTTATTGTACCATCAGAATCTTTCAGAGCAGATACGATCATTTTCCTATAAAACTCTAACCCCTTAGCGGTAGAATTGCTGAAAACTTGTGCCATCAGTCTAACTCTCATTTCCCCCCCGGTGTTGTCGGATTGATATGTGACCATTTGATTTTATCGCCATCATTTTGTAGCATTTTTTTGTTATACAAACGGTTTCTTATGCGCTTGAATAGATGGGGTATATCAGAAAAAGCATACAGCTTGCGGCTGTCATCCAATGGATGGATGACAGGGTTGTTTTCATTACCAAGTATCCCTGATATACCAAGCTTTTTCCATACACCTCTGTTAGGTTGTGCTCTATCTGCAACAAAGCCATCTATTATTGCACCTGCTTCTTCTAAAAGTGTTACTGCTTTTGGTAAGAGCTTTGTAAGCATTAGTGAATTTGTTGGGCCACTGCTAGCAAATACACCAATAGGCTGAGCATGTGAATCTGCAAAACTCTGGTACATAAAATCAAGTCCATGGTCAGCTAAATTTGAAAATACATCTTTACTCCTTTTCTCTTCACCACCAAAATCAGTTAAGCCTATAAAATTCATGCTTCTAATGTTCAGTTCCAAACTCATTCTAACAGTGATTTCATCAAATACAACAATACCATGTCTTTCAATCTCTTTCTTTTTCTGGAGTTTCTTCTTAAGGAGATGAAAAAAATTTAAGTCAAAACCACACTTGATGTCAACTATAGCAAGATATTTCCTTACTGTTCTCACACAAGGCAAAGGTAAAATTCCTTGTTCACGCAAAAACTAATATGCAACAAAAGGCATAGCAGAAGCCAGTCCTGATCATATCTCCTAGACGTCGACTTCTGACATTTACCAGCAGAGATACACTCTTTTGTTACCATTTTATAAGATGGACAAATACTAAGCGTGCCTAAGTAGTTGTCGATAGTGTCATTTTGCATTTCTTGGATTCTTGAAACAGCATCTCTTAATTCTTTTTTTTTTAATAAAACCTTGGCTTTTTGTGCATGTTTCCGGGATCTTCTATATGCTCTAATCACTTTTTCAATAATTTTTGCACCCACAAGTTGCTTCTTTAATTTCATTGGTATACGAAGGCGATTACTAACAGATGCATTCCTGTCTGCTTTTCTCTGTAAGTGTACTTTAAATGTATTTTCCAAGTTGACACACTTTTCACACACATTTCGTCCATTTTCTGTAATTACTACTGCACATTTCCTGTGACGCCAAACACTCAGTATATCAATAAATGCACTTTCAGAATTAACAGTTGGGTAAGAATCCCTTGATGGTCCCCCTCTGCACACTTTTAAATTGTCTACTTTTGATAAGTAAGCAGGAATTTCACTGCTTGTTAGTGGTGTTTCCAACAAGTAATCATTAGAAATAGGCTGCTGCAAAATATTAACTCGAAATTCCAAGTCATTTGATATTGTTATCTGCTTGCATACGATCATATTTTGCTGCTTTGTTGGGGCACATTCATAAAAAGATATATACTTTGTATATTCAGTAATGTGACTATAGAAATTCCACATATCGGATGGAAGTAAATCTCGGTTATAAATTATCAAACTGAAGTAAATCAATAGATTCATTTAAATTTTCAGTATTGTATGTTTCTTGAATATTATAAATTTGAGTGTGGATATTTGGTCGTGAATGTTTACGGTTTACTGCATTTTCTTCTGTGAATACTTTCCGCTTTCTGGCACGATTAACTGAGCTCTCTCTTATAGGTTTTATAGTTTTAGACAAATACTGTGGGCATCCTGGAAAAATTGTCGGTACGGCGTTAAGGGCAAGTTTAGCTCTAACAGGTACTGACATTAAAAGTTTACCCTCGTGAAATTTATTGCCCTCTTTGATCACAAGATGCTTGGCAAAATGTAGTTCACACATTGCATCCTTGGATGTAAAAATTCGATCTTTCCGGAGAATACCTTCTCTCCACTTTTCCAAAAGTTTTGGGTCTGACGGAGTAGCGAAGATCGAAACCTTTGCCTCGGAAGAACGATAACCGGATTTACATCCTGGAGCAAAGCAGCATCTTTCCATCGTTTTCTATTTAAAAAATACATCGTAATTAGAAATTATAAAGTTGCTTTAGCCTCATATTTAGTCAATTAGAAAAATCTATGAAAATTCCCCTGTTTTATGGCATGCACGTTTTCGCTCCTATAGACCTTTTTCAGTGGAAGTTGTGCTCGCGCGGTCACGTGACTTGGCCGCCATTACGAGATGTTGATTTGAGCGATTTGGGCACTCAGCTTGCCTCAGCTTGAGCACGAAGCGTTTGGATTAAGCTTTTGTTCTGGATCGAAAATGACTAATTTAATCGCAGATAAGATAAAAACTCATTTAAAATACAAAAATGTTAAATGTTTACTCATTTAAACAGTTGGATTAATATAACATAAATTTCAAGATGCAGAAATATATATTTCAGTAAACTTACAGTTTTCTTTTACCTTTATTGCACATGTTTTACACAAAATATATTAATGATGAAAAATAGGAAAGAAAATTCCGCAGCCCGGAATCGAACCAGGAACCTTTGGCTCGGACCGCCAACGCGCTAACCAATTGCGCCACTGCGGCCATGAAAGCAAACCGCTATTTACATGACCTTAGGGCTTGGTTAGAGCAGTTACCTAGTTCGCCGGCTGGGAGTATCTTTCCTAAGGCGTAAATTCTTAAAGAATAAATCATTAGATGATCACTGAGGGTTTAATAGTACGCCTTACCTCAGAATATTTTTCTTTCCTATTTTTCATCATTAATTTGAATATTCTGAGGTAAGGCGTACTATTAAACCCTCAGTGATCATCTAATGATTTATTCTTTACAAAATATATGTAGACTATAGATTACATATTTCTTTTAATACGAGGATTGAGACATAAGTCATGGCAACTATTTTTATGAGAATTCGAGAGTGGATGGAAAATGTGAAATATACAGATTCGTTATGTCTTCACTCTCCACACAACGCGCGATGGCTGATCATGCGACCAAGGTAAATGAAATTTTTATCAATTTAACTATCACTTCTTAGCCATTTACTGTGACTAAATAGAAAAGGGGGTATACATCAGTTCATTAGAGGGGGTCTGCCCCCCCCCCCACTTAAAAAATAAAGTCACTTACCTTGGTCGCCTGATCACTCATCGTGTGATGTGCGGATAGTGAAGATTAAAACCTAACGAAATGTTAACGCATTGGCAGCATATACTTTTTGTATAAATTCTTATGTAAATTCCTAGTTATCCGTCGCTAAAAAGTTGGTTATCCGGACCAGTACACAGAAAGCTGACATCTTAAGCCCAAGTCTTGTTCAACTCTGATTACATATATCCTGCACTGCGGTTGAGTAAGAATTGATTTGTGGAAACATAATACGAATACACGGCTTCATTGAAACATATAAAAATTTTTCTGCTAATTGCATTCATCCATTTCAGCTTTTCTGCATCATTTTTAGGAAACAAAAATACAGAAAAAGGCACCAAGCAAGTCCAGTCTTCATATTGTAAAGGCGCGTGAGCAACACAAACTTGTTTCTTCCGTTGTCGCAATCGAAAATAGCTATTTGAGCAACCTACCAGGGCATAGCATGAACCCTGCTTGTTTAGCTTTTCTACCTGAGCACTAAAAACACTAGAAATAGAAAAGGGGTTCCTGCGAGGCCGAAATCGTTCTTGTCCCATACACTCTCTAGCCTGAAACTCTAAAAGTCAACATCTCATAATGGCGGACGGAAGTAGCGCTGCTCCGCCATCTAGCGGCGAAATGCGCGTCTGAAAAAGGTCATCACGGTTATTGAAAGGCTCTGAGTTAGCACTCTACACAAGCAGCGACCCTGGCGGCCGATCGGAGAATTGCTTGCTTTAAGGGACCATGAAAGAACAATAGAAAACGCCAGGCGTTTCCTCACCTCCTAATCTTACACCGCGGTAAAACGTAAACAAAAGTTAGCGAAACCTATTGACAAATTCAGAAATATTGGAGCTATATGAGCACGCGGAAGTACGTCTGCGAAATTAAAGTGCGCGGAAGCACCTGCGCATTTCGAACTTGGGCTCGGGATCAAGATAACTGGGACAGACTATAGATATATGTGGACATTTAATTGAGCGTAAAATAGAATGCACATAATGCAACTTTCGAATAGGTTTTACGTTAAAATTTTTATTTTAAATAACAAAACGTTCTACGATCGTGAACGACGTGGTGCCGATGGTTTCAACCCCGGGAGTCGCTGGTTCCTTTGCCGTCGATCGCTAGGCCAGAGAGTGAAAACAAGCTCCTGTTGAAAATTAGACTGGAGACACAGACAGAAATTAGTAACACATGTACCATATTAGTAATCTGTGACATGTATATTAAAGCAAATACAGAAAGAATTCACACACATTTATTTTCGGGCAGAACAACGTTAATATTTTAATATTTGAACCGATAAAAGATGACTTGTAAACGGCGTGTTTTAAATGTGTAGGCCTATTTTTTAAAATCCAGCCCTTTGTCACGGTCTATAGAAGTAAATGGTCGTTCAATTCCCGTCATTTTCCATTGTTAAGGTAAGCTAGGGAATTCAGATCACGCTAGGAGCAGCATAGTCGCAATGGACTTTCTGCGCTCTATGCGGCACCTAGCGTTATCTGAATTTCCTAACTTGTAAAGTTATTTTATTTATTTAGTTGATGCCCAAAATTAATAGTGAGCTATGTAATGCATTCAATAGTTGGATTGTCAATTATTTCTTTAAGATTATGTAGAATACATTAATTTCGGCAGTATTATGCCAATAATTCCGGCTGCATTGAAACTGAAAATGAAACTAAAATTTCTAGCTCACGATAGGGCGGCGCTGCATGCGATTTTAGTCCGATTGTACATGCAGCGTCATTTTTCAATTGAGTTACCCCCCTATCGGGGGCTAGAAACTTTAGCTTCATTTTTCAGTGGAGTTGGATGACCATCTACTATCTAAAGAGACTATGCCTTTGTGCGCGTAGGTGAAATAACAATAATAATAACGAAAGTGTATTTACACACAATAACGAAAATGTATCGTGTGCCTTTTATATAAGCTTAAACACTGTTCAAGTTTATCTGCCTTCTCGGGCTCCTATATCAAGTTCGATGGTGATATCCACCAAAAAAGCTATATTAATATTATTATTGTATTCATTGACCGATCTTTATGAAATATTTTAACAAATAAATAGTCGATGCATCGACGCTCAATTTTACAAAACAAATGAAGCTCGTTTAACAATTTTATTTGAAGATAAGTTGAAATATCTATGAAATTTTTAATGGATTTTTTTCAAAATTAATTGCATAACTAATAATACTAATGAAATTATCTTAGTATTTGTAGTCGATATTTATTCGGTACATTCAGGCTCTAGACAATAGATTTATTACAAAATAAAATGCTTCTTTTTAATTAAGTTAAAAATAAATAAATAAAAAAACAAATAACTAACTAACTAACTAACTAACTAACTAACTAACTAAATAAATAAATAATATTTTAGTTCAATAAAAACTATATTTTTATATATTATTTTATATAGAAGAATCTATTAAATAATCTGGTAGTTACAACAGAGTGAGAGGTTTCCAAGCATAGAATCAGGGATGGATGAAGGGGGGGATTCTCATCTGTTCTTGGTTGAATCCTATCAATGACGTCATTTTCTGCCCAGATCGGCAACAAAAGTTGAACTGAATCTACTTTTAAATTCTGCCGAAATCCGCAGTGCGTCTGAAAAACAGCGCTGACAAACGCGTACTGCCGAATCTAGAAGTATGAAAGCAGCGAGGCAGTTTGGGCAGCACGCGTTCTGTCGACAGCGTGTTTCCATGTAAGCAGCTGCTCTCTTCGCACATGCGCACTACATTTCACTACGCCTCAAACATGTTACAAATCATGGCGGCCGTTCAGGCGGTTCAGGCACGTTTCTTTGTGTTCGTGTCGATGTTTCTCCCAGCATATAAGTAATATATCAATCAAAATATATTCGATGACTGTGTAGAATTGATGGATATTATATACGAGTTTTGGTTTCGTAGAAGAGAAGTGCATTAGCGTTTTCATGTTCACGATGAGAGACCTAGCGAAAGCTTCGGCACTCGGTTCAGGTCTATTTCTAGGCCTAACCACAGCGTAGCGTAAACGTTGTAGAAGAATAAAACTATTGTAAATTACAGTAGATATATGTGGATATTTTAGTGAACGCAAAATAGAATGCACGTAATGCAATTTTCGAATAGGTTTTACGTTCAAATTATTTTAAATAATAAGACGTTCTACGATCGTGAACGACGTGGTGCCGATGGTTTCAATCCCGGGAGTCGGTTCTTTTGCCGTCGTTCGCTAGGCCAGGCCCAGCGGCGAAGTGTAAACAAGCTCCTGTTGAAAATTACACTGGAGACACAGACTTAAATTAGTAGCACTTGTACCATATTAGTGGTCTGTGACATGTATATTAAAACGAATATAGAAAGAATGCACACAACTTTATTTTCGGGCAGAATAGCGTTAATATTTTTGTATTTTTTATTTGAACCGATAAAAGATGACTTGTAAACGGCGTGTTTTAAATGTGTAAGCCTATTTTTAAAATCCAGCCCTTTGTGCGCGTCGGTGAAATAATAATAATAATAATAATAATAATAATAATAGTAATAATAATAATAACATATATATTTTTTACACACACAATAAAGAAAATGCATCGTGTGCCTTTTAAACTTAAACACTGTTCAAGTTTATCTGCCTTCTCGGGCTTCTAGATCAAGTTCGATGGTGATCTATGATTATCCATGATAATCCAAAAATCCACCAAAGAAGCCATATTAATATTATTATTGTATTCATTGACTGATCTTTATGAAATATTTTAATAAATAAATATTCTGATAGTCGATGCATCGACAAAACAAATGAAGCTCGTTTAACATCCATCTTTTTAATTAAGTTATAAATAAATAAATAAATAAATAAATAAATAAATAAATAAATAAATAAATACACAAATAAGTACCTAAATAAATAAATAAAATTTTAGTTCAATAAAAAATATATTT
>JAHWFO010082079.1:0-12692 GCA_023313115.1 Rhysida immarginata
CGTTTCGGATAGAGACTATCCTTTATCAAAGCAAAAAGGATGATTCTCTAATATTCTTTGCTTTTAGAGAATTATCCTTTTTGCTTTGATAAAGGATAGTCTCTATCCGAAACCTCAGCTTTTTATTTGATTTTATTTATTAAGTTAAAAATTTTTTAATTTTTATTAATTATTATGTATTTGTTTTTTATTTTTAATTAATAACTTTTAAGGTAGCAATTGGAAATTTTTCTCTATCTTTAATAGTTCTCGAGTTAGCAAATGCATGACCTTAAATTTGGGGGTCAAATTCAAATTTGAGGTAAGCAATGAGTCCCCCCCCCCCCCCCATTACCTATAATCCACACTCTTCAGATCTCACCTATCTGGCTGCTTTGAGATATCTGCCATGTTACCAGACTTTTTTGGACACCCTATATAATCCAAATGAGTAATAATTTTTGAATTTATCATTCACCATTGTTTTCTTTTTCGTTAAGATTTTACTCAATCGTTTGATCATGTAACTATATCGTCTTAGAGTCATGATCATAACTTCATGTCTATGGAATTTGCATTAAGAACTCAGAAAGAATTCGAGAAGCACAACAAATGGACTATCGGACTGATTTAGAAATTTACTTATAATTTACAAAGTTTTATGTTTAGTTGTTTGTTTTCACTAATCAAAAAAGGAATAAACATCAATGGATTAACTTATTTGAAATTTACAAATTCTTCCATCAACTTTATAATTAAATTATACAAATGGTTCATTCGGCTATCTACTATAATTAAATTGTTTCCAAAAGTTCTCCAAAATTTTTTCTCCAAAAGGGCAGTTTTCTCCAGACCATTAGTAAATTTTCATTAGGGTCAGTTTCTTCGCTCTGGTTTGTCAATCTTCATTACTACGGTTATAATCAGTAATTTTCAGTGAGAATGGATGTGCACATGTTCTATTTCAAAATCTTTACAGAAACATTAGTGACATTTGAGTTGCCATCTATTTTAATGAAGAAATAAAGAAAACATGAACAGCTGAAAAATTTAAAACTTCAAATAGCTCAACAACACTTACCGGTGTAGCTTGACCTTTTTGAAGATGGAGAGCGCTTTGAAGCTGAGCTCTTTACAGTAGCTTGGTGTATCTCAATTTCAAATAAATTCTTGTTAACAATATGCTAAGAAGGAGCTACAGTTGTGATGCAGTAGAGGTTTTAATAATAAAATTTGTTAAATAAGGAATTTGAAAACTGTTTATTACGATATTAGCAATAAGCAATAGAAATAATAAAGTTCTCCTTCTTTGTTTACACTCTCAAACAGAACAATACAAAAGAGATTAAAAATTGAAAGTTGAATCCGAATGAGAAAAGGTTGACAGAAATAATCCGATCTCAGTATCGGAGCTGAATGAGTCTACGAAGATGCCTGAAAGTTGATACAGCTGAGCTCGGACCTTGATGATTATGCAGCTTAAAACAGATTTTCAAAAGATAATCCGTTCTCAAATTATCTCACGGACGGACGGATAAATGTACAATCAATCGCGCATTCTTTAAGGTAGCTTATGCCTCTAATAAAGTAATAAAGCATGATCTCGCCTTGGATTCATGGTAGTTATCGCAAGGAAACGATTTCTTTAAGTGTTAATCAGTAACAAGGCTAATTTAAAATGGCCTTTTTGTGATTTTGTAACCAGGAACCATGTGCATCTTGTCATCTCGTGTAGTGATTGAGCCTTCGCATAAAGTGATACAGTAAGGTTGATTCAGTGTCCAAAATGGATTGGTTGGTATCATGTCTTATATTTCGACTGCCTCAGTTGCATTGTGGTCCAATTTGAATTAAAAATGCAATGCTACTGAATTTTGGCATTCCGTAGTCATCATTGTAGACTCTCATTTACCACTTTTTACTGCAATAAAATAATATATTGAAGACTCTTCTCTAGGGAACAGTTGTGAGGACGGAAATCATGTTAAGGTTTCAGGTGCTATCCTTAGTCAAAGACCAGAATGCAGAAATACGCAAGATGTTTTTAAATCATCTGATAGAAATGACGAGCGGAATGCTCGCAGTTCCTAGTTCGATTCCAGGTCGCGGAATTTCTTCTTTCGTTTGTCAATATCAGGTAATATATTATCTCTAGTATTGAGTAACAAGTTGGATTCAGAAAGACAGAAACTTAAGCCATTACGGTGCCCGAAAGCATCAACTTAATATCTAGATTGTCTAATAGTTTCAATGGATGTTTACGGAGAAGGGAATCTTCATTAGTAAATCAAGGAGATCTTTAGAAATAAAATGTTAATGAAATAATGGTCAAAAATTCTTCAGTATTTTGTATGAAGGCAAAATACTATACTACAAATACTTAATTCCTGTTGGAACCACTTTCTGGTTGTTTGGTTCGTTAAGCTTATTGGCGCCCTTTCGAATGAGGGATTCGAGAATTGGAATGTGCCTACGTCCCAGCGCTTTCGACCATCGGCCTGCCCATTTTTGGGAACAAGGAATGATAGTTGATGCTCGAAGGGCTAGAAAAGCATCATTGAAATGGTCATTTTATATGATATTCTTGAATAACAATGTCAACATAAAGTTTAAAACAAGGAATACGTCTTGAAGCCTTACATAATGGAAGAAAAGGCTTGGTTGATGACAGGCTTCACAGGAGGCTTCCCAGAAGCAAACATCCATCCGAAGGGCAGCAGTGAAGCAAATAGCATCCGCTTTCAATGAACGTATAGAGAGGATCATCTCAGAAGGAACAACTGTGCGAAGCCTCACTTGACTCTGTTTATGGCTATCTCGAGTTCTGCTATTCTTTGCGAAAGACACGCATCCTGTAGCAAGAAACGTCGTTATTAGACTCTTGGTGATTGAAGGGAAGGCCAGAATTTGGAAAAAAATGAGATTATGGAATCGATGTATATATATATATTGTGTAAAGCATGTAGACTAGTGGTGCCACTATTATGTGGAAAATGTTTCCATGACACAAGATCCTCTAAAACGATTCTCCAACTAAGGTTACCTCAACATTGGCCAGGTCCATACGTTACTGGAGATGCCATATATGTCAGGTCAACGAGCCCCGACAGATAAAGAAGGTAAAAAAATGGGCGAAACAACTTCGGAGAACGTTAGAGGAGGAGAAGGCAGGCAGCAGAAAACGAAGATAAAAAGAAGAAACCCGCCACCTGCAAAAGGAAATAGACCAATCGACGGAAGGAGCGCTAAAGGTAAAGAAGGCACTCAATTGGCAAATAAACGAAGAATGCAAATGAGGAGGGCGAATAAAAGCCAGGAGCGACAAAAAGGAAAACAGAAGGGAGCTACTTGGTCTACAGTGCCTGATCTTGAGAAGGACGAAGGAAGCAAGTGATTGGGTGTGATTGTGAGTGACTTTGCTTTATTGAACTTATAATTTATTCACGCAGTTAATACCATCCAACTGCGTGAATAACTTGTGACTTTTTGGGTCCCTCCCCCCGGCTACCCCGGGGGAGGTTTCACCCCCCCCCGAACTTTTTGTGACTTTTAATTATTCACCATGGAAAACATGGTGAATATGATTGCCGACGGACCTTTTTCTGTCGGCATGTTCATGAGGGAGTTATACTCCAAAACTAGTATACCTCCTGTTCTCCCGTCTGGAGATCCCGCTGTGTTAGTCCTACAGAGGCTTACCCCGACTGAGTCGAGGATGCTCTGTAGGCAGCGTAATGTGGCAGACCGCATAGTGTCTGCTGATTTTATCAAGGTTGGGCAGACCACCGTCCACCTGAGCTATGCGGAACCCGGATATGTTCCAGTCGTTATCCGGGGTGCATCGCCGCTGATGACCGAGAAGTATCTCAAAGGTTACATGGCTGACTACGGTGTGGTGCATAGGGTTTCGTACCCTCAGCACCCTGATTCCCCTCTTCAAAAGACGGGCGACATCGTAGTCTACATGGACTTACACAGAGACATTCCCAAGGATGTTGTAATGCGCGGAGATAAAGTCTCCGTGTCTTACAAAGGTCAAAGGCAGTGCTGCTGGTACTGCAAGAAGACGGCTCACGTCAGGAAGGACTGTCCTCTCTTGGTGAAATGTAGCTACTGTAACAAAGTAGTTAACAAATTTCACCAGTGCCCGGAGAGGACCCTTGCATCGCCAGCAGCTCCATCATCGCCTAAAGGAGTGTCTCCCCAGCAACCACCGATGATGACATCACCGGCCAAGTCAACAGAGCCGAGCAGAGCCACGTCGCCTTCACGCCCACCTCGAAGGCAGCGTACGACGCCATCTCCGCCACCTATGGATTCTAGGAAGGAGATGCCACCACCTCCAGCGCCACTAGCTGATAAGCCGAGGGAGGAGATCCTACACACACCTCCCCCATCAGAGATCCTAGACGGCGCCCCCTTCCCTGAGCCATTAAGCGACATCTCGATGGTCGAGGAGGTAAGCTCTGCAGAAGATGATGTGGACGTATCGGCGTTATCCGAATCGATCTTCCCAGAGGAGGATTTTCCATCTCTTCCTCCGCCGGCGAAGACATCGGCATCGCAGCCTCTTCGGATTGCTTGTGCGCCCACTTCAGCTTCAGTGTCATCATCTGCTGGGAATTTGAAGTCATCAGCATCAGCACAGCGGGATGTGCCTGCGACGTCATCCAAATCTCGCAGGCACAAGACCAGACGACATCACAGCAGAAGGGACGGCGTTGCTGCTTCTTCTTCTACCGACCGAGACAGCTGCGAGGGCCATCATCGCAGCACTTCGTCTTCATCCTCTTTTCGTTCTCCGAGGCGGAAGTCGAAGGAGCCTCCACCATCATCAGTGAAGCTCCAGTCTCCTTCGAAGAAGTGTCAAGATCCAGCAACGTGATTCCACAATGAAGGTCATCTCACTGAACGTGCGTTCCCTGGGTTCGTCTTTTAAGCAATCGGTTTTGTCGACGTTTATTGCCCTGTACAGGCCGGACATACTTGTGCTTCAAGAAGTGAAACTTGATCCTGCACAAGTATGGTACGATCTACCCGGCCTTCGCAGACAATTTCCTCGTGGACAATTCTTTATTAACTCTTCGTCACCGTTTGGGCAAGGGGTTGCAACCATCATCTTCAACCCCTCCATTCAGGTGTCGAATTATTTGTGTGACAGCGAGTGCAGGGTAATATCTTTAGACATTTCATCCTCTAAATTTCAATTCCGATTGCTTAACGTGTATGCTCCGTGCACGAGTGCAGAGAAACGTGACTTCTTCAACGACCTGCAAGTCTATCTGTGTTCATCATTTCCTGTAGTGATTGCTGGTGATTTTAACTGTCATCCAGACGCCAACAACATCTTTTCGTCTGGACACGTGCATCGCCTGTGCCAGCAAAACGCATTGTTTGATCTATGGCCAGTGAATTCTCGTGGTGATCTCAGTGGGTTCACATTTCATCAAGGACCCACTGTGGCATCACGACTTGATCTTTTTTTGGTCGACAATGTGTTTGCTGGTGCAGCTGGAACAATGGAGGTTATTCCGTGTGCTTTTTCCGACCATAGTGCCATCTTGTGGTCGTGGGATCCTCCATTTGTTTCTCCGGCAATTGCTGCAGATCGAGTTACCAACAAGAACTGGTTTCTAAACGTTTCTCTGCTCGACAATGAAGAGTACCGGGGAATGTTCGTTCAGTTTGTGGAAAAACATCTCCACAATGTGCCTCCTACGCTTGACTCGTGGTTAAACTTTAAGACCAAATTAAAAAAATTTTTTCGGAAGATTGGATTGGATGCTGCCAGACGCCGTCATCGTTACCTCCTCATGCTGCAAGAAATTTTACGACTCCTCCGTTGTTCCACCCCTAAGGAGGAGTTTCAGGCTGAAATTCAACAGGTGAAGAGCGAAATAAATGCTCTAATGATCCGGAAAGCTGTCGGCGCAGCACTCAGGGCCAAACTTACCTGGGCTGCTGACGTCCGGCACATGTCATCGGCAGCCTTCGCTGAGGAGAGGCGTCGGGCTAACAATAAACATTGCCATCGTTTATTGGTGGAAGGTGAGGAAGTGGAATCTGATGCCGACATCTTATCAGCCTTCCACTCTCACTTTTCATCATTTTTCAGCCATCCAATCATTCCGTCTGACACCACGAAGAAGTGGATTGAGGCATTGAGACCTTTTTCTGTGGAATCCGATTCGTTCATAACACGTCCCTTCACCGAAGATGAAGTCAAGAAGTTTCTCTCGGCAGACGGCCGTCATCAGTCCAGCCCGGGCTTAGATGGCATACCTTACTCATTCTTCAATTCGTCGTGGAAACTTCTTGGGCCTTTCCTGGTACGAGTCTTCAATTCAATCATCCAAGACCCGTCTTCCATCACACCGGAATTTACTATAGGGAAAATCATCTTACTCCCTAAATGCCCGGATCCAAAACTCGTGACCCAGTGGAGACCGATTACACTACTCAATACGGACTACAAAATCTTCACTGGGGTGTTCCAGCAACGTCTTAAGCTCATCGCCGACGAGTTTTTTGATCCGGGCCAATCCTGCTCAATTCCAACGCGCAGGATGACAGACAATCTTATTACTATTCGGTGTGTTATGGAAGAAGCGCAAGTTCGTCAGCAAACTCTTGCGGTGTTAAGCCTCGACCAGGAAAAGGCGTTTGACAAGGTGAATCACGAATTTTTATTCCAAGTGTTTCACCGGCTTCATCTTCGGACTTTTGCTGTGATTATTTCTTCACTGTATGCATCGGCCACATCATGTGTGGCGGTTAATGGCTCCACTTCGTCTACCTTCGAACTCTTGAAAGGTGTCAGGCAGGGGTGTCCTCTATCGCCTCTCCTGTACATCTTCTATTTGGAGCCATTACTCCAGTTCTTGAACCGCCACCCGGAGGTTCGGGGATATGAGTTACCAGCTGCGTCTATCAACATCAGGACATTAGCTTACGCAGACGACGTTGTGTTGTTTGCGTCTGACTCATATTCCCTGAGCATTTACAAAGAAACCTTCGATCTCTTCAGTACTTCGACAGGGAGTACCATCAACCTCGTCAAGTCGAAGGGAATTGCGATTGGGAAGTGGACAGTCGACAAGCTCAAGTCATTCCCAATAACATGGTGTGGTCAGATCACAGTGCTTGGTTTTATTTTTTCATTTCTACCGGACATGGACTCAATTCATTGGCAGCAAGTGGTGGATAAGTGTATTGCCCGCCTTGACAGGAATTTTAGTTTTCCCACGTCAATGCTTGTCAAGGTGCGGTTTGTGCAGACTCATATTCTATCGTTGTTGTCTGCAAAGTGCCTATTCACTTTACCACCTGCAAAAATGCTGAGCAAAGTTCGCAGTTCCATTGTTAATTGTGTGTGGGGGAGTTCTACTCAGCGTCAT
The DNA here is from genome assembly GCA_023313115.1 of Rhysida immarginata. Classification (NCBI taxonomy): domain Eukaryota; kingdom Metazoa; phylum Arthropoda; class Chilopoda; order Scolopendromorpha; family Scolopendridae; genus Rhysida; species Rhysida immarginata. The sequence continues at coordinate 7,377 of JAHWFO010082079.1, forward strand.
CCTGTCCGGGCAGGTTTTCTTTTCACTCCCTTTGAAAGGGGGGGGGGGGGCTAGGCCTGCCCGAGATTCGGCGTTACCTCGTCGCAGCAAGACTTGCTGCAATGATTCGTATTTTTCTTACCCCCCCACCTTTGTGGGCGAACTTTGTGTTTGTTTACTTACGAGTGTTTTTTAAAGTGAATAGGTTACCGTTACCTCACTTGCTGCCAATAACTACCAATGTGCGTCACCCGATTATTTACCATCTCTTCCAAGGGGACCTAGTGACTATTTTACCTACTTTGCGACAACTTGTTTACCAGGATTGGGGTTATCTGCGTTTGTCTTGGTTTTACCAGCAATCTGACCAGGGCGAGACTACCGACATCTTTCGTCTCTGTCCAGATTATCCGTGGCCAGCCATTTTAAAGGCAATAAAATCTGTTGCCTTTGATGGAACTGTGTTCTCCATTCAATGGCGATTGCTGCACCACGGATTTTACTCCCTCCAACGTCTTCATCTATGGAGGGTGGTCAGATCTGCTGGTTGTCTACATTGTGGCATCGTAGAGTCAGTTCAGCATATATTCTTCGAGTGCTCGTTTGCACAATCCATCTGGAATCGGCTTTGTCATCATTACAATCTGCCTGGGATATCTTACCAGTTTGTGCGATTCCTGATGGATGACTCCACCGGTGATTCATTGAAATTGGACCTAGCGATGCCTATCATGTTCATGAACAGAGAACTCTGGTTGGCTAGAGTGGACAGAGCGAGGGGGATTTTTTCCACACCGTCATCTGTGTGGAAAAAAAGGATCATTACATCTGCGGTCCTTCCTCCTCTTGGAATGGTATCGGCTAGGTCCTTTAGTATTCAAAAGACGTTATGCAACATCCAAACGTCTTTGTGAGGTCATCGGAGGGGACCATATCAATAAATATGTCCACCACTTCGTGTTCCCTTTAGACTTCTGATGACCTACCGGTGGGTAAACGAGCCTCGAAACTGAAGCGTTTTTTAATGTGTAGAAGCCTATAAAAGGCTTCACGGTATACACGTTACGCATGTGCGCTTGAGCACCCTGCGTTAGCATCAAGTGAAGGGTGTTCGCTGGAGCAAATATCATCTGCTCCAGCTCCAACAGCTTGAGAAGCCGAATGGACAGGGACGAAAAAGGAGGGGACGAGCTCCGTACAGCAGTCAGCCCTCATTAGCCTCTTTTCATCACGCTTCAAACTCAGAATTTTTGCGAGCACGGAGAACGCCTTCACGATATCTACCCCGGCATGATAAAGCAACAGGGAGCCGTGAATACGCCAGTGCCATGATAGCAGCTGAGACTAGTAAAGAAGAAGGGACCCCGCATCGTAGGAACGATTGGCATCATCATCAAAATAAGATAAGTGAGACTATAGATTTATCCTTTACAAGAATTTTTATAAATTCCGATTTCCCGAGCCAGGAAGGCGAGGCACGTAAAGGAGCCGATATCTCACGAGACTACTTACCGCCGAGGAACCGAGACGGACATAAAATTGCCTTACATTGTTCGCAAGAGGTAGCCGACACCGAGCAATCATTAAAAAGCTCCGAAGGCGACAAAGACGACATTAGTCGAATATCGTCAGATGCCAGGTTTCCCTCCATAGCCAAGCTTTCGTCGCAGATCCAACAGGAGTCGTCGCCATTACGCAATCGTGAAGCAGACGTCTCTCGACACCAAAGCCAAGGACCAAAGGCGGATGCGACTGAGAGTGACCCGGTCAGCACGACCCACGAAGGGGAAGCAGACGGAATAGGCACAGCAAGCGCGCGCCGCGAAGAGAGCTCTCAACGCGAGCCACGCTTGGCTGCCCTCAGCGTTTCCCAGGGTATGGTTAGTATGTTGAACTTATTTTAATCGTAAATCTACATGATGGAAGTAATCCTCCTTGAACATTGCTATCATAACTTAAAATTTCTTATTAAGTGATTTCATTTACTTCGCTATCACGCAGTGCAATTTATTGACTGAAATTTTGAATTCTAATTGTCTCAATTTTGTTTATATGAATTCAAGCCACACAAGTCGGAACTCAACCCTTTTGGCACAAATATATGACTACATGGACACGTCACAACTGGACATGGATCTCATCAAACTTGACTGTTCTCGCCTTGACGTCTACTGATTCCGAAGTGCAAAGGAAAACGGATAGCGACTTCTCTCCTACACTTCAATCAAGACCATACAAATTCAACAAAGATTAATTCACACTTTTTATTTGTAAATTTCACTTGGAATATTTTAATTCAAATAATTATTAAAATTGTTCCTCGTATTCAAAACCAGTTTCCTTCACTCCTCCTTTCCCTATCATGACACATATTAATTATCGACAAATCTAATTAATTCAAAAAGGTCGTGATAATATATCAACAGACAATGCACCAAGCCACAGGGCCTGCAAATGCGCAGAGTAGTTCACGGAACAAGAATGAGTTAATATTGTTGCAATGGCTTGCATCATTATCAGATCTCAGTGTTATAGAGTATTCATTGAATAAGCTGGAGAGAAGTGATACATTTTCACTAGAGTGTTTCCGACCTCTTGTACAGTCAATGCTAGGATGCGAAAGGAGGTAACTTTAATTCATATTTCTCAACCAGCATTTCTCAATCTTTTTGATCTTGCAGAAGTCTTGAAACATAATCATAGAAGGGAAGTAGTGAAACTTCCTTATGCTTTTACATTGACATAAAAGAAAGTAATTACTTATTACTGAAGATTTAATGCTTATCTGAAACCAAATGTTGTATACATTTCTTTATTAGAGTTAAAAGTAAACTAAAAAATTTAGTTTACAATTTTTGATAAGATATTTGTAGAAAAAATTGCAACCGAACATTAAAGTGTGCAGTCACTCGAAATTGTCACCGCGGGAGTTTTGTGAAACTGTGGCGCTGCTGCAGATTTGGCTCCAATCGCAGGAATTGTTTTGCAGTTTGGGTCGTTTATTTAATTTCATTTAAAAGATATTGTAGAACAAATATTATTTAGTTTTTCTTTGTCATGTAGTTAAATAAATTGTTAATGAAAGTAAGTATATCTAAAAAATAAATTGAATAAAAAAAAATCAAATAGATGCATAATCATAGTACTCTCATATCATGATTATGGTACACAAAATGTTTCTTTAAATTTATAATTAATTTATTAAAAAGAAGTGAACACAGCGTGGTAAGATTCTGTAAAAAAACTGACGTTTTGGATAGAGTGAAAGTGATAATAGGGGCTTAGAAGATGTCTTATGTACCGGGGCCTTTAGAGGGGGGGGGGGGAGAAAATGTAGGGAGAGAAAGCCAATGACACTGAAAGAAGCTGTAGAAAGCCCCTTGACAAATTAGAGAATAGTTGGAGGGAGATGGGAGTGGAGGAAAGGTAATGAAAGAATGGTGCCTTTGCGAAGGTTAATGTCATTATAGGGAATTGAATTTCATGAGAAAAGGACTCGAATTGCTTTCTTTCTTTTTTGTTATGGAAGTTGTTATGAGTAACAACTAACGTCCTGTAACGGGTGGCCACGAGAATTTAAGTGTTTAGCGAATGTATTTTGTTCACCCTGTATTTTGTATTATATCCAGACCAGTTTTTATTTTCTGGCGAGAGAATTGAGGAGAGATGTTTGTAATGCAGTGAAAAGTAAAACAAATAAAAAATTTGCAAAATTGCTCTCTTAGAATTATACTCTTAAAAAAATAACAGTTCAAGTATAATCAGAGAAAGAGTTCAAATATTGTTTTAAATTTATTAATAATAAAAGGCAATAAAGTTTAATAAATGCACAATTGAAATTTTATTTTTGATATCATTTTAGATTTTATCAGTTTGTAAATAAAAGTTAACAGGAAATTAAGCTTGGAGCCAAGCTTAGGAACATAGGGAACTACGGAGTTTCACTACTTCCCTTCTATGATTATGCGTGAAATAATATTTATATCTTAGGGAACCCTAATATAATAATAATTATATAGCATGTCATTATTAGTATTTTTCTATTTCTCGCGGAACCCCGTTACTGGTAGACCGCTCATCTTTAATTCACTGTATACAAGAATTGATTTTAGATAACATGAGGGTCAGTGCCAGTTTTAAAGAAGGGAAAATAAATTTTATTTAATTATTAATAAATAAAAACTTGTTCAAAATATAAACTTTCACTTCAAGGTATCACCAAACGAAAGAAGAAATTAAAATTCTGTTGAATAGTGTTGTAGGCATTCCTGTTAGAGCGCTTCAGTTCATTTTTTCAATTTTTTTTTCCTTGGGCACATCAATACTATCACAATAGTAACGTAAGCCATTGTCTGCTCTCAGAAACGCTTTGTTTGCCACTGCTCTTTGTTTGCATCCATTGTGGCTGCTTCTTCGTCTGCAAAAAGCACTCAGCCTTAACATTACATACAATGGCATCACAAAATTGACCACGCAGGATATATGCTATAGAGCCGGAGGCCGTTGAAATTTTAAAAAAAATTCCAGGGAAACTGGCCATGCACCTGATTCCGAATCACCCTTACCTCCTCCTACACAAGCAGCTAAGTCCAACTAAATAGACGGTTTAGGGCTACCACTTAAAAGGCCATGTCCTTGGAGTGGTAAGATTGAATTTTATTAATAGACCTTTTCATGGCAACGGCGCAGTAAGTTTGCCTCAGGGAATCATTTGAGTGCTAGCGTATAATGTGATCGTACAGACACAAAATGGATAATTTTTCTTTGAGTTCAGACTTGACCACAACGCAGCAGAGGCAGCGAGAACCATCAGCGAAGCAATTGGACAATACACAGTAAATGAACGAACCATTCAGTGATTGTTTCAAACATTGCGGTTCGACGATATGACCCTTGAAAATGAACGCGTGGACACTCATCACCACCATCAATAACGACAAAATGCGAACCTAGTGAAGTCGTCAGATTGTAAGTAACATAACAGATAAATTAAGCGTCCGCTATTTCTCGCCATTTGTAAGTACTTGGTAAAGCCGAGAAGCTAGATAATTGGGTTTACCATAACCTCACTAAACAAAGTATGAAAGAACGATTGTCCAAAAATTAAACAATTTGCACTATGAGACTCTTTCTCACCCAGATACTCTCCAGAATTCTTGCCAACCTAGTATCATTTTTTGGACCTTTTCTGGCGGGGTAAAGTTTCAACAATGAAGCAACCATCTATGAAACTGGCATAATAGACTAATATCTCAATGGGAGAAGTAAACAGGGTGTAAATGGACGACGTTTCACAAATTTAAGGATATGTAGAGGATGATGTGGTGAACATTTTTT
>JAHWFO010082084.1:0-12162 GCA_023313115.1 Rhysida immarginata
GGTGTTACCTTACTAGATAGAGTGTACAGCATCACAATAAGGGAATCATTAGTTGTTGAGCCGCTACTTCTCCGCATTGACAGATCTCAGTTGCGCTGGTATGGAAACATGATACGGATGCCGCAAACTAGTCTTCCTAGGCAGTTGTTGTTCTCCAAGCCGGTGGGTAAGAGACCAAGGGGTCGGCCTAGAACCAGGTGGCTAGACTACATGGAGAATCTGGGTTCGAGTCGCTTGGATATTACCAGGGAGGACATGCGCCTGATGGCGGAAGATCGCGATCGCTGGAGATCCTCCATAAGGCTGCTGCCCCCGCGACCCTAACGGATAAGCGGGTTTGAAAAGTAAGTAAGTAATATATAAAATTTTTTTATTCTTGAGATTTTTTATTTTATTGTAACTTTTTCTTTTGTTTTTATTAAATTTTAATTTTACGATTTTCCCCATTAAAAGGGACTAACCACATTTAAATTTAAAATCCAATCTTATATTTTGATAGTCCCCGAGGGATGACACGAAATCATTTGCGCTAATAAACCTTTGTCCGTTAAAACAGCACAATATTTATGGATACATATGTTGAAAAACGCGCCATAACGTTCGCCCTTCTGCTGATCTTCATCTTTGGAAACTACTGATCGTCCAGAGAATGGAAGGATACAACTCGTATATTATGTAGTTAAAAAAATGAAATATATTTAAAAAAAAGTTTTAATGAGAAGATATCTTTACCCAACAATTTCTCTGATTGACTATTAAAAAAATTCATGCCGCCAAAATGCCAATACCGATATGTTTCTGGAATTTCAAGAATGTTTTGGAAAGTATTTGTTTACAAAGGGAATTTTTAATTATACAGGTTAGGATTGGGTGTTTAGAGAACCTTTCGTTATTAACCCGGCGTTAGTGCAGTGTGATGTCTGAAACCCCGAAACTTTTCTTTATGATTTTATCATAACTTGGCTTAGTTTGTCAACAATAGCTTTTTCTATGCCTTTCGACACATAGCCATCCATAACGTACACAAAGTTATATTAATTTTGGTTAAGACTTCATCGTGTAAGAATGTGTTGATTTCCGTTTTGGTTTCTCACACCCCACCGCACTAATGCAGTGACAGAAAATTCTAGGAAAAGTAGGCTTCTTTGAATTACTTCTGTCAATAATAAAACATTTTTTTCTGTTTTCTTGTTTATGTAATAATATTAAATGTTTTTAGAAGATCCTTATTATGTCCGAGATATAAAGTCAGAAAAACTAAATATTCCTGCCAAATATGTAAGCAATTTTTTTGTTTGAAACATATAATGTCATATTGTGAAAAATATATTTGTATGATGCAGAACAAAACAATGTGCAGTCATAATTTAGGTTACATACTATTTCATGCTTTCATATTATCTCCAATATTAAGCTTGCTTTTGTAATAGTTAAATTTTTTCCAATAGAAATAAAATTCTTTCATTTATTTATATTATTTTTAAATAAAAGGAAAAAAATCATGCTTTCTCTTTATTTTATTATTTATTGTTAAAATATATTTTTTCAGAGATATTGATTAATCATAGCAATTGATAAGCTTAAAAATAAATTTATAAAATAACAAAACCTAAAACAAACTGGAAAATTTAAAGAAATACGTTGGGGTATGTGACACCCCATCGCACTACTAGTGTAATTTTTTGTCACCGCACTAAAGCCGGGTTAAGGTCAGGCATAGTTCTAAAGATTTTATCTGAATACTGAGAACATCTTTTGGTTCATATGGTCTCCTCTTGTTGCTAAAATACGTTAATGTATTTTTATGTATGCTTCAGCTGTATGTATGTTTATCTGCTATCCGATTGCAAAACGACTTGAAAAATTATCAAATTCTATTTCAAATTTAAAACGCAAATATATAGTTCCGCTTCTTCAACTAATCAAGCATTTTCGTTGAATATTAAAAGCCAATCACACCTGTTCTAATAGTTAACTTTAAAAATACAAGGATACTGAAATACAATCAATTTGTAATGAAGAGTTACGAATGAAATGAATGCACTAAAGTTGGGTTAGTGAAACCAATATTTCCCAAGGTAAAGCATAGTTTTAGTAAAATCAAATGCAGTACTGAAATGTTAAATGCTACATTGATGTTTATTGTGTGTATATTGGTAGGATAAAAAAATTCTTTATGTGTGTAATTTCTCAGCATTTCTACATTAAGTTAAAAGAAATGAACATCAGTCGATTTGCAATTCTTTGTAAGCGTCTATTATTTCTTCATAATTGCAAATATTAATCTACTGCAAAAGGATTTCTACATATGCACCTACTACAGAAGCGAGCGATCAGCTATTAAAAACAATTCTCCTACTATATACTTGCTATTGATAATATTCGTTAAATAAATAAAGAAAGGCTGAGAGTGTTTTTGCATGCCAAATATGAAATATTTAAATTACACTAGGCAATAAATTTTTATGAAATCATGTACCAAAACCAAAGTGATCTTTTTATACTAATTCTGTATTGCTGAAAACGGAATATCATTACAAAAATTCTGAGTTGGCTACAAATAGTTAAAAAACGTCATACCGAAAATCACGCTTTTTGAATGTCATAGCATGCGTTATACTTGCCTACAGGTGATGTCTCTTCATCTTTCTCTTGTACTGAAGGTCAGGAGCATCTATACTGACTGCCCAGCAGTAGTTCGCCAACATACTTGCTGACCATTTGCCCTGATACCGCTTTCCATGGTTGATATTGACTGGTGAAACAGTTCACCGTGCTCAACGCTGACGGCACCAAAGTTTTCGGGAAAGAAGTCGAGATGAGAGCTGAGGAAATGTATCTTCACAGACATATTGCATCCAAGTTTGTGATACTGAGATAGCATGTTATCAACATGCTGAACGTAGTCGACAGATCTGACATTACCCAGAAAGTTCAATGACACAAGGCGGAAGGCATCCCAGGCGGCTTTCTCATTTGACTGAAAAAAACTGACAAACAGTTTTTGAAAAGTGCTGGTATCTGAGGTCCCACAAACACCCCTTCTTTGATCTTTGCTTCACTGAATCTGGGGAACTTTTCAATCAAATACTTGGATCCTGAGCTTGTTCTGTCCATCGCTTTCAGAAAATTTTTCATCAAACCGACTTTAATGTGGAGTGGCGGAAGAATGATGTTGTGATCTCTTTGGCCATTCTCGTTGAATGTAATGCAGGTCTCTTGCACGGCTAACCCATTTGCACAAGAAGCAGCTGTACTTTGTAAAGCCCAGCTGCAGACCAGTCAAAGTGATGTTTTATCATCATAAATTCATATACAAGCAGGCACTACGTAACCACACCTCTCATTAACCTATCATATTAATTCTCAAATTTTGTACTTATTATATGGGATGTATACTTTATATATAGCTATAAATTTATAATATAATATTTATGCAAGTGATAATAATTACTGATTTTTCTATATATGCATTATATATAAAAGGTTGAATAAGTCATACCACGTAGCAGTCGTACCTCAAAAACAATAGCCAAAAAATAAATTTGGTTTTCATATTTGCTTTCAAAACACTTTTTTAGTCCGGACTTGGCTATTTTTAATTAAAATACATTTTCACTGTTGATCAGTGTTATTGATGAAAATAAGAAAGAATAATCGATTTTCTTGAATCGAATCAGGAACCTTTATGTTATCACTTTGAGGTGCTAAATAATTGCGTCACCATGGGCATAGAAGCATTATGGTATCTACATATCCTTAGGGCTGGTAACGCAGTATTCATGTTGCAGACTAGGACTATTTTTCCTAATGGTTCAATAATTTTAAAATCTGAGGTTTGGCCTGTAAAATCCTCACAACTATTATTTATTTAAACTTTAACGAAAATTATTCCATCAAGAATGATTTACTCTTTAACGAATATTACATCTTTAGATTTTAGAAGTAATAGGAGCCAAAAACTGTGGACGAAGTTTAACAAAGATGATAGGAACTCACTGATTGACAAAAGGTGATTATTCAGACGTATGCGCGTTTCGGTAGCCACGCTGCCTTCTTCAGGATATACAGAGGAATTGATCTGCTCGTTCTTATATGAATACGTCCGAATATACACCTTTTACGGATCAGTGGTTCCCTGTGTCAATGTTATGTCTTTTCGTCTGGAAACGGCTCTGACAAGACATAAGGTCATGTAAACAGATGACAATAACAACCAAGTAGCTATTGATAACAAGACGCTATTGATAACAAGACGCCTAACACTTATTTGTTGATAACATTAGCCCTAATAACAATTTCTTCTCGTCCATCCATCCGTCAGTTTGTTCGTTCGTTTTTTCGTTCGTTATTTCGTTTTGAGTAGAAAAGGTTACCCTGATTACTATGCTAATTAAAAAATAACAATATCATTTTGAATGAATTGTGATGACATCAGTCAAGTTCCAGCACTCGCATTTGTTGTTATTAGCATAAATAGTTTTATTTCACTAAAACTATACAACAGTCGACTTTCGCCTTTCTTATGGCATCATCAGTTGTAATTGTATATTTTAACAAGGTTTTTTTAGAAATATTTCCTATCTTCCAATTCACAAATTTTGAAATTCAACAATAAAGGAGCATATTTTCCTGATACAGAATCGAGAGATCAGGCATGGATAACTATCCAGCATTATTAAACACTTTAAATTAACCTATGTAAATATGAAAACTGAACTGTAGATTCATAAGTAATTAAATGAAATTACAGAAAAAACAAAAAAAATTACAAATAATTGCAATATTTTTATATCGGGTGGTTATAATTAATATTCCCCGCGTCTGTGCGGGTTGCTGGCCAACTTAGTGAACAAATCGTGATGAAATTCTTGTATAATGGACGATTCACATTCAGCGATTTCACTTTGAATTCGCTGTATCAGGCGCATTGGACGCGATTTTTGTTATTGGAGCCACTTCACTTTCACCGTTTCACAGTGACGGATAGCGGGTTAGAGCCAACAACAGCGCGGGTTTTCGAATCCCAACCGTGTTGTATTTTTCAGAAGTCACTCTTAATGCACATCCAATCAGCTACGAGTGGGCATCTCTACAGTCCCAAAATCCGTAGCAACTGTTTCACTATGCGTATTGTTAGTGAAATACTACCTATTAGTATATGCTGCAAAAATTTTGAATGTCGAATATAATCGATAATTATTATTATATATTAGCGCTATAAATGTAGCTCATAGCCTAATCGATTTGCAGTTAATAATGTGGGGTTCATCGGAAGGGATAGGGGTAACTTAAACACCGCATAGACTACTCTTTCCGATGTCCCCCTTCCATGGGTAAAAACCATGGGATGTTCAGATCATAGCTAATGGTGGCGAATGAGGCTTAACCATCAACTGAAAAACGCCTTAGGCCTTTTAAGAGCTACGCCTCTCCGGATTTTGAATCATTGATTATTTTAAGTTTAAATAACAATTGGATAGGACAAATGGATATAAGACATTGTACTAGAGAAAAACAGACATTTTATTCATTTAAACAGGATAATATAAATGATAGCAAAATTCTAAAAGGTCTTAAACAAGTTAGATGAAAGATTATTTCTGTTATTAGGACAATATAAGGCTAAATACTCCCAGGTAAACACAAGGCTAAATATAATCAATTTAATTTGATTTAATCATTTTAATTCTAAAGCTGAACTGTTGAATAGAAATAAAACTTTTAATATGGAACACATGCCAATTAATTAAATATTAACTGAACACCAATTAATAAAAAGTAAATGATAGGTTAGAAATTGTTCGATTTTTGACTGTTTGACCAAGATGTTAAGTTAGGTAAACGATTTAATTTTCAGATAATTGGTACTGACAACTCTGGTTTAATGAATCAGAGGGCTGACAACCCGGAGTGGATGCCCCCTTTACTGGGTACAGATATGCATTGGACCAGAAGTGGCTGATTGATTTTTTAATTGTGTCGACTTATTTGTTCACTGTTAGATACACGTGTGAGGAGAGGGGCAGAACTATCAAATGATCGTTACCTTGTAGTCTGCACTTTTCAATTCTCTGAATCTGCGCAAACCTAGCGAGATATTAGATAACATAGCTTTAGGTTTAAATGAACTACCCCCTAATCGCAGTAATCTTGGAGAGGAGTGGTAGTTGTGCTTTGGTAGTAAGCGGCTGAGTATGGAAAAGGGCAGTGAGAAAAGGTCTGCTTGGTGAAATATTGAAGTCCAAGAAGCTGTCAAGACAAAGAAAGAAGCCTATTTGCTATGTTCTACAAATAAGTCAGCTTTGAGCTGAGTACAGTTCACTGAGACATGAAAACTCTTTCATCACAGAGTTAATAAGAGTTAAGTGAGAAGCTTCTAAAAACGGAGGAGAGCATTTTGCATAGTCTGAAGGAACTCTTTTGCATCTCCTATTATCCCAATGACAGAGCGCACATTAGAACGGAGAATATTCATGGTGGTATCACTGAAGCAGATATCCTTGAAGACTGGCAAAGCTATCAATAATGATGAAATCCTCTCTGATCACAGGGATTGTGATCAGAAAGATTGCAACAACTATCAAGGCATGTCTTAGCTCAGCACTCCTGGGAAAGTGTATGCTAAGTGTCTAGAGAAGAACAGTCAGGAAATAGTCGACTCTAAACTCAGGGGAACAATGTGGTTTCAGACCTGGCCGAAGCATGACGGATCACATTTTTGCTCTCAGGCAAATCTGGGAGAAAGCCTGGGCGTATGCAAAAGATGTCTATCCTTGCTTTGTGGAACTCGAAAAAGCTTATGACAGAGTTCCTCAGGAGAAGCTTTGGAAAGTGTTGCAAGAGTATTGAGTGGATGGGCAATTACTGGTTGCTATTATGTCTCTGTATGAAAGCTCTGAAATTTGAATCCAGATAAATAGCATCAAGTCAAGGCCGTTCACTATGGGTGTTGGACATCGCCAAGGGTGTGAACTGTCGCCCCCGTCTTGTTCATTATCTTTATGGACTAGATAAGTAGGGAAAGCCGAGGTAATGGGTGTGTTTGTGTGGGCCACTATTCGGTAGAGAGGCAGCTCTTTGCTGACGACCTTGTCCTCAATGGGTCTTTTCGCACCAACCTTCAACATGCACTAGACTGAATTGCAGCCAAATTTCAAAAAGCTGGAATGAAGATCAGTGCAGCAAGGACTAAGGTTTTTTCCTTTTTAGAGCGAAGTGGCTATCCATTTTACAAAAATTCCGAAAAACAGGAATTCTAGGTGATAAACCGAGACATTATTTGAAATTTTCTTGACCTGAATGAAATTAAAACAATGTCCATCTTCATCACTGAGGAACATCACTGAATATATAGGAACAAATATTTTCTTGCCCTTGAAGCTCGTTTCCAAATCCTGTTGTTCGGATGTTTCCAAATCCTTTTTTCTCTTAGCTGCCTAATAGTCGTGCTTTCTCTCTCTTGCTCCAGAAACCTATATTTTGCTAGTCGTCCGGACATTTGATAGGGATTTCAAGGGAGAAACATGTGAATCTTTTTCTTACTCAATAGACGCTGCCTCATTTATCTTTTTCACTTCATCACCATTTTATACTCACTCATAATTATGCTTGGAAATGAAAGTTCAATCATCTCATTATCAGCATCACAGTTTCCAAAATATTCTCTTTCACAAAGAATACAGTCAAATTGAATTTTTTATAAAATGTTTGAATCTGCTATCCTACCAAATAAGCTACATGATAACCCGGTGTGACTCGGACTCTTTGTTGTTTGATTAACATTTGAAATATCTTAAAAAACACATGGAAAGACTTAAAATAAATATAGTAAAATTCTTAACGAAAATTTGAAAAAAAAAATTTAAATTTTAGAGGACCCAGCATATCTGGGGATAGTTATACGACTCGTACTTGTAGGTAAAACGCAACAATCTCAAGTAGTTAAATTATAATTCTAACTTGATGAAATAATAACTCAATCAATATAACACAGAGCGAAGGGATTATCCATTCTAAAAAAATCCGAAAACAGGATATCGAGGTGATATAACAGGACTAAACTCAGATTAACATGATATCCATCTTCACCAGTAAAGAATATCACTGGATAATTTAGACCCAAGTTTTTATTTCCCTTTGCTCTTACACCCTCTTGTTTAATTCGAAATTTCTAATTCCCGTATAGCTTTTTCTGTTTTTACTGCACAGTTTCTCTGACCAATATTCGTTCTTTCTGTTCTCTTTATAGACACATTAGATAGGGACCTCCAGGTAAACACGTGTGACTCCTTTATCTCCTCGATAGACGCTGCCTTATTTATACACTGTCACTGTATCATCATTTTATGCTTATTATTATTAATGCTTAGAAATGGACGTTCAATCATCGCCTCATCAGCTTCCAAAATATTTAATTTCACACAGAATACAGCCAAAATGTATTTTCAAGAAATGTATTTTACCAGGTAAGCTTGGTGAAAAGCTTTGTGTGGCTCGAACTCATTATTTTTTTGATATATATTGCAATATCTTAAAAGTAAACATGATAACAAACTAAATAACAGCGTAAAAATTCATAAAAAAAATTCGAAAAAGATTTTTTATAAATGCTAACAATGGATGGTTTTCTGCACGTGTTCCACTGCTAGCCAAAATAATTTCCTAGTCACGTAACCTTACTTTGGATGTACACTTGATGGTCTTGCAATTCCAACTGTTCTCTCGATGTCTGGAAGCATAATTGGCCATTCATCACTTTGTGTAGTCTAGCGGTAGCCGATTCTTCTATTGACATATTACCATTTGCTCATCACAGTACGGAGCTAAAAGACTGCTTCCTCTCTCATCTTTTTGCTAATCCTCCATTATCTTCAGTTACTAGTCTAATTTAATGATTTTCAAATAATTGCTAAGTACTAAGAACTCTCAATTCTAAGAAAAGTGTGAATAACAGGAATTCTGTGTATTGTTTTAATTGAACCTTACATTGTTTGTCATGAGATATATATCGTTGGTCCTTGCAGAGTGCTTGTGAATTGGGTTTGGACACCATTGTTGATAGATATTGTTGCATACACTTTGAGTTGCACTGTTGATAATGCGATTCTCTTATTAATATTCACTGCCATCATCCTGAATAACGATTTATTATCGATAGTTATTAAACAGAGTGATTACAAAAGAACTTAACACTTTGAAAAATTTATTACATCAAAGCTAATCAGAATATAGACACATCACATAGGCATTCTTAAAGAAAAACACTTGAAGTTTACTTTGACACAGTTTTAGATATTCAATTTCTTTTGCATTGCTGTAAATGCTTTGCCGAGGGTAAATGCTTTGCCGAGATACAAATGTAGCCGAAATAAGTTTTTATGGTCTTTTTTTGGTTTTGTAATCATCATATTTTTTTTAAATAAAGACCAAAAAGATTAAAATAAAACGTATAAAATAAACATTTTAAAACATACACATAAAAAGTGTATAAAAATAAAAAAATCTAATTTAAAAAAGGTAAAAGTTTGGTGGCGGGTTTAATAATAAATTATAAAAAGAAAATACTACATAATATGATTAAAGGCGCCACCAGACTCTAACCTTTTTTTAAATTAGATTTTATATTTTTTATGCACTTTTTAGGGTGAAAGTATGCTATATAATTTTATACATTTTAATAAGACATAGTTTTTCATTCTTACATTGATTATAGTAGTTATTAAGGCATTAATTTTAAATGTTTATCTGGTATGCTAAGATAACTAGGCTATACATGGGATGTTAGTGAGATTTTTTCAGGGTGCTAGAAAGTTTCCCAAAAGCGGTCAGTGGCCCCGTCAATTATGGTTTCTTCAGAGTATATTTTATGAATTCGATTGATTAAACTCATTTAAATATGTTCTATTTTCATACATTTGATTTATTGATTTTAACATTAATTTTAAAAATACTAAGAAACTAACATAGTGAGATGACTTTGGGCCTAAATGTTAAGGCCTGACACATCCACTCGCCGATATTGTCAGCGAGATAGTGCGTTGAAGACCAGACAGTTTCTTATAAGTTCTCATCATATAAGCCTTTTTACCGAGGTAAGTGTGGTTGAATAGACCTGATTATGCTGAAATAAAAGATATCGTTTCTTTTCATGCTTTTTGTATGCAAATTCTTTTCCAAACATACATTACAATAAGTGCAAATTTCACGTTGTGAACATTACACTGAAATGATTTTGTGTTACAAAGACAGTGATTTCTGAAATATTAGCTCTACTGAAGACAATTCCAGAAGATTTTCTGTGCCTAATTTATTATTAAAGTTTTTTATCATCGAGCTTCTTTGTCGTAGATTAAAAATTTTTTTATTTGATCTCTTAAAAATTTGTTTCTACTGCTGATTAATCGTGAGGGTGTATGAGGGCTTAATAGGAAAGAAGAGTCTTAGGATATCATCTTGCAAGTGTTCCATGAATAAAGATTTAATGTCTATGTTATTTATTATACATAACATATTTATAATACATGAATTAACGGACTTATGTTTAATAATGTTTTTACCCTTGATACTTTCCGTCCTTTGGTTTGTTAACGTGGATTCCAACTAAATGCTAATACTAATTAAGTTCTTGGTTTAGTCTTCAATTGCTGGGTTGGCTTGCTGTTTATGGTATAAATTCGACACTCATAATTTATCGGAGCTGGTCAAAATTCATGGTCTTAACTTCTTAATTCTTCTTATATACAATTTGCACGGGACTGTCTGTAAATCTACAATTGTGATTTTTGCATCAGTTGCTATTGCAGAAGTTCTACAGCCCTTTGAATCCTCAGACAGATGATTTGTGCTGGCTGAGTTCCGTCTCCTAATAGTGACTCGAGAATATTTCGCTCTGAACACAGAGATAAAAAGAACACTCTGTGCAAAGACTGGCAGCTCAGTTCCCTAAAGATCACCAGATAACTAAAGCTCGATTCTGCTCAGATTAATTTCACCCTGTATAATTTTTAACTTAAATGCTATAATACGAATATTTTCTTCAAGTGTTTTTTATTTTGAAGTTTTAGGTTTTGATAAGAATGTGTAAACATGAATTTACCGCATTAACGCCTGAGCTGCAAAACACTAGAATCTAGTCTTCTTCATGTAGAGATAACTGAGGACAGCATACAAAACGTGTTACTCATGCAGTTGAAACTAGGAACTATTAAATAGCAATAGGCAGAACACTTTTGTATCCGACTAGTTTGGAATGTGGAGGGGGGTCCCATTGTTTTTACATCTTACTGGTTGAGGGGGTGTTTTCCACTTTGATTATGAATAATGTTTGAGTTTCCTAATCTTGTGTGTGATCCAGTGTGACGTAACAGCCTCAGCCTCCCCGCTCTTGCCCAAAAAGTTGTGTGTGCCATGTTGTGAAGCACCCCTTTCCTTTTTTAATTGCAGCTATAAATAGCTTTGACAGTGAAACCCACAGCCACTGACCCCTTAGTGATATCACCTAGAGGCCCGTAGCCAGAACGTTATCTTCGGGGGGAGGGGAGGAGTCTATTTTAAAAATTCCGGACATTTTTCAAAAATTCCACTGAGTCAGAACTTTTTCTATATTTAGGAGATGGGCCTTTTTCCATACTAGGTTAGTCATCAACCCCCTCGAACTCCTCCCCCCCCCCGGATAACAGGCCTGACCTAGCTCTGAGAGTTGGTGCTGAAGGGGGAAAGTGATGCATAACTGTTGGTTCATGTACATATTTCTCAAGTGATTTTTTTTAAAATGTTCACTTTCATAATTTTTAACTGCATGCTGGTATCTCTGAACTTGGTGCCATACTGAAGCCATTACTTATTCGCATGTATGCTGAATTTGTGTCTTTAGGTAACAAAATGTCGACCTTACATATTTGATACATTTCTCGCAAAGACTCAGCTGATTCTTATCAACTTACCGTGTTGATCTTCATGACCCTCATGAACTCAGTAGACTTTCATGTTGAGGTCATTATATACTTCTGAGTTTTGTTATCGCTTACGATTCTTGTGAAGAAATATTTAGCTATCGTAGTTTAGGCAATTAGTTGTTCCTTTTCCATGATTACGCTTCTTTGTTATTAACTTTTATTAAGCACTAGCAAAGGTATTCATCATTGCCCGTGATAATTACAC
>JAHWFO010082104.1:0-21083 GCA_023313115.1 Rhysida immarginata
TTATATAAATTAAGAAAAGAATGGGGCCTAAAATAGTTCCTTGAGGAACTCCTCTTTTTAAATTTTCGAATTTACTTAATTTTTCCTTAATCCTAACAGCTTGTTTTCTATTGGCTAAATAAGAGCTAAACCATTGGTTTGCTAGTCCTCTTATACCATATCTTTCCAATTTTTGTAATAATAGACAATGGTCAACTGAATCGAAAGCTTTCCTTATATCCAGAAAAATTGCTAAAGGGTTCCGACCTTTATCAAGCGTGTGAATAACATCGGATATAAAACTGTGAACTGCTAATTGAGTATTCTTTTTTCTTTGAAAACCAAACTGTTTATTCGCAATAATGTTATATTTTTCTAGAAAAGTTTTAAGGCGATTTTTTACCATTTTTTCAAATATTTTTGAAATGTGAGACAGTAAAGATATGGGTCTATAATTTTCAAATAATAAACTACTTCCCCCTTTAAATATTGGAATTACAACTGCAATCTTTAATGCGTCAGGGAATGTTCCTTGTAAAAATGAACAATTAATTAATTTACTAATAGGATAAGTTAAACTATTAATATGTTTACGCAGAATTTCTGTAGTAACATGATCATATCCTGGGGAGGAATATTTTGATAAGGACATAATGCAATTTTTTATCTCCATTTCATTAACAGGGTAAAGGAAAAAGGTATCCTTTACTTCATTTTTTATATTAAAATTGGCTGAGTTTTGTTTAACAATATTTTGGCAATCGCACATGTTTATAAGGCTCAAATTAAAATCATTTATCTGATTACTAATCTCTTGAGGAATATCTCTGTAAGTCTTTTCTCGTCCTGTTATATTACTTATAATTTTCCATTTATCTTTAGGTGTTTTTGCTCTCTCAATTTGATTATAATAATAACTAGCCTTACACTTTCGAATTTCTTGTACAATCTTATTTCTTAAACCTCTGTATCGGTATAAAAGACTTTCATTTGTTTTATCCTTTAAATATTTACTTCGCAATTGTTTTCGCTTTTTAATCAAATTAATTATATGATATGTAATCCATGGTTTCCTTTTCTGATTTTTTCCAGAACCAGTTACCAATGTATACGTACTTTTTTTTATGTTTTCTTTTAATATTTTTTCAAAGCAATTATACTTATTTTGTATATAGCACTTCAATTCCTTCAACTCTTTCAATATCGAATTGATATTGATCCAATTGGCGATATGGGCTGGGGCATTCTCATGCTGCTGTTCACTTTTTCGATTGATCTAGTACAGGGTAGCGAGCTTTCATGACGTCAAACACGCGGCAGCTGTCGGGCATAGAGATCATTTTTAACAGGTGCCCTTTTGGCACAAGCTCAAATTCCAAAATCCTCAAAGATTATGCTATCAAAAAGTACGCATTTATGTTGGAAACGCCCGCACATGACAAGTTCCGAAACATGTCTGAGATGAAGCTCCTGACTTCCCTTCTCCGAAACATCGAAGCATTTTTCATCTCCAGTTACAAAAATGGATATCCACTCGTCACTTTGACCGCAGTCATACCGTACAGGATTAATAAGTGTGATTACTCTCGTATTAAGCAATGCTAAAACGCAGGCGAGCGGCGGATGTGCGAAATAACAGCGCTGCTGTCGATTTCGACCAACTTCGTAGCGTTTTTTTGCTGACTGCAAATAGGAATTTCACGTTTCGTGTTAAGTTTCTGTCGTATATTTCAGTGTTTCATTATTTATAAGTGATGAGCGTGTTAATATTTTAATAGTGTAATTTGCATTTTGTTTGTTACGTTTAAAACAGTATTTTTACTCGTATTTTAAAAAATTTACTCGTTATATTTACTCGTGCACGTATCTTATGCCAGCGGATAGGCCTATTTCATTCAATCGACGTTAGTAAATGTCTGACTATCGCAATCGTTCTTCTTGCAGATCACCAGAATTAGGCCTTTTAGAGTTAGAACAGATTCGAGTTTCAATGAATTTTCTTTTAATTTTCAATGAATTTAAAACTGCAGGAATTATAGAAAAAGCAAGACGCTTCGAAATGAACTGCTTACACTAAGCTGTTCGCATTTGGATACAAGGTCTTCGCTGGCAAAAGGTAATCCGCTGCTTCTTAATCGATTCGGACTGTATAAATATATGAAACGTGAAGTTTCTATCGGATTTCTAATTTACACATCCAAACAGAGGCATTCTGATAGTAAAAAGGCAAGCAAACTCTTGCGTTATGTAGAATCGAAACTAGGCTAGAATCGAAAATGTTCGCGGTAGGAAATGACTTCTTGTTCTGCTGGTTCTTCTGAGATGACGAGAGGGCCAATTTTTGAATTGTTCAATCTATCGAGGCGTTTTTCCTAATAAAATATTAGAATATCGAAAATTTTTGAATGATAAATTACCCTGGATGCAAAAAAAAAATAAACTTCAAATTTAAACGTGGGGAGTTTACCTTCAACAAACAGTAAGTAAACAGTAAGAAGAAAAAAAGAACTCGTGTTTGAAAATTAATTTTTAAAACTACAGTTAACGTTTCATCCTTTTCCTTGTAAGCAAGTACTAAAACCTGCGACCAAGGTAAATGAAGAGAGGTAGGCCAAATGGAGAGCTAGCCAATCGCAATTGAGCTCGTGTTGAAACGTTACCAAGGAGGGATATGCACCAATGTCTTGCCTTGCGAATGATGAAATTCTATTAACAAATCTTTTTTTAATTTAAAAATTGGAAAGTTAACGACAAATAAAAACCTGAAATAGATAAAATAGTACTAACAGAAATAGATAAAATCAAGAGTTTTAGCAGAAAGAAATGTATACTGAGAAAAAATAAAATCCAACGTTGTTTAAAAAAATATATATAAAATAAAGTAAAAAAAATATATACCTAAAATAAAATAACGTAAAATAATAAAAAAAAGTAAAATAATAAATCAAAAAAAAATTTTACGTTCTAAAAATGCACTCAAAAGTAGAAAACAAATTCTATGCTTAATAATTTTTGTGAAAAAAAATACAAATCTTAGATGGTGATCCTTGGGGAAATAGTAATATTTTATATCAGATCCACATGGTTTGATTTTTTTTATTGTAATTATTGCACACAGACACGGAACAATTAGGTGTTTTAACGAGGAATATTAATGAATGCGAGCAAACTTTCTCCTGTGTGATGTCGCACGATCACGCCCACTGACTTCCGGTTCTCATGTTAATGAGGCCATCTGGCCTACCTTTCTTTACATACCTTGCCTGCGACTCGCTGGACAAAAGCACACGCAGCGACACCTTGCGGATGCGCCAGAAAACTACGCAAGTAATCACACTTACTATTATATTCGTTATGTCGTAGGTAACGTCTCGGCAGCGCCTGTTCACTGTTCACAAGCCCGAGTTGTTAGGCTGCCCATAGCTTGCTAGAGCTTTAAAGCGAAGCTTTAGGTTTGAAGCAAATTCTACTCGCTAGAAAAATGTAGAAGTAGATTGCGAGCTTTGAAGGCAAAGCTAACATTGA
Organism: Rhysida immarginata; assembly: GCA_023313115.1. Classification (NCBI taxonomy): domain Eukaryota; kingdom Metazoa; phylum Arthropoda; class Chilopoda; order Scolopendromorpha; family Scolopendridae; genus Rhysida; species Rhysida immarginata. The sequence goes on from JAHWFO010082104.1 coordinate 3,505, forward strand.
AGGTATCCCCAGAGAGAATGTGTCTCGCAAAAAATCGCAGGCGGGAATTAAAAAAAAAGATGGCGCCTCTCAATGCGCGAAAACGTTTTTGTTACAGAGAAGGAGTTTAATTTTATACTGCCCGGCACGAAACAAAAAGAAAACAAAAAAAAAATCTCATTCAACGAATCAGAAACAAACAGGAAAAGGAGCATTACCTATTCCCGGCATTCCCTTGGTTAAAAACGAAACATAAACCTATTTGGCACTTGATTATTCGATTGGTTGAATACGATACTTCAATTATATTGCTCTCTTTTATTTACAGTTCTCTTTTATTACTGTATCATTACTATATTTTGTAAGTAGTTAAAAGCATAATAAATGCAAGTTTTAATTTGAAGTTTTATATTTGTTCTTGAGCAAACAGACTTACAGGCGAGGAGGAGGCCGCCATTGTTCAGGAATTCTGAATGTAGCAGGCAACTGAAATTCATACATTACACTTGCGCTTGTTTCCTTTTTCTTTCTGCCCAGCCACAGTATAGTTAGAACTGTGGCCCAGCAGTATAAGAAGCAGCCCAGAAAAGAAGCTATTGATAATTAATCTTAAAAAATTTTGTAAAAAGGATAACACAGTTCCAATTTAGCATTACGTGACAATTATTTTTATTTTCGCTGACGCTACAATGAATAAAATAAAATAAAATAAAAATTTAAATAACCCAAGCTATTATTTAATTGAATAAATTTAAGTAATAAGTAAAGTAAAATAATGCACAAATCAATAAAATAAAATGACTAAAATAACAATTAAATAAATATAATAATAAAAAAATTCAATAAACAAACTATAAATTAATAATGAATAAAATCAAGAACAGATGAAGGTTAATCATGAACAAATTAACCTAACCTATCTTACCTTCATCTGTTTTTGATATAAAGTACAATAAATGAATAAAATGAAATAAAATAAAACGAAAATAAAATGAAAATAAATATAAAATAACAAATTGAAAGTTATATAAAATAAATAGTATAAATATATATAATTAATAAAATTGAATTAAATAAAATAAATAGAATATAGAAGAGATAAATTAATTAATAAGTTATTAATAAAACAGTTTTAAACCATACTATAATATTCATAGAAGAAACAAGATAAGAGGAAAAGGGTTTTTTCAAACCAAGCTTTTATAATGTTTTATTTAGTGGCAACAATAAAGCTTAATTTTACAACAATAAACAATGGATACATTTAACTCTCGCCATATCGAATTGTCCAATTGTCACAACAATCAATTCGTAGTAATGAATTTGTACCATTACAACACGAACCAGTGAACCGATTTGAAAAATTTTTTCTTTAGCATAAATTATCATCTATCCTGCCTATGTGTGTCAAGTTTCAGCTCCCTAGCATGTCGGGAAGCTGGTTTAATATTGATTACAAGATTTGACCTAAACAAACTAACATTGCAAAGTTAATAACAGCTTTTAATAATAATAAACTGAAGATATTCTTCAAACAAATCATGAATACAAAGGGAGAAAGGGGGAAACCACATAAATACAAATCGCGGAATTTTTCCCTCCCTTTTCTCCTTTGTGTACTCTCTATAATAGCGACTCCATACACGAATCCAAGGTTGTTAGAGAGAGGCGTGTAGTGCACATTTGCCTCGGTCATTTCCAAGCAACACATTGCTTTAATTAAAGTAAAATCAACTGACCTAGATATTCGCTTGAAGCGATATACAACTTGAAAATCCTCTCGTTTCAATTAGCGCATATCAGCTTGGTGTTTAGAAACCTAGAGCTTGAAAAATTACACGCAAAACGCTAAAATATCAAGCTTCACGCAAAAAAGCGAGCTGTGGGAACCCACCTTTTTAGAAGTGCGACTAATGGCCAAGACACGGACTAACAGCGCGCAGCGGTGATTTGCTCGTATTCGTCTTGTTCGCCAAAATATAGGCGTCCGAACCTTGGTTAGTCTTCGAAGCTAATGTCAACTTCCTTGAAACGCTTGAACTATTTTTGTGATTAGCGGTTCGTTAACGGTCCCTGGAATCCTTCCACTTCATTGATTTTCGTTTTCGGTTACTCCTGCATTCTTTTCCAAAAGTAATGCAAAGCATTCCCAATGCCGTGTTTTTTGTCATGAGTTGGATAGGAAAAAAAAATAATAACATTTAAACGATATGAGGAGAACTTCAGCACAAAAACATTGTTGGTCATGTACATCGCTAAATTCCGAAAGAGTTATCTTTTTGCATTGAAATTAAAGATCTGAAAAACCCTGTGCATAATAAAAGGCGTAAGTCAAACGATGAAAGGGACGGCGTTGAAACGTTCCTGCAACACGGGATATAAAGGTCGCTGGCCCCGTTCACCCAGTGTTTAAATGGGCCATGCAACAGACTGGAAGGCTACTATTCTGCATGGCTGAAAAAGCTGATTTGTATGCTACGGCGTCGTACTCCCGAAGGAATATCACCACCCAGAGCCATTTGAAGGAGGTCGTATTGCTGAACCGCACGAAGCCGAATAAGCCGTTCGTCGTACGCCATACAATATGACAATGCACTTACCACTGTGAGACGATGTGTGCAGCGTGGATACATGGAGGATCCAAAAAATAAAAGGTCTTCCATTCTGATGACTGATCTATTAGTTCTTAAAGCGCGATCTGACCACTAACATCACTAGGATCATCACGTGGTCAACTCCCTTTCAGCACTGCTATTATACGTAATTTCAGCCTGTGTGATCTCGTTTAAAATACGTATAGAAGAAATCAGCTGTTAAAATATACTCTTATTTAGAGTTTATTAAGAGGAATGAAAACTATAAAATTCAGATATTTTAAAAGTAAAACTGCGCTTCAAAGACGGAACGAATCGTGAAGCTGATCAATTAATCGTTGACTTTTATTACACTTAAATAGAATTTTATGCTTATAGAATTCTAATTAGCATAAAATTATTTAAAATTAAGTGGTGAATGATGGATTAATCATGAATATTTCAAATTTAAAATTTGTATCATTACAGTGCAGCTGATAAAATATTTCAAGAAGAATATGGGGAACAAATCATTAAATTTTCTTGAATAATGCTTTCCCACTCCAGTAACACGTTTCAATTAAAATTAATACGTTATTGAAATTAAGATAGTTTACTCACTTTAAATTGTATTTTTTTACTTTATTGCTTTGTGACCAGCATTACCAGTCCTGTAAATCTGTTCATTTTCTCTTCCCTTAACAACAAAGGAAAAATCATGCCACCTTGATTTTGTGATTATGTACAATGTAAAAGTAGTAGAGCTGACACATATCTATCCAGCAATTAAGTAAAGCTTTCATTTATTTCTAATCGTATAAATAGAATATGAAATAAAATACAAACCTCAATTCCATAAAGTTGTGACATGGTGAAAACATGCGACACAGCAAAAATATTGGTACACTTATGTATTGATTCATTTTATTTCAAAAGAATAGAGTTTATTGGGTAGGTAATAAACATTTCAGAACCAAAAATTTAACTAATAGTGATAAATATTAGTTTTCTTGCGAACTGGCGATTGCAACACACTCCAATAAATGTTGGGACAGTGGGCGAATAAACGTTGGGTGACGTCTCCCTTTCTTCTGATCGCACTTTGTAGCCATCGAGAAACAGATGATACCAGTTTCTGTACCGTTGCAACAAGAATTTGTTGACATTCCTGCTGTACGAAATTTTTTTGCTGTTGATCTGTTCAGGGTCGTCGTTGACATAACTTCCTCTTGATAATTCGTCATATAGTCACAGGTGGGGACAAATCGGGACTGCAGGCAGGCCATTTTAACACCCGAATTCGTCTATTGTGTAGCCACTGTCCTGTAATGCGACCGATGTATGGTTTAGCATTATCTTGTTGAAATAGAAAGAGACGGGTTCCAAAAAGACGTCGCCTAGAAGGCAACATATGTATGCTTTGCATTAACGGTGCTGTTGCAGATGTGCACGTTTCGCAATCCATTGATACTCGTGCAGCCTAAGGCCATTATTGAAGCTGGCTTCTGTACAGAAAGTCAGCAACAAGCAGGATTGTCCTTTTCCTCTTTGGTCCTAAGTTCACTCTGACGATTTTCGCCAACAACAACCGTAAATGTAGATTCATCGGATCACAAAACACGTCGCCACCGGGCGTCAGTCCATTTCAGATGGGTGCATGCCCGAGCCAGGTGCCTACGTTTTTGCAGTTGTTTACAATCTCCTTTCGTTTTGCATAATAGAGCTTCTACTTTAGTTCCTGATGTTCAAGTGGTAAACGGTATTCAACGATTAAGGTTTTTGATAGAATCCTCGAGCCCATTCTGCAATTTGTTACTGTTGAATGCCTATTTTTAATGTAGTGACATCTGAAAACCCGAAAATCACGATCAGTCAGAATTCGTCTTCGTCCTTTCCCTTTACAAAAGGTGATATTTCCACTTGCCCTATACCTATTAACGCTATGAACCGTAGATGATGAAAGTCTAAGATTCCTGGCTATTTTATGCTGAGATACGAGGGGCGATTAACAAATAAGGTCTCCATGGCTGAAACTTTTTTATTTGTTAACCGATTTTCAAAATTCTTTTTGTATCTAATAATTATATTTGTTCTCTATGTAATGCACTATTCACTTTTCGACATAGTCCCCATCCCTTTGCACGCATTGTGCCAACGCGTGACTAGTTGGGTGAACCCGTCAAAGAGGAATTCCGGAGTTGTTGTCCACACCAGGATTGAATGGTAGCTTTGGACCTTCTTCTGGAGTACGATAACGTCCGCCCGCACACGAGTCAACACACACCAGAAGCGTTGCAGCGCCTACAGTTCAAAGATGAAAAATTGCAGTTCAAAAATGAAAGACTTTGCACATTGCGACTTTCACCACTTCCCAAAGAAGAAAGAGCCCCTTAAGGGACATGAGTTGGTTCTGACGGCGCGGTAAACGCTGCCATTCAATCCTGGTATCGACAACAACTCCGGAATTCCTCTTCGACGGGTTCACCCAACTAGTCACGCGTTGGCGCAATGCTTGGAAAGGAATGGGGACTATGTCAAAAAGTGAATAGTGCATTACATAGAGGACAAATGTGAGTATAAGATACAAAAAGAATTTTGAAAATCGATTAACAAATAAAAAGGTTACAGCTTTGGAGACCTTATTTATCAATCGCCCCTCGTACATTGCTTCTAAATTGTTGAATTATTTTAATGCGCATATCTTGACCCACTGCCTTGCCTCGACCCATGTTGTCGTCTAAATGCACATAGCATTTTGCATTTAAGAGGGAAAAGTTATGACCGTAGTGTTCTCCAAAAGTTTCGAGGATATTCATGTCGCTTCTATGGCTTCCGGTGCGGTCTATTCCTTCCGTCCCAACTATTATGATGCATATTGCCAATGGCAATTTCATTAAAAAATTATATACGACCAAAAAAGAGATCGGCATTTATAAATTGTACATATTTTATTTCAGTCACTACAAACGCATTTATTATTTTTAATTTTGCCAATATATATTTACTCAATCTTATTTTATTTGCATTTTTCATATTGTCCCAACTTTTGTGTCGTGTTCAGACTTATCACTTTAATGCTTAGGCTTCACACGCGTGTTCTAAGCAGCGCTCGCAGCACTTTGGCATATATAAACGTCCTCAACACGTATTTGTTAGTATTGTTTCACAGCTTGAATGGATTTTACTTACTGAAGGTTGGATACAGTGTGCATGTTCGTTTACAGGTCTCAAATGTAGTTACCCTACAATTCACGACATGGGCACAATTGCTATAATTCCTCAGTTGGCATCATGATCCTACGAGTTCGCTCGCAGTAGCAGTGTTATTTCTCTACTTACGTATTATAGCTTTTGGTCCAGTAGGTTTTTTTTATGGCCATGTCAAAATGTACGATGATTGTACTTTAACTTTACAAGTTGTTGTGGCGTTTCTTTCGTCAGCCTCAGCAATGGAGACAAGCAAAAATGATTTTGGTGCAAGTTGCTATTGAACTCCAAATGAGTTTTTATAGTTTCAAAGTTATTTTTTAATGACAAAGTCTCATGTTTTGCCCTGACCCACTTTGCAGTGTTGATTAGAAAATCTTCTGAAATCTTCAAGAACTTCTGCTGTTTGTTCCACTTCACTGAAGTTTTTTGGCGAATCGATGTTTGGAAGATTATTGTCACGGAAATCGAATCCAGAATTAGATTATTGTGACGGAAATTCGTCAAGTATTTATCTAGATATTCGACAAAACGTCTAAAACCGAAAGTGTCCGATTACTTTTGGCTAGATGGTATATATTTATATTTAATCTTATATAATTGTTAAAAACCTTTTTTTTTTTTATAACATAACGCTTTTTTTTTTGAAAAGTAACATTCTTGTTACTAGATGCATGTAGGAATATTGTTTCGTTTTGACACTTAAAAAGACTTGATCAGCTGTAGTTCTGTGCATAAGTAAACACAATTGTTACCAAGGTTTCCCAATTATAAAAGCTCCCTCACGTGAGAAATCGTTGAACTAAGGCGGTTGTCACGGAAATCGGATCCAGACGTGATTTCCGGCGACACTGACTGCTATTACCGCTCGCGCATTTTCACCCGTTCGAAGGCGGGGGAGGAGCGGGGCAGACAGTGTCGTCATACCAAACAACACGAGACAACCAATGGTATCGCAGGGAAGCTTGGTGACGGAGGATCGAAGCTTTCTTGGCGGGAGGTTTCGTGGAGGAAGAGGAGAGTGACCCGGACGACGGAACGGAGAGGAAGCCAAAAGAGCGACTGCAGTTCCAAAGAAAAAGGGCTCTTCGTCATCGCGAGGAAGAGACTGGAACGCGCGGAGCCACAGCTGGGCGGAGGCAACGAAACGCCGGTTCGTCAACTTGATACGCCGAGACGAGACGAGGCGAGTTCGACGGTGAAGCCCCGCAGGCGGCGATTTTATCATGGAGCAATTCCTGTAATAGCAGTGTTCCAGCCAGCACGAGACAGAAGAAAATTATCCAGAGGGTTTCTTTGGGAAGAACACTCTCCGTGCCGGGAACATGTTGTGTAAGTACTCTCACGTTAACAAATTGTGATCCCCGTGTTTTGTCGCCCGTATTGAGCGACTTCTTCCGTCGAGAGTTCGACGGGCAGATGACGGTACCAGGCCGTTTTCCAGGAGGAATGAGCGCCTACCTCTCGGCTCAATACGGCTTTGCTTATGCAGTTCGAGAAACGTAAAGGTTCATTACGGAACTTTACGCTCGCCGTAATATAAAAAGTGCCAGTGTGTTTTGTGACCAAGATGTTGGTGGGAGCCTTGGCCGGCCTATTTTATTTCTCTTCTGTTACGTAACCATTCTGTTTGCTCTTTCAGTGTACTATCCTCCAGGGCGAATTAATGTATGTAACGAATAGTGTAGAATTAATCCAATAAGACATTTTCAATGAAGGGACTCGTAAAGACTCGGTATTGTTACTAATTTCCGAGGTGGACTCTGACATTATTATCTGATTGTGTAACCTTTGCTCTACGAACTTGTTCTCTGTTCCTGATAAGACTGTTCGAACTTTATTTCTACAGTGATAGGCTGGTAATGTAATTCTTTAATTAATTTTATTGAAATTGTGTTTGTGCTTATTTCCAGCCTTGGTATTGAGCTTTGTTAAGTATTCCGATTTCTGCTCAGGTATAACCATCGTAAGAGACATTGCTAGATGCTAAATGTGAATTTAGTCATATGATATATGCTTTACTCTTAATTATCTAATTAGTCGTGCATTTATTAGACTAGTGATATAGAGTACAATTTCTGTATCCAGTGGCTGCACTAGCCAGTGGTTGAACATGATCACTTGCCTACTCGGGTGGCCAAAGCGAGTAGGTGTCAGAAGTTAACTTCTGACCAGCGAAAGCTGTGGGCCAAGTTCATGTTGCCTCGTTAGAGGTGTTTTTTTATGTTGGGTGTAGCATTATGCCACCTGAAGATCTTTTCAGATCTTATAAACCTGTGGAGGCAATACCATCTGCCCCGCCACTTCAAAAGAGTACAATTTTTGTGTTATTGTAAGATTTTGTAGAGAATAAGAATTGTAGTCATTATTCATTTCTTCTTACTATGTGCGGTTAAGCAAGGAGTGTTTTTAGTTTAACCGTAGAGTTACCGTAGATTACTGTGTATCTTTGTAAACGGCCGGTCAATCCGGTTGGTTGTTGTATGATTATGCCATTTTAAAGATTACTCATTTGATTTCATATGTATTAGGCAAACTTAAGTGGAGTTTTTATTTTATTTTGTAAGGTCCGTTTGCTTATTGTAGTTACCGGTTTGTAACAATATTTATCTTTTAGTTTTATTGATGCTCATTTAAGATTTGCAATTTATATCTGATAGCCTTACATCTTGAGCTGGGTTTTAGCTCTTTGGTCTTATACTTTGACCATTTTTATTATTTCATACTATTTTGATTTGAATTGTGCTTATATTAAAGTTTTATTTATTTAACCTTACCCTGTTTACGTGTTTGCATAATTTCCATTGCGTATCTCAATTTACTCTGCATTTACACGTTACAATTATACTCTGTCCAACAAAAAAAAAACTTGGTGTGTCCAGTTAAATTTCTAATTTCAATTTTAATCATTGTTAATTTTGTTTACATCAATGTCTAACAATGGAAATTAGGAATTTAATTAGACACTCCCAGTTTTTCTTTCGTTGGACAGTGTATAGGCTATTAGTGCGTTAATCCTCCTAAGTAATAGCCAAATGGCTAACAGGCTGCCGGTTTTATCGAGCCCCGTACTGAAAAACATGTAACATTTTACTCGTGTATTCGCCATTATTCTTTATTGTTCAGGTGCCTTGCAAACTTATCACTTACTTCCTCGTGTAGTTTTCCCGTTATGTTGCATTTGTGCTAAAATAATAAAAATATACATTGATTTATTAATAATAAAAAAACTTACTAATAAAGGCTCAAAATCAGATTTCAATTAAAATATTTTAACGTCACTCATTACACCTCCCTATCCTTATTGCTAAGAAACAATAAATGGCATCGTCCTACATGATTCGAACTCGACTTCTTGCCTGAAAGAAACAATTTGTGCAAGGAAGTCGAACATCATTCAACATCATATGATATTTGTGCTCGGATAATACGGGGAATCTAAAAAATAACAGAGTAAATTTTTCACAGTAAAACCGTCAGATATTTGCAAAAGTCATTATAGACATCTTCAACAGCATGTAAATACTCCACCGGACCTGGAGATGGCAGGCGAATACGCTTTCTGCATGGAGAGCTACATCTGTTCCAAAATGGCGGGAAAGCTGAAGACATTAGAGAATGGAGAGTTCTGGAGTGTAGTTAAAGAGACAAAAAGCCTCCTGAAAATTCATTGCGAGTTGTGGACTTGTTTTCTGGCCAAAGGATAAACTGTTAACGCTGTTGCTTATTCTGCCAAATTGGATCGGCTCCGGCGAGCTGCTCTGCGCCAAAAGCATCTGCAGAAGGTTATGGACGAGGTCATCATTCTGGATGACAGTGTGCTGCATCAATGTCGCAAAATCTTCAGTCCTGGAAGTGGGAAGTCTTACGCCATCCAGCTACTGTCCAGATCTGGCGCCTTCGGACTTTCCACCTGTTCGGACCTCTAACGCATCACTTGCTGGCACACGCTTCCAGAGCGACAATGAGGCGAAAACAGCTGTGCGGTTAAGGCTTCGCTTCCAGCCGAATTCTACGCTATGAGCATCGAAAAATGGTCTCACGTTTGAGACAAATGCCTAAATGTCAGTGGTTGTCATGTTGACAAGTAGATCAATCATTCAAAATGTATACAATGATTTTTACAAACACATGTCGGTTTTGCTGTGAAAAATTTAATCAATTACTTTTTGATTTTCTCCTCGTAATCGGCATCGCTCTTCAGAGAGTTGTAGTTGCTGTCACTTTTTTATTAATTAAATCGCTCACTAGACAAATAAGAGACAAACACATCGCTCACTTTTCCATCATCCAACTCTTACTAAATTTGTAAATCTTCTTTTCCAGGAATACTGGAGACGTTCAAGAACATACAGCAACAACAATACAAGGAAGAAGTTAGCTTTACAATGTCCACATGGTTGGAAGGAGACGTCCCACTCGATCAACTCGTCATCCACTTGGAATCCAAAGACGTCACGACAGAAGGCAAAGAGGCCCAATCACAATCCATACGAACTGAACAGCTATTCGATAAAGAGCCACGTTGTATATTCGTCGAAAGTTCCTCCAGGATAGTCAGCAACGTGTTTTGCTGCAAAATAGTAAGAGATTGGGCAACGGGGAAGAAGTACGTTGGAAATAGGTTCAGCCTCTTGTTTCATTTCAACGAAAAACATTTCCGTAAAGAAGCTTCCATTGAAGAAATGCTCATCGAAAAATTCCCAGGAAAAGACACCACGTCTCACGAGGTCATCATCGCCTGCATCACAAAATACCAACACAGAATCCTTCTCATTTTACAAGGTTACGATGAAATGAGCGAAAAAACGAAAAGGGAAGTGGAGCCATTACTTCGACGTCGTCTTTTTCCTAAACTCCACCTCATGATCACGTGCAGCGAAACCAATCCAATTTCAAGGCAACAACAATTAAAGCCAAATGAATATGATGAAAATATTAAATCGTGTTTCGATAGGAGAGTGCACGTCAAAATGATCGATGGTCCTTTGAATAAGGATTGGTTAGACATGGGTCCTAGATTAAAGGACACAATAGATTCTGTCGACGAAAATAAAACGACCACCATATTCGACTGCTGTCCTCTTCTCCTTCCCTCATTGCATTTAATGATAAAAACGATAAAAGAAAAGAGAGTCCAACGTAGAACGAGCATGTACAAAGACTACTTCAACCATATCCTGAAAAAGTTATCCAACACTAAAAGAGAAGTGGACATTTTCGCGTTGATTAACCATAACAGTATCTTATCACCTGATGAATACGTACAAACATTGTCTCGCTTCGGAAAATATGCGCTGCAAAAGATGATCAAGAAGGAATCTGTAGCCATGGATGAAAACGAACTCGAAATCAATTGTGGAGATAAAAGTATTTTGCGACTTGGATTCTTAGTGAAAACAGGCAACCTCTATAAACCCATCGACGAGAGTTTTGTACAATTCACGGCTGCCTTCTCCACCTTCAACGTACTGCGTGAGTCAGGAGAAGGTACTTTTAAAAGCGAAATTCAAATGAGAGAAGGATTACGACCAACGACTGATGACTCCCTCTTCTTTCCTTTCCTTGCGGGATTACTCAACGACAAAGCCGGACTTCTCTTCGAGGCACTCCTTCCTGTCTTCGATTCCTTCCATCTGGCCAATGTCACTTTCGCCAACATTTTCATAGAAATCCTCGACATTCACCCGTTCGTTGATTCCATCCGAAATCTCTTGACTTTGTTCTTTCCTCCTTTTTATTCTGCTCCTCGTACTTTCGCTTCTATCGACAAAGAATTTTGTTCCTCGCCCATTCACTCGCTCCTCTTCAACTCAGCACTCGAGTCGAACGCCATTCAAACACTCGGATGGGGTCCTTCTGTCTCGATCCCCTTAAAGGAAAATGGCAGAATCAATCATTTGCTGCTGTATCTCTATGGCAATTTTAATTCACACAACCAACTTAATGAAGCGAATTCATTCAACAGCCAAACCCTTTCCCTCCGTTTTCATTGGTCGTTTAAAGTCGAACGATGGTCTGATGTCGTTCGTTTCATCGATTCGGTGAAAAGAAATAAAATTTGTTTTGAATTTCAAGGAGGATACAACGCGTCAATTTCTTCTCTTTTACTTTGCCTTCACAATGAATTAATCGAAGGACGGTGGAGAGAGGAAACAGTCGATCGAGTGGACATAACTATCGACATAAAATATGATCCCAAGTGTTTTCGTCATTTAGTTGATCTCGTTAGAAGCAAAAAAATCAAAGGAGGAATTAGGGTACAGATAGAGTACAGATCAGAAAGAAATAAGGAATTAAAAGCTGTCATGAAATCCGATTTAGAAACGTTGTTTGACTCGATCCTTCAATCTAAAACCATCTCTGACATTCAAATAGCAAATAATAATTCTATTGTGTCACCTGTTTTGGATTTCAGTCGTTCGCCTGGAGAAGAAAATGTAACTTTCAAATCGGTTTATCTGCATGGTTACTTAACGGCTTTGAAGGGAAACAAAAGGGCAACCCTTTCTATCGAAGAAACAATCGCTACGTGTTGGGGTGATGAAAAGAAGAATTATCAATTTATCCAAAATATCCAGGGGATCAAATGGTTGTGGTGTTTTATGAATTGCTTTGATTCTTTGGTCGAGAAAGCGTGGCCAGGTTTAAAAGAATTGGAGGAACTCACATTGAGCTTTAATAAAGATTCGTTGAGAGTGAATCCTGCCATTTCAAATTTGATCCAATTACGAGTTTTAACTTTGGATTTCTTCAAAATTAAACATATTTCACGTGGATCGGATCTGTCGTTTTTTGGATTCCTTTCTTCTCTTTCTTTAAGAATATTTCAATTAATTTTGATTCCTCATGACATTTCTTCGTTCGATTGGCTTGTCGACTGCGTCTTTGAAGGTTTAAACGGGAAAAAAGAAAAATCGAAATCGAACGCAACTCCTCCACTGGACGAACTACTCGTTTACTTTAGATGGATTTCTTTCATTCCATTTGATTGGAACGATTTAAAAGGGTCGAGAGGAATCAAAGGGATTCAGAAGATGTTACAAATGCACCTGCTGAGACAATTTTCTTGGGTAGACAGACAAAGTAATCTTCCACGTGACCTTCCTCGATCTCTGTTTTCATTGGAGGATGAATTCACCATCAAATTAGAAGTGGATGGATCAGATCCGGTACACTCACGCCACAGTCAATATGAATATCGATGGATGATCAATGTGTCCAATAAATGCTGCATCACATACAAGACTGACTAAATTAATTATTTCACGAGGCTAACTTTCAGTTATAGAAAAATATTTTTTAATTAGTATTAATAACAATTAAAAAAGATAAAATTTAATTTCCTTTTAGAGTTAGATGGTATTTATACATCGGAATTTTGTCACCAACATAAATAAAGATCAATGTTTTATTGAGCAAATCATGTGTCTCTTCCACTATCGTTTTTTAATCAGTAAAAAAGGAACTCCCTTGGAATTTATTTGAAACACTCCCAGCAGAGTCCTTTGAAAGGCAACATAAATAAATAAAATTTTTATGACGAAGAGCATTTTCAATCTTTATTTCTGCATTGAATATTCACCGAACTTTCGTCATGACTAGTTTCTTCTCCACAGAAATGGCTTTTTCGACTGCAGAGGATGTGCATTGGTGACATGACATTTACTCATTAATCTCCATAAATTAAGGGACTCTCAGAAATGAATTTTTCCTACTTTTCCGATCGGGACCCGGATTTGTAAGCGCATGGAAAAGTGTTTGCGATACAACCCTAACATAAAAAAAGTCAAAGAAGATGTCTGTACTACTTTTGATAGTAGAGACGAAAACTTCCAAAATCCTCACTGATGTTTATGTAGGTGACTGACAGCACCTTCCAGGGAATTGCGGATGGCATAAAGAACGTTCAGTAGGCCGTATGATCCATGTCTAGAGCAACGTCAGCTGCGCAACATGCCTTCATATAAAGCACCAGAGTTTCAAGCAAGATTTGAGGACGTGCAGCTCGCTCTTCAACCAACGCTGTTCTCATCTCGGGAAACATTCGCAATGGAAGAATGCATTCAGAACACTTACCCCAAAACGCCCTAAGGTCTTTTCTTTTGTTAATGTTCCTTATGTGTATCTTGACATGCAGACCAACTGCACAGAGTAGCTTGTACATTATCTTGATGAAATGGTCTGTATTGATGCTTGCATCTCCCACCAACACAGCTTGTCGTGTTTCTTTGGTGTTTGGCTGTTAGCGTACTCGTCTTCTGCTGGAAACGTCTCCGTAGCCGACAAATCATTGACAGGATGAATAGTGCGCAGGACGGTTCTACTTCTTAGTGTCCTGTCTCAAAATATCTATCATTATGCCTCTTCCCTACAGGTCCAAAGGTACTCGATGAACCATGGCTAAAAATTACCACGACCCACAGTTTCACACAGGTCGTCCTGTGTAGTACTTTGTAGCGACTCCAACATCCACTAGACAGCCTTATTTTTTAAAATTATTTTCACATAGAGGGTTTTTAAACTTTATTTTTGGGTGGGCAGATTCTAACCCCTACAAAGTTTGGTGCTGATTGGTCAACTAGAAACAGTTCGTTATTTAGAATCCCTAATTTATATTATCTACCAATAATTGTCAAGACACTATACTAATCAATATATAGAGCACACACCATATTCTAACACCTAATAAGTTGCCTTTTGGGATGCAGAACCTTCTGGACCCTTTGTGGAAGGCTCTCCACTAATATTTTGTAGACATCAGCTGGACATTTGTCTCCATTCCTCCACCAAAGAAATAATAGCGAGTACAGCTACTCAACCTTCGTCCCAGTTCGTCCTACAAGTATTCTGTCAGTTTGGTGGTCAGAGATCTGTGCAGACCAGAGCAATCGTAGAATTATCTATTTTATCTTACCACTCCAAGAGAGCTGAAAATGTATGGAACGGGATGTTGCCGCCCTCATATCACATGGAAGTGTTAATTATGGATGCTCCAGGTGTTTAGCATTAGCACGAATTGTCATATCGGCTACGTGACAGCTCTCTCAAAGTCAATTATTTCTCACTGTGTTGTCATTCTGTCTCTACTCGATTTCTAGGATCATACTCCGATGTCTTGTTCTTTTTATGCAAATCAGTTTCGCCTTTTTATTTGCATTCACAATATCGCTCGTTCTAACTGATGCCAGATGTTTCCGGACAATGATTGGTAGACAGTGTTTGGACAGAAATACATTAACTGAGAAATTTATTAAAATATCATATAAATTAAAAACTAAACTGTGGAAACTAATTCTGAATGGAAATAAAGTGCAGTTTTTGGGAATAAAGTTCACTGTTATGGAACTAGAAAGAGGAGCCAAAGATTTTAAATGCAAAAATTGTTTTTAGAAACAACACAGTTTTCATATCCAGGACAAAAAGCACGCACACAAGGAGGCCCTGCAAAATGAACTGGAACGATAACATAACCATGGGAGTATTCATATGTTACATATACATTCGTAGAAATTCGTAGAAATTTATAAAATTCGGCACATACGACGAAAAGAGATTATTCTTTGCGGCATCAAAAACAAACAAAAGGGGATCGCTGGATAAGTAAAGCACTTTGAATAAACCTTTAAGAAATGACATAACCAAGTACCGAAAGGTTAAACTAAACCATTCGCGGAACTATATTTTTAAACCGCCCTATGTTAATATTGGAAGTTTCTAATGGACCATAATAATTCCATTAAACCACGTACCTTTAAAATAATTTCGATAAATCATTAATATTACGTTATATTCATTCACGACACATCATTCCAAGTTGTTTGATATATTACATGCCATATTTTAGCATTGAAAGTTCCAATGAATCATAATGGTTCCACTAAACCAGGTTCCTTGCAACCAATTTTGACTATCGTTTATTTTACGTTATATTCATTCACTAGCGGACCGGCAATGCTTCGCTATTGCTAGATCTTTATATATATAGCGCACTTTCCGTCTGTTTGTTTGTTTGTTACTCCCTAACTTCTGAACCGGGCAACCCCCGAGGCTGAAATTTTGCACAGAGGACCTCGAAGACCCGCGGAGTGTCGTAGGCTAGGTCCCGTTCACGTCCGACCTCCCGTTGGCTTCTTACGATATTCAGATGGCAACAATATCGAAAAATAGGAGATATCTCACCAACAATATGCACGGACCAACAAAGCAATGCAAAGTTTGTGCCAACAACACCTCCTAGAAAGAAACCAAACAACTGAAATGTCATACATTGTTACATCATCATAAGTCGACCAAATTTAAGGCTTCTTATTGGTAGAAATAAGGTTAACAATGGTCGAAACATGATGTAACAATGTATGACGTTTCAGTTGTTTGGCTTTCTTTTTAGAGGTGTTGCAACAATCGACAAGTTGTCTTTTTATCAACAATCGGCTGTTTGTGTTTCTTTGTTGCATCAAGAAAGGCTGATATTAGATGCTTGCTTTAAGGAGGCTTTAAGTTTTAAGGGGATTACTAATAATAGGGCTTTTTCTTTACACGTCATCATGACGTCAATGCCGCCATACTGGATCACAAAAAAGTCGTTACTCTCTAGTTTCGCTTTTCCCAATCATCGCATTCACTCAAAGAATCGGTTAAGTATTGTTGTTGAATATTGTTGTTTGGAAGATTCGTATAATACCCTGACTTTGCCATAGCGAATAGCGTGCGAAAGCGTTTTTGTTATCCAACATGGCTGACCTGCTAAACAATGATCCAAACCCACAGTGCATTATATGGTCACGTGCTGTAAAAGCTCTATAAGGACTGCTCAAGTTAGGCGGATGCCCCAAGCGGTAAAAATTTTGCGGCCCTTAAACTGAAAGTAGGAGCCTCAAAATTTGCAGCTAATTGATTTTAATAATTAAAGCTTCCTTCCATAAAATAAATTAACTAACTTTCAATTACTTAATTAATTACCGTACCAGTTAAACGATAAATATGTTTATTTTTTATAACATTCGGGGCCCTATGGTATTCCAGGACCCCACGCGGCCGCTAAGTTCGCTTACCGTTAAACCCACCACTGTCTTTATCTATAACATTGCTTTTCTGCTTGTGATTGTATATGAGAAATAGTGGTAAGGTGGGAGAGAAAGCGGTCCCTTCGCTCGGCGCGGTTTCGGTTTCGCCCACACACTGTTTTGCTTCAAGTGATGAATGCCCAAGTTTGGCTTCAAGATATCGAGAGCAAAGTGCGAATGCAACAATAGATTATCAATTAGTGAATAACCCAGCTCAGATTGTTGAAATTGCAGAGCACACGGACACAAACGATGAAAAAATGGAATTAGATAAGTCTAATAATATAATTATCAGAAAAGGGAAAATTAATCAAATATTATATATTAGGAACAAACCATCATGTACAGCCATGAAGGAAAAAATCCAAGCCATAGAAGGAACTGCAGCCGGCTATAGAGCCACAGATGAAGAGGAGTCGGCCACGCTTCAGCGAAGTTTTCGAAATCGTGCGAATTTTCTGCGAATTTTCACCAAATGGCCAACAACCGGGAATATACTTGTATCGGAGTAGATGCATTAAATCGAAACTCTCCTTGCATGTAAGATAGCGATTGCTCTAAAAGATAGCATCCTGGTAGAGCAACGTATAACGGATGAATATGGGTATCCATTGTATCGTGGAAGTTCACCACACTAGGGCGAGTTCTCATCTAAAATATGATTACGTTGCCAGAAAATTGCTTAGGCTAGGGACGTCATTCGCGTAGAATTTTGGAATTGTTGAATAGTTAGATGAACAAATGATTTTTTAAA
>JAHWFO010082122.1:0-23959 GCA_023313115.1 Rhysida immarginata
AAAGATCCACAAATTTTGCATTATCCTTTATTGGGAAGCCAAATTATCATCGGACGCTCAACGGATCCACGAACGGTGTGATGTGCTTAGCTCGGCAAAAAAGCGAACATCGGCGGTCACAAATACATCAGTAGTTTGAATAGCAGTCCCTCCTTGACGTTAGTAGGTGATTGTTCTCAGTGGGACAAGCTGTCGGGGCAGAGCTGGATGCTAACGGGTGTTTTAGGGAATCTGCTTATTCAATACTCCAAGCGACGCCAAGGTCGTGAGCTGACATCGCAGCGTTCAGAGGAACATAATTGTACATCAGAGCTTCGAAGAAGTGAACCAAGAACATGCAACAGAAACATCAGATAAGTGATAAGAGTTTGATATTGTTGTGAATGACAAGTGCTAACATTCGATTTAATTTATGAGAAAGATTAACGTACTAAACAACGAGAACGATTTTCTTTTATTTGTGTGAGAAGGAGCGCGCTTTTAATCTTAGTTAGAATTTTACTGATTTTCTTTAAGAATCCATTTTATCACTTAACTTTAATACTAACCATTAACTCACTAATTTTTAATAATTAGTTTTAGTAATTCTTCAAATAAATTTTGATTGAATTTAATAAACGTGTCTCTCCTGTTTATTTCCTTAGTATTTTAATATGCAGGTTATGTTAAGGTGAATTTCGTAGTTGCACAGTGGAAATTTCTATTTATGCCATGACTGAACACTCTTAAACGAACCTGGGTATTACAAAAACTATTGCGGACACAATCTGCGATAAGAAGAGTCTCATTTGAGAGACTGTAAACTTGGGGGTAAGAGCGTGCATTGCACGGCGCACATTTGTGCGGAATAAAATAAAGAGAACAAAAGGGTACGGTGATACCCAACAAAATGGTACCCCCACACTGGTGCCTCGACTACTAGCTTAATCTATCATACAAGCATTGTGTTCTTTAAATCATGGCTCCCACTGAATCCGCCTGTGTGACTATGACTCCCATAACAGGAGACACACTGATAGAAACTTTACCTGAATACCTTGATTTAATCCCGACCTTCTCGGGTGAAGGTGCATTGACCACAATTGATGTTTTCTTAAATTCCATTCAGCGAATAGGCAATCAGGCTGGCTGGCCTGAGGAACTTAGAACCCTTGTCACTTTGTCCAAACTTACAGACCGGGCAGCAGCGATGGCAATTCAGTATGACCTATATAGCATTCGAAGACTGGACGTTTTAAACGACCGTCTCAAATGTGCATATGCCACGGATAATATTGTATATGATAATGCATTAAAAGACTTATACAACGCCACACAGCAGCCAGATGAAACGATACGAGAATTTGCAAACCGTCTCACGCTTCTGACTGCATGTGCTGAAAAGGCGTTAAAAATGAGATGGGCTCGGTTGCAGAGGAGGTAACTTTCAGCCGATTCAAAACAGGGCTACTGCCACAATTCAGATTACCATTACCCTTCATGAAACCTTTATGCTTAGAACACGCTATAGACAACATGACGAAAGTTGAATCAGCACAGCTTGATTTTTCCCCTTCAGCAAGGGAGATTTTGCTCCTTCAACAGAAAATTGCTAACATGGAAGATTCCATAAGAAGGATGCAGCTTGCTATTAGTGAACTCCCGAAGGAACTAAATACAATTGACACTCAGGAGGGTATGAAAATGATGTCGACACCTATTCCGGATCAACAGTTTCAAACTGAACTCAATGACTTGCTGTGTAATTTCGGGCCATGCTTTGCTACTGATATCGAAGACCTGCCAGGGGTAACAGACTTTGTGGCTGATTATCAAAATGACCGTTCGAAAATCATATTCACAAGACAATACCCTATTCCTAATATTCATCTGGCAAAATACAAGCAGCTAATACATCAATACAAAACAGCAGACATTATTGAACCCTCTAGGAGCCCGTGGAATTCTCCTGTTCACTTGGTGAAGAAATCGGATAACAGCCTGCGATTCACACTAGACCTTCGGAAGATTAACGAGGTCACAGCCAGGGTCGACTTTCCTAGTCCGATAATCCACGAAATTCTCCAAGATTTAAATGGCCACTCAGTATTTTCGGTGATTGACATGAACTCAGGCTACTTCCAAATTCCACTAGCCCCACATTTGAGACCATGCTATGCATTTCAGACACTCTGGGGAAAATTTCAGCTCACCAGGCTACCCCAGGGTGGGTGCAACTCTTCACAGTTGTTTCAAGAATTTGTTACGGGTATACTGGCAGAACGGCTAGGAAACGGCGTTTATGTCTTCCAGGATGACATACTCATTTACACCAAAGATACTGCCTCTCATATTGCCACACTGAAATGGGTTCTGAATAAACTGCAGTCACACCAAGTTAAACTCCGTAAAGACAAATGCCAGTTTGGGCAACAACAGGTTAAATACCTGGGAATATCATTTCTCCGAACGGAATTTCCCCGGACCCAGAAAATGTGAAGGCCATTTGGGAATTGAAATCCCCGACAACAGTGAAACAGATTAGAAGCTTTGGCGGAGCAACTAATTTTTATCGCCAGTTTCTTCCATCTCTCTCTAGAACGTTAGCACCTCTAACTGCCCTTACAAAGAAGGGTGTACGATTTGCATGGTCAGATGAATGCCAGGAGGCCTTTCAACAGTTAAAACAAAACCTAGCATCTTCCCCAATCCTTATACCTCCGGATTTTCAAAGGCCATTTTTTTATTCATACAGATGCATCTCATAATGCGATAGGTGCAGTGTTGCAACAAATGGGTCCCGACGGTCTGCAGCCCATTGCTTACTTCAGCAAACGCCTTCATGGTGCGCAACTAAATTACAGTGTAATTGAAAAAGAGGCCATGGTGATTGTAAAAACCCTGCATCACTTTCGTCATCTCCTCTTGGGATACAGAGTCTACATACTGTCTGATCATAAGCCTCTTACTTTCATGCGTCGGATGAGGGCATCCAATCAAAGGATTCTACGTTGGGCCCTCCAAATTGAGGAATATGATATTGAAATTTCACACATACCGGGATCCCAAAACAAAATGGCGGACCTTCTTTCCCGACCAGTTGACGTAAATGAAGCTACAGTTATCAGCTTTAATAACAAGTCTTGGGAAAACGAATTGCGCCAGGCCCAGCATAAGGACGCATGGATAATGAAAACTAGACTATCGACGCGAAACCATATGACCGACAGCCACAAAAACAAAGAATATGCCATACTCCATGACATGTTAGTACGTAACACAATTGATCATCACCAACAGCCACGAACACAGGTGTGTGTGGGGGAAACTCTCCGACTGAAAGTTATGCAGGATGCACATGAGAACCGGATGGCGGGACATAAAGGTATTAAAAAGACCCTATGGAAACTTAAACAATCCTATTACTGGCCTGGAATGGAGAAATCAATCAAGGAGTTTGTACAGCAGTGCACCATCTGCCAGAGATCGAAACTGAAAACGGGCAAGGCGCACTTTCAGTCAGGAGTCTCGGCTAATAAACCATTCGAGAAAGTTGCACTCGATATTATTGGTCCCCTGGAACGTTTCTCGAACGGATATAAATACATTCTCACCATGGTGGATGTATGTACCAGATTTGCAGAAGCGGTCCCACTTAGAGAGCAGTTAGCGAAAACGGTTGCTAAGGTCTTCCTCAACACCATAGTATGTCGTTATGGCATACCGCAAGAGGTCATTACAGACCGGGGTGCAAATTTTCTGTCAGATGCTTTTGAGCAACTGTGTTCAGAGCTAGGTACTACACAGAGACAAATGAACAGTAGAGACTGGCAGTGAAGCCTCTAAAACCGATGCCACCCAGCCGCCATATTTAGGGGGACAAAAATCAGCTGATCGCCACAGACATTGCATTAAACGTAAATAATATCAGCCGATTTCTTTGCAGCACCTATAGGAAAACTCAAAATTTAAATTAAAATATGGAAATCAAGTGAAAATGTTAATTAATAAATCAATAAAAACTAGAATGGATACCCGTAAAAAGAGTTTTTAAAATTTTTTTAACGAGCGCTGTTGAAAGAAGCCTATTCAGAGCGTCATTGCAATACAAAACATGCCGAAACATTTCTGTGCAAAAATTATTCAAAATAGGGTTCAGACATTTCTTTTCATAAGTAATTGACATTTAATATAACACAATAAACTCATTTATATGTTTATAAAATAGATTATTAAAAAATTGGAATTATATATTTTCACCAGATTTATTTATTTTCATCAAAAGGGTTTAGTGCAATTTAACTTTATATATGTTAAGTTTATTCTCCAAATTTAATGAGAAAAAATTCATAGCTAAATTTTTCTGTCAAATTTTAAAAAAATTCAAAAATAATTCTACAACAATTTTTAGCTAAACTCAAAAGTTTGTAATTTATTTACAATCAAAATACATATTCATGAAAGGTTTACATTTCTATTACAAACAAAATGAAATGAAATTTACCCATTTACATTACAGTGTATTTTACAGTATTAAACATAAAAAATCGGTTTCGTTAATATTCCAACGAAAATTGTCACTGCAATAACATGAATAAATTCTTAATTTGACAAAAACGTAATGTAATTTATTATTTAGCAGAAAGACAAAGGGGGCTTTTATGTGCTTCAAACCCTTCAAATGATGTCAATTAGCTCTGCAAGATATTTGAAAAAATAATTAGAATTAATTTAAAATCTGTTAGAATGGAAAATATTCAAATATCTCAAAATGTTTACAATAATCTTTTCACAAAAATTTTAACAGCTTTAGCAGAAACCAAAATCAGCCTATTTGATAATCTATCTAATCATATGTTTGAAATGAGCCCATTGGATAATCATGTTTAAAAATTAATTAGACTTGTAATTAACAAATATATTTCTATTCGTTTAAATTACGAAGGGAAACGGTTGAATAATCAGATCAGAAGGGAAAATTTAAGAACAACCTTATCACGCTTAATTCTCTTTAAAAATCAATAAACCGTTAACCTTTTAAATCAGTTTATATTATGAAAATTCTTTTAAATCATTTTTAACCAAGATCAGGCCAAGATGTAATCAAGAGTTAAAAAAAGTTTTTTCAAAATAATAATCGAAATTCTAAGCTCTGTTAAATAAAAATGCTTTGGATTAGGCCTAAGTAGAATGCCCTTGTCTCGCATCGCTCGTAAGCAATTTCATGGCTAACTTGTGAGACGATAAACATGTATTTTCTGATGATATATTAAGCTAATTGTTACGATTTCCACTACTACTGTTTATTATAATTAATCACCAGAGTTTTCAGCCACTTACCTATGTTATGAAGTTTATTAGAGGACTTCTAGGCAGGAAGAAATTTCCATAGACTCCCGTTATAAATTCATGGCCGATTCAGATTTTTTCCCCCTAACAATGGATGCTCGAACATTTCCGGTGGCGCCCATGTGTATTGGCTTCTTAATAAAGCACTGCCAGTCTCTACTGTTCATTTGTCTCTGGTACTACACATAAAGCTACCACTTCATATAGACCTACCTCTAATGGCTTATGCGAGAGAACAAACAAATCAATTATTGACTCTCTTCGTGCATTATGTCAAGATCAACCCAGATCATGGGATGAGCTCCTGCCAGCAGCTCTCTTCTCTTTACGTACAGTCCTTAATGAGTCCTTAACGGTGACTCTCCGGCTTATCTACTTTATGGATATGACCCAACCACACCAGGGGCATTATCCCCAAGCAATGAAACTGCTGCAGGTGTGAACCAGGAACGTAGATCAACATTGGTCTCTCACCTCGACAGCATACGCAAATATGTGACTCAACAGGACAAACAACAGCGAAACCGTCGGCTCGCACACTTGAACTGTAAGAGGCAGAACCCAATTGGAGTTCAGGCGGGAGAGCAGATATGGCTTCTTCGGAAGGGCGGTCGTAAGAGAAAACACTCCTATAAGTATCTCGGCCCTTACCGCATCCTTAGAAAGCTGAACCCAGTGAATTACGAAATTCAACATGTACAGAATGGTAAGAAACAAACGGTCCACATTGACCGGATTAAGAAATGCATCGGGGACCCACCACCCAAGCTCACAAAACCTCGGGCAAACCGCATGCAACCACATGATAATGCCACCCCAATGTATGAGGAGGATGAAGACCAGGCATACGATGATTGGGTGGAACGTCAAAGGTTTCAACGGATATTGCAGACTGAAACCGAAACGGAGCACATGGAAGCATACTCCCTCCGTCCTCGGCAGCCTCACGACTATCGAGCCATCCATTTGGGCCGACGAACCCATATGTAAGACTGGTCGGAAATCTCAGGGTATTCTATAATTTTTTTTCCCCTTCATTTCTTTCATTTACTGACAGGGTCATTAAATTCCATGGATTGGGTAGTTATTGACGTGGCAAATGCACGTCATGACATATTCGGACGTTGGGTCCCAATATGTGTTTATGTTCAGTTCATACATGGTGTATTCTTTATTTAATCGTTTAATGATTAAATTTTTTTTTCTGGCTGGGAAGTTATGTGATATGGCATATGTATGTCAATACATATTAGGACGTTTTTATAGCCCTAATATGTGTTTAATTTTCTAGTGTTTTCAATCTTTTTAATTTTACTTTTTTTTTTAGAATTGTATTATCATTTCTCCTCTTTTCTCAGCGTCTCGCAGTCGGTCGGCAATCCTTTTCTTTTCCCTGTTGTTTATCTGCGAATCCTCGCACATGCTTTTCCCTCGAGTTTCCATGGAAACACGTTTTTTCCTTTAGAAAGTGTCGACACCAGGGAGATCATGTGACCGGCTGCGCGGAACGATCGCTGAGGGGAGGTGTTAAAATTTTGGTGAGCGTGCGTATTGCCTTAACGTCTTTTTTAAAAAGGGAGAATGTGAATGAAAAGGCTATTTGGTTGAATGAGAAATATGAATTTTTTTTGCTCCTCCCAAAGAAAGCGCGCGGGAAAAAAAGAACACTCTGGAAGGAAAGTCTTAAGGGGATAAGACGCCATGAATGCTTATCCATAAGATGGGTGATACAAATCATTCACAGTGCTTAAAAATTGCGTGTTGTCAATGAACGGTGTATCGACATGATAGAACATGATCTGGAAATTATTGTGCGAAATTAAAGATCCACAAATTTTGCATTATCCTTTATTGGGAAGCCAAATTATAATTGGACGCTCAACGGATCCACGAACGGTGTGATGTGCTTAGCTCGGCAACAAAGCGAACATCGGCGGTCACAAATACATCAGTAGTTTGAATAGCAGTCCCTCCTTGACGTTAGTAGGTGATTGTTCTCTGTGGAGGCGACAGTGGGACAAGCTGTCGGGGCAGAGCTGGATGCTAACGGGTGTTTTAGGGAATCTGCTTATTCAATACTCCAAGCGACGCCAAGGTCGTGAGCTGACATCGCAGCGTTCAGAGGAACATAATTGTACATCAGAGCTTCGAAGAAGTGAACCAAGAACATGCAACAGAAACATCAGATAAGTGATAAGAGTTTGATATTGTTGTGAATGACAAGTGCTAACATTCGATTTAATTTATGAGAAAGGTTAACGTACTGAACTACGGGAACGATTTTCTTTTATTTGTGTGAGAAGGAGCGCGCGTTTAGTCTTAGTTAGAATTTTACTGATTTTCTTTAAGAATCCATTTTATCACTTAACTTTAATACTAACCATTAACTCACTAATTTTTAATAATTATTTTTAGCAATTCTTCAAATAAATTTTGATTGAATTTAATAAACGTGTCTCTCCTGTTTATTTCCTTAGTATTTTAATATGCATGTTATGTTAAGGTGAATTTCGTAGTTGCACAGTGGAAATTTCTATTTATGCCATGACTGAACACTCTTAAACGAACCTGGGTATTACAAAAATTATTGCGGACACAACCTGAGATAAGAAGAGTCTCATTTGAGAGACTGTAAGCTTGGGGGTAAGAGCGTGCATTGCACGGCACACATTTGTGCGGAATAAAATAAAGAGAACAAAAGGGTACGGAGATACCCAACAAAATGGTACCCCCACAATATGAACATGGGGTCCCCGCAGCTCCGTTTACTTACAATACTGCATTGAACAATCAAATGACACCGGGATGCAGTGTGCTTTGGTAGGCCTAGATTATTTTATTTTCAACAATTAACACAAGCAATCTACTGTAATAACTTTTAAAGTAATTGTTTGCAAAGAAATTTCAAGGTGCACGTGCTTGTTTGTTGAAAAGTCTTAGGACAAACTTCGTCAAGGAGATTCAATGGTATCCAACCCCTTTGTAAAATACGATTAGTCCATATGTAAATGAACTAATCGCATTCTGGGAAAGCATTACACAAGAGCAGTTAGAGATTACCTAAATGAGACATATCGTGGTCGTTGGATTGGTCGTGGCGGACCAGTTGCTTGGCCACCGAGATCGCCAGATCTCACACCGATGGATTTTTTTTTATGGGGAAGCATAAAATCAATGGTAGATACTGAAGAAGAATTGGTGGCTCGTGTTGTCACAGCAGCAGGTGACATCAGCGACCATGCTAATCAACTGTTTCCACACGTACATCAATCCATCATAAGGCGTTGCGAATTGTGCTATGAAGCAAATGGCGGTCATTTCGAACAATTACTGTAAAAGTCATACAGTAGATTGCTTGTGTGAATTGTTAAAAATAAAATAATCTAGGCCTACCAACGCACACTGCGTCCCGGTGTCATTTGATTGTTCAATGCAGTATTGTAAGTAAACGGAGCTGCGGGGACCCCATGTTCATATGACAAAAAATACTTCTAAGGACCTCTTCTATCATCTCCCAAAAAATCTGTACTCAATTCAAAAACACCCTGTATAAGATTAATAAATTTATATTAATATATATATATTTATATATAAGATTAATATATTAATATTATTATATAATAAAATATATAAGATTAAGATTAATATAAGAATAAATATAAGATTAAGTATTAAATAAGATTAATATATAAGATTAAATATACATATATGATTACATATATACGTAAATATGCAGCCTCTTTGTAGGCTAACCAGTAGAAAACAATAGAATGGTAGCAATGGTAAGGCTTTTTCAATGCTAAAAATGCTTTCTTCACCCTACTTAAAAGCGCCCTCCTCCATACTGCGGTGAAACTTGGAAACTGTCGATTGAACAGGCTGTTATCTATATAGTAGGCTGTGACATAACGGTCACTATTCACAGTTTCATTGAAGAACACCGGGATGATGTGGCAGGTGGAGACAGCACACCACTCTCCAAATTTTGTGGATGCAGTAGAGACTACATGAACACACGCAGGTTGACGGAAGATTGGTGGCGCATGTTCTGGGAGTTGACATAACTGGATAGATGGAACCACGCTTCACCTGAGATGAACACATAACCATCCTCCAGCACCTCCGGAGCAATGGTGCTCAGGAACCATTCACAAAACTGAACCCTGGCCGGCTTTCCACATCATGCAACTGATGCACAGTGGTCAATTTGTAGGGGTGTAAGTGTAATTCCTGTTTCATGATGTTCATTACACTTGACTGAGGCAAATCCAGTTGCTGAGACAGCCGCCGTGATGACGTTTTGGGACTGCATAGCATGTGTTCTCCAGCAGCAGCAATGTTGCTGTCGTACAGACTGTCCTTTTGCACACTTTCTTTGCATTCACTACTGATCCCGTTGCATGCCATTTTGCAATTAAGTTTTGCATTGCACTCTTAGCAGGAGGTTTTGCAGACACAGCACCAACTTGAAACTTAATTTTAAACTCATCTGCACACTGTTTTCATGACCCATGTCGTGCATAGTGCTCTACCATAAAAATGCGCTGTTGCAGAGATAACACCATTTTCGCCACTTCGCACAAACGACTACCACTGCACACCAATGTCACTCACTCAACTGCGCAATATCACATGAATGAAAACTTACTGCAAAGTATTTCGTGCCGGGCCACTTTTAAAAAACTCACCCTGTATGAAGAAAGCATATATTTATGCAGTATACAATATGCTGTTTACTATACGGTATATCGTAATGGCTTTCTTTTTCTTATAAAATATACGCATAATATATGGCGGCATGAACAATTTCGATATCAAAATATTGGAGAATTTAAAAAGTAAAAAGAAAAATATCAATGTTCGAAATACAGAAAAAAAATATACCGGTACTAAATATTTATTGCTGAAAATAAGAAAGAAAATACCATAGCTTGGATTCAAACCGGGAAACTTCAGTTTTTCCAAGGTTCCCACTTCGAATTCAGTGTGTGGAGTTTTCGTTCCTATTTTCATCAAAAATTTAAACATCTGATGTTTTACGTAGGATAAACCCTCATCGAACATTCTTGAGATATTTTTAAATATTTATTGCTTTGTTTTTAATAAGTGCGTTAAATATTTCATCTGCAAAGCCGATCTTACTGAAATAAAAAGCAGCGATTAATCTTTTCAGTTAAAAGTGCTGTAATTCGTCCACACCAGTCATAAACCTCACCCTATTTCCACTCTGGACGGCCAAGTCCATTTTAATCTTCTACGATGTTCGCTCAAGCTACTAGACTTTATAACCAATCAACTTCACTTAGCTCAACTCCTGCCAAGCAAGTGAAAATGCTTTTGGAATGAACTGTACATAAAATCTACATTATATTCTCCAAAATCTAAGTAAAATACAGTAGAATCCTGTCTTTTACGCTGCCGGTAATATGATATCCCGCTTTATTCATAATTTTGTATCGTATTATTCTCCTTGGTCCCGTCTTCGTGAAAGCTATTTCTATGTAAATTTAGTCTTTTAATACGAAGTGTTTTCCTCTCAAATCCCAAATAATACGATACAAAATTATGAAATTCATTCAAAGAAAATTATTTATTTGAGATTTTTATTTAAAAGATAAAACAGTGGGGAAAAAAGTTTTCATAGTGATGCGGTTATGAAAGCACTGCGAATTCTGATTTCTTCAATTGAACATAAACAAACAAGCATGGTTGTTGCATAATACTGTAAAAAAAAAGTAATTTCCAACAAGTGCATACGTTCATGTAGAGAGATTTCGATAACGGGATTTATTTTCCGAAATATACAAATGAATACATAAATTCGTGAGTATTTTATGTAATATACAGGATTTCAAGCATAATTCATAACCTGTAGGACAAAATCTCTAAGTTATTTACGCTGCCGGTCCAGATAACCCGCTTTATTCATTTATTCTCCTGGTCCCGTCTTCGTGAAAGCGATTTCTTCATAAATACAGTTTTTTAATACGAATTGTTTACCTCTCAAATCCCAAATAATACGATACAAAAGTTTATGTATTATACACTAATTCATAACGTGTAGGACAATATCCCCTAAGACAAAAGCCCCAATTATACTATACAGGGTGATTTACATCGAATGTAAAATACTTAAAGGGGGTATTATAGAGGTTAAGATAAACACAAAACGTCCTATGAACATGGGTTCAAATATGAACGATAACTGAGATATGAACAGAAATAAAAATGCCGTCACCAAGGTCAACAAGTTAATAACTCGGGTTCTGTAAAGCCTAGATTAATGCAATTTGGGGAAATAACAAGGTACATAAGACTGTGTATACCGTTAAAATTTGATTGAATTCCAACGAGAAGTTTCCGAGTTACACAGTCAAAATTGTGACAAGTGCTAGTTAGTACTCACAAGTGAACACGTACGTATTATGATGTTGAATGAGTAACTTGGAAACTTATCTTAAAGGTATACACAGTCTTATGTACTCTGTTATTCCTCCAAATTTCATTAATCTAGGCTTTACAGAATCTGAGTTATTATAACTTGTTGATCTTGGTGGCGGCATTTTTATTTCTGTTCATATCTCAGTTATCGTTCATATTTGAACCCATGTTCATAGGACGTTTTGTGTTTATCTTAACCTCTATAATACCCCCTTTAAGTATTTTACATTCGATGTGAATCACCCTGTATTGTATAATGGTGTTATTAAACCACAAAATTTCTGTTAATATTAGAAAAGCTTCACAGAAGACCAGTTTGAGCAGAACAGGAAAGATGGAATAAGAAAGTTAAAGCCCAACGCTATACCATCAATATTTAGCCACAGAACACAAGTGGCAGAGGAGAATGGAACAGAGGAAAGTGAATTTGCTTCAGACACAGACAATGTGAATAACAACACTGTTAATGAAGATCCCTCTGAAGATGCTGAAAATATGGAGCAATTTTGTTCAGAAGAACGCAACTCACTGTTTTACTTTGGAGGAAGCATTGTTAATTCACTAAAAAGGAAATGAACACTCTGTGACCTATGCAGATCTTCCTTAGTAGAAAGCGTTAGCGAAAAAGAACATGCCAGGCTGGCGGAAATTAAAAGTTATGCTAAGGAAAATAATATTGACAAGGATATAATGTATTTCAAGTTCTAGAAATTGCTGAAAAACAATTTCGAGCAAAAGAAGACGATGTTCTGAAAACCATCGTAAATGTGATCGATTTAACTGAATGGTCAGTTAATGTTTCGAACAGAATAATTTTTCCTGAATGTTGTTATGTGAAAAAAAAAAATTAATTCGCTCTTTCCATACTTCTCGGTTGTTCTTGCTCTTGCGCAAGTATAATGAAAGTATTGGGGCCCAAAAAACTTCCGGAAAATGTGGAAGCAAGAGTGTTGGGATGCGAAATGCTGTAAAAAATGTAAAATAAGTTTTGCTGTCACTTAGATATGAATAAACCAAGTTTCATATTAAAATGTAAAATATTAATTTTATTAACAAAAAAAATCCCTATTTTCATTTCAAAGTAATAAGATGAATGTTTACTTCAGCATAATTCAGTTTTGAATAATTTATTTATTAATTTTTTTTTATTAATTTTTGAAATTGACTCGATACTAATTAGTAAAAGTTTAATCACAATAACCTAAAATTAGTCGATGAATTACGTTTTCCTCTTAAATGGAAGCAAAATATGTAACTGTGGGCTTAGCCAAAGCAAGATAGATGGGTCCAAAATGGTTGCCAAAACTAGCAGATGCTCAGCTTGTCGTTACTTTCCCTTTCCAGAGCTTTACTTTCTCGGAGCTATTAGACCCTTCGTGGTGGGACAGATCAATCTTACAGCAGGACCTGAAGTATTCAAAACACGATGAAAACGAGCAGATGCGAGGAACCTTTAGGAACACAGGGTTGTAGAAATAGGTCCCTCGACTGCGCGACAAGGAGTCAACCAGTATGGTAATCGATAACCTATGGCCCGTTGCAGACGGGTGTGACCTGCCCATATTCACAGGGGAGGAGAATAGTTTAAAAATACGGGATTTTATGCTGTTAACAACACAGATATGTCATGTGGTAGGGTGGCCAGAAGAATTACAACCGGCAGTTATTTTGCGCCCATGAGGGGCACTGCTGCGGAACGCACGCAAACATTGGATATACAGCCAACCATAGAATATTCAGAGCTGGTGGAACAGTTAACACAGGCATTTATCCCAGCCACAGATGAAACAGATAGGGCACTGCAAGAACTGTTCAATGCGAGTCTGAATAACGAGGAAGGAGTAGCCCAGTTCACAGCTAGACTGGCAACACCATATGAAATGGCGAAAGACAGTAAATGGTTAGAGAAGCGGGACAAGGATGAATTACTCCTAGACAGACTGCATCATGGGTTGTGACAGGAATTCGGGGCGCCCTGGGTTTATGTGAGGCAGACTACAGTCGCAGGGGCGGTACAGGCATTGGCTAGTGTCGAAACATCAGGAACGCTTACGCAAGTGAAGGAGATGCAGATCCAGATTGTACAACTACAAAAAGAAATGAGAAAATTACAAGAACAGTTGGAATCGCGAACGGCGCAGGTGGCATTAGCACACGTTGACATCACGGAGCACGGGAACCCAGAGCTTCGACACCGCATAGAAAAACTGTCAGACCAATATAAAGGGTGCTTTGCAGATGAAATGCAACAGATGACAGGAGTTACAGGATATCAGGTGGACTACAATATACAGATGGATAGAGCGATCTTTACCAGGCAATATCCAATTCCAAACATATATTTAGATAAGTACAAAGAACTGATCCACCAATAACGGCAGGCAGGAATTACAGAACAGAGCAAGAGCGCATGGAACTCCCCAGTCCACATTGTAAAAAAGCCGAGTGGTGATCTATGAGTGACCTTAGATCGGCGCAAAATAAACGAAGTCACGGACCACCTTGACTTTCCGGCACCGCATATCGACGACATAATACATAAGCTAAATGGGCAAAAGATATTCTCTGCCCTAGATCACAAATCGGGATACTTTCAGGTACCCATTGCACCACACCTGAGACCCTGTTATGCATTTCAGACACCATGGGGCAAGTTTCAGTTAACGAGACTGCCCCAGGTTGGCCGCAACTCAGCACAAATCTTCCAGGCATTCATGGCAGATGTCCTACAGGAGAAGATAGGCCAGGGAGTGTACATGTTCCTAGATGATATTTTGATATACTCCGTTACACCCGAGGAACATGAACAGCTATTAAAATGGGTCTATGAGCGCCTACAAACGTATAATATAAAACTGCATCGGAAAAAGTGCCAGTTTGCCAAGACCCAAGTCAACTATTTGGGGCACAAGATAAGTGCAGAAGGGATACATCCAGACAAACAGAACGTGGTAGCAATACTGCAACTACAACCGCCCTGCACGGTGAGACAGGTGCGCAGCTTTATAGGCGCAGCAAACTTTTATAGACAATTCATTCCCCACCTGTCAGGAATGATCGCCCCGCTGACGCCGTTAACTAAAAAGAACACCCAGCATGGGTGGGAGGATCATTGCCAAGCAGCCTTTATAAATGTTAAAGTTGCACTGATGTCAGCACCAGTGCTTGGCTCACTGGATTACACCCGACCCTTCTTTTTGCATACCGACATGTCCAATGAAGCGATGGGGGCAGTGTTGCAACAACAAACAGAGCATGGCCTACAACCGATAGCATATTATAGTGTTAAGTTTCATGGACTGAAAAGGAATCAATGGCGATCGTGAAGGCTCTCAAACACTTCCATGATATAGTACTGGGATACCTGGTTCACATATTGTCTGACCATAAACCGCTGTCGTTCATGAAAGGCATGTGGGGAGCAAACCAAAGAATTCTCAAGTGGGCTCTCGAGTTAGAGGAATTCGATATCACGATAGCACACATCGCTGAAAGAAGGAACAGTGGAAGACATGCTATTGCATCCAGGCGGTGCCGAAGAAGTATCAGCAATGTTGGCAGGCGATAATGATTGGACTGGGAAGCTAACCAAAGCACAACAGACAGATTCCTGGATTCAGAAACTGAAGAGGCAATATCAACAGCGGCAAGGCGAGGCGAGGCGAGGAGGGAGCCGACGTAGACAATGAGTACAGGGAAGTGAATAGACTACTCATACGCCGAGACAAAGGGGACATAAGGGGAAACGAGGGGACATTAGGCAAAGAGTCTGTGTTGGGGAGACACTAAGGAGAACAGTAATCAGTGATGAGCACGATAGTATCATGGCGCGCCATGGGGGAGTTAAGAAAACACAGAGGAGGGTGAAACAGGCATACTACTGGCCCGAGATGGATCAGGGTATTAAAGAATACGTTCAACAATGTCAGATGTGCCAATGAGCTAAGATAAAAAAAGGCAAAGCACCAATACAAGAGGGAATACAGGCCAACCGACCCTTCCAAACAATCGCTATGGACGTGGTAGGCCCATCCAGACACGAGCACAAATATATACTCATCATGGTGGACGTGTTCATGAGATTTCCAGAGGCGGTGGCATTGAGAGAATAGTCAGTGCAAATCATCGCCAAAGCTCTATTTAGGAGCGTGTTCTGTAGATATGGAATACTGGAAACCATAGTGAATGACAGAGGTCAAAATTTTATGTCGAAAGTGTTGCACCAGCTATACACAGGCCTGCGAGTGGCACATATGCCCACCATGGCATACCGCCCGACCTCCAACAGCAAATGCAAACATCTGAATCAGACGCTGGTGGAAACCCTACGCACATTGTGCCAGAACAACCCGAGAGAGTGGGCCGACATGCTGGATGCGGCGCTGTTCGCAATAAGAACAGCCACACATGAAAACCTAGGTGATTCTCCCGCATATATAACATATGGCTTTGACCCCACGAGTTTACATAATTGGCACCGGACGAGACCAACCGAGAGGTGAACTATAACCAATATACAGTCAAATTCCGTTATAACGAATTCCATTGTAATGAAGTTTTCACTATAACGAAGTTTTTCTGCGGTCCCGGGAAAAATCCTATTCATTTAATGTTATTACGATCTCGTTATAACGAAATCTTTATAACGAAGTTTTCATTGTAACGAAGCAAATTTTTGGACCCCACAACATTATAATTTCACTATAACAAAATTTTATTTGGAAGTTGCACATTAGATAAGTGGCAAATCGAATCTGTAAAAATCAGCAAATTAAAAACCACCGCTCTTGTTAGTAAGACACGAATTATTTTAGCATAGGCCTACAAACAAAACGATTTGAAGATCATGTTTCTATTCGAAGAAATATTTTTAAGGAATACAGTATTGTTTTCAAACATCTTATTCATCACTATTTTCACACATGTAATGTAGTGTTATCAATATTTTGTGGGAATTTAAATCAATAAACGATAGCATTCTGGTAGTCCCGCGTGTGAATGGCGCAATGTTTTGTTACTCGTAATTCTTCAAAAATAAAAAAAAAAAAAAATACGGTGTGTAAAATTCAATTATTTTAATACGTGCAATACAGTACTATTAAATTCAAACTAAATCTACGATGTTTAATATTAAACAGAAGGAAAAACTTAAAAGAATTGCATTAAAATGGAGCTATTTTAGTCACGTGAAATGGAACTATTTTATTCGCGTAATGTTACGAAGGATACATGCAAGACACTCAATGCATTGGCCTGCATGTAGTTAGAGGAGGCTTGTATTTTAATTATGTTAAACTAGTTTAAATATCTGAAAACAAGAACCATTAAAAAATAAAATCTTTGTCATGTTCAATTTATTTACTGAAATTATGCACACAGAGTACTATTTATAGCGGCAAAGACTTAACAACAAAAAGTACAACCTCCGTTTTTAATCATGATTTCCGGTAAGGATGAAGCATTACTGTTATACTACAGATTATTTCACAATCCTAACACTACTGTACATTTAAAACGCTAATATTGATTGATATTTGCCGTAATTACGGATAATCATTAAAAAAATGTATATTCTCGGTTTAAAATGAGCTATTTTTCATTTATTCTCAAATTAATTTGCAATCTCGATTTAATGAAGTTTTCATTATAACGAAGTAAACCGATGGTCCCTTGAACTTCGTTATAACGGGATTCGACTGTAAAGCGGACTTAACTAAGAAACTACCTAAAGCAAGGGGATAGCGCAGCAGGTTAGTAATGGACAACGTAAAAAAAAAATACAGCGCATCAATGGAGCGAAACAGTCGAAAGAGCAGTACCGTGAAGGGAGCCGCGTCTGGTTACTGAGAAAAGGGGGGAAGAAGAAAAAGCTAGGACAATATAGGGTCACAGATAGAACAGGCCAACAGTGCAGACGGTGCATGTCAACCGTCTAAAGAGTTATGTACAAAATCAACCACCGGCACACCGTAACCACAAGAGGAAAAATGACAGTGTGCATGACCAATATAACACTATTCCACAGGCGAGGAGGAGAACGAGGATGCAGTGCCCCACTGACCAATTACTTGCACAAACACAGCACAGAACGAACAGGTGGGACACTACTAGATACGAGCTACGACTGCGAACAATTATCGCAATTTAAATTGTGGCAGAGTAGTATAGTTATTAAGCCTTCCCAAGAGAGAGACGCCTTTAAGGGGTGGGTAGTTTATTTTCACTTAGACGTTTATTTGATTACTGGGGTAAAATTTCTTCTTTGAGCAGTAGGCCTGTGTGACGAGATATATGTCATGTTTCTCCGAAATATTACACATGACCCGCCACTACAGATGTGCTGATCATAAGAAGGCATATCTGTGTCGTATTTTTTTGTTTGTAATTAATAGAAAAAAAATGGCTGGGGTAGGCGAGTAGGGTTTATTTCATACGAGAACAACCACCCTCTCCTTGTTGATTAGTGAGAATTTTTTTGTTATATTACTCAAATTTCTGTTTGTTTGGGGCAAAACATTACCCAGTAGTTTGTTTTATTTTATTTTACGTTCTATTATCTTAGTAAACAATGGCATTCAGGTGACTAAACGAAATTGACATTTAAAAGTGTTATCATTAATATTTTGTGACATAGTCAGTTATTTATAAATTTTCTTTTTGTTAATATAGTAATCTTCATCTGATATTGTGTTACCAGTAGCTGACTTTATTCCGAACGTTTTGTGCAAAAAGCCCCAGCATTGGTACAAAAACCCCTTACCGATATCGAAGATCGCACCATGCGGCCGTTAGGCCTAACGCCGCTTAGATTATTGCCGTCTTGTTAAGATTATAAACTTTGATGAAACTCTTTACCTTCAGTCTGTGATTGAATTGAATATTTTACACTTGTATGACAATCGAATTTATTTAAATTATTGTATTTCTTAGTGTTATCTATTTTGTTTTGCAAATTCTCCTAGAAAGAATACTGATTCAAATCGTGTAATTGTAACACTTGGCATGCTGGGAAGTTGTGTCTTGTCTGATCGCTGTGTGGTCTTTCTATCTTCCTTACCGGATGTGTTGTGAGTAGTTAGGGCGTCGCCACCAGGTGGCGATCAAGGAATTTGCTGCGGGATCGGCGTTAGATATAAAAGGGGAGCGCAGCAAATTCAGATTCAGGCTTCACCATGTGTGGAACCCTCCTAAAGACCCCAGGATCAGCAGAGCTCTACTATCCCAGCATGGTAATGTGAATTTTAGTCTTTTTCTTTGTTGTCACAATTTTTTTGCCTAGTCACCTTCCATTATTTCTTTATTAAGCTTAGTATCCAACTTAAATTCAGTTAATATGTTGATGGAAAAGCCCATACGTTAGTTACTTTGAAATTACTTTAAAATTGTTCTCTGGATTGTG
The DNA here is from genome assembly GCA_023313115.1 of Rhysida immarginata. Lineage (NCBI taxonomy): Eukaryota > Metazoa > Arthropoda > Chilopoda > Scolopendromorpha > Scolopendridae > Rhysida > Rhysida immarginata. The sequence continues at coordinate 19,169 of JAHWFO010082122.1, forward strand.
CCCAAATTTTATTATTTTTATGTATAGTTTGAATAGTCAATGGGCTTGCAGCTCCTCTCTATTATTTGGGAATCATTGCCTAAAGTTATTATATTTATAGTTTGGGTTATAAAATCTGTAAGATATAGTCTTTTGAATATGTATATGTTAAATTTATTCAGCAGAGTAGAGTATGTAACATTCTGTCATTAAATCCTTGTTATCCAACTAAAACTCTGACCAAGTGTAAGATCATTCCTCGATATTTTCACAACCTCATTCCAACCTTTTCGGGTTTTACCCACCTCATTCCAACCTTTTCTGGTGACGATGGCTCCATTGACCTGGAAGGTTTTTTTTGTGCAATAGAAAATGTGACCACTTTGGCTGGATGGAATGAGGAAATCAAGACTAGTGTCATAAAAGCAAAATTGAAAGGAATAGCAACACGAAAATTCAATGAATTGCAATTATACAAACTAAACAATAGTAACAGACTTAAGGAGAGATTGGTCAGGGTTTTTGGAAGAAAGGCGGATAAAAGGGATGTAATAAGGGATTTCTTCTTGGCTCAGCAGGGAAAAAGGGAAAGCGTAGAGGAGTTTGCTACGCGACTTGAACATTTGTGGGATAGGCTTACAGAATATGAGCCCAGCATGAAGCCCCAAGGGAAAACCCTTTTATTGAAACGGTTTGCAGAGAATTTACTCCCCATGCACACGAGAGCTATCTCCCTTTTGGAGCCTGATACCTTTGAGAAAGCGGTAGAGGAAGCCATAAAGTCAGAGGCCCTAGAATAAAGATCCAATATTGGGAATTGCAATGTGGGCGAGGCCAGAGAGTCACATGATCGTATGGAGGCCCTAGAGAAATTAGTTATCCAACAAGGTAAAATGTTAGAATTAGAAAGGAAAGACAAGGATGACAAAGAAAATCTAATGAAGGAACTGTTCAAAAAATTAGAATCTCTTGAGAGGAAATTAGAAGAAAAACCTAGAAGGTCCGCATATAATCCTAGCAGGGGAGGCTGTTTTGTCTGTGGGAAGAGGGGTCACTATGCAAATTCCTGTAAAAATAAGCCTTTAAACTGAAGAATGCCAGTCTTGCCGACCAGTATGATCCGGCTAAGTCAAATGAACAAGTCAATCCTGTCTTATTAAAGAACCCAAGGGAATGGGTTATACAAAGTTAAGTTAAATGTTGAGAATTTATGCATAGTGGCGCTAATCGACACAGGATCGCAGATCTCCATAATAGATGAACATGTAGCTGAAAGTTTAAATGAGACTGTAACATGGGAAGACATCACTATTTTAGTTAAGGGGATAGGAGGTCAAATTCAAAACGTAAACCGTGCCATATGGGCAAACATTCGTTCTGAAGAAGAAATAACTGGGTATCGAAAATTTGTCTGTATGAATTTGAGAGGAAGGGAGTACCAAGCAATTTTAGGGACTGACCTGATTAAGAGTGTCCTGATTGAATAAAAATAGATTCGCAAAGGAAGGGCATGCTAACCAAAAATCAAGAACTTGTGATTTGTGATCTCATTGACTCTTATGCTGATAGTTTTGGGGAGGAGGTGGAAATGATGTGCGAGATGCTGTGATCAGTTTCGAGATCGATAAGACAAATCCCGTGTTTGTCAGGCAATACTCCATACCTCATAAATATCTAGCATCCTTTAAGAAGCGCATAGATCAGTACCTGGAGGCTGGTATCATTGAACCTAGTCAGTCCAGATGGAACTCCCTGGTGTTTATTGTGCAAAAGGAAAACGGGGATATACACATGACACTTGATCTGCGTAAGGTTAATGGCATCACTCAAGGCTTGGACTTTCCCATGCCCAAGCCCCATGAGATCTTTCAGAGTTTGAACGGCCATAAGTACTTCTCCGTCCTAGATCTCAACTCGGGGTACTTTCAGATTCCTCTTGCTGAAAACTTGCGTGAATGTTACGCGTTTCAGACGCCCTGGGGAAAGTTCCAGCTAACTAGGCTGCCCCAGGGTGGTATAAACTCAGCCTCCGCATTACAAGGCTTCATGTCTGACATTCTTAATGAGCACTTAGGAAGAGGGATCTTTGTTTTCCAGGACGACATTCTTATATATTCGGAATCATTTGAGGAACACTTGACTCTGCTAGAATGGGCATTGCGAGTCTGTAGTGAAAGAAACATAAAACTAAAAAAATCCAAGTGCTCAATTTGCATTTCCAGTGTTAAATATCTTGGTCATGTGATCTTGGCAGAAGGAGTCAGTCCCGATCCTGGAAACGTGCAGCATATAGAGTCTCTTCCACCTCCCTCTAGTGTTAAAGAAGTAAGGTCATTATTGGGGGCAGTGAACTTTTACAGGCCTTTCATCAACAACTTATCGAACACCCTCCTTCCTATCACGGACCTAACAAAAAAAGGGGCTAGATCCAAATGGTCTGATGAGTGTCAGGAGGCCTTCAATCAAATAAAAGGGGCACTTAGCAGTCTGCCAATACTGGTCCTTCCCGATTACAAGCAAGAATTTATCCTTTTCGCTGACGCCTCGATTGGAGCCACAGGGGCAGCCCTCCGTCAAATGAAGGATGGATACCTCTGACCAATTGCATTTTACAGGTACAAATTGAATAAGGCACAGATAAATTATAGCACAATTGAAAAGGAGGCTTTAGCCATTATAATGGGTCTAAGACAATACCGTCACATAATTTTGGGATTCCCAGTGACTGTAAGAAGTGATCACAAACCCCTTGCTTTCATTAAGAACCTAAAACATTCGAATCAGAGGCTGCTTAGATGGTCCCTAGAACTAGAAGAATACAACCTTAAAATAGAGCATGTGAAAGGGGGAGACAACGGGATAGCGGACTTGTTATCCAGGTTACCAGCGAAAGAAGTCCAGGTTGTGATCCAAATGAACAACGAGAGCATGATAAAAAAGATAGTGGATTCACAGCAAGCTGACCCTCTCATGTCTTCCCTGGTCAAAGGAGATAGGAGGAGGAAAGGTTTTTTTTATTCAAGATAAGATGTTGATGAAAAAGGGGACTAATAACAGAAACAAACTTTGTGTTGGGGAATCAATGCGCGCAGAGCTAATTGAGCGAGCTCATTCAGGAAGCTTAGCGGGCCATCAAGGGGTTGGCAGAACCATTCAGTCACTCAGAACTTGGTACTATTGGCCTAGCTTAGAGAGGGATGTCATAATTTACATAAGGGACTGCCGAATATGTCAACAGTGCAAATTAAAAAAGGGTAGAGCCCCGTTTCAAAAGGGTCTGTCCGCGTCTCTTCCTTTTCAAAAAATATCCGTGGATCTGATAGGACCCATACCTGAAAGTTTGAAGGGTAATATATACATATTGGTATGCATGGATGTATTTTCGAGATTTTCGGAGGCGTGTGCACTCCCTGACCAATCAGCTATGACTGTGGCCAAAGCTATAATGGATCATGTCATTTGCAGATATGGAATACCCCATGAAATTATATCAGATAGGGGAGCCAACTTCACATCAGAATTAATGAAGGCTTTATGTGAAGATCTGGGAATTGACATGCACCATACTATTGCGTACCGACCCAACTCGAATGGATTGGTTGAGAGGCTCAACCAATCCATTACTGAAGTGTTGAGGACTTTATGCGATAATGACTCTCGTGATTGGGACGAGAGGCTTGGGACGAGAGGCTTGAGGAGGCCCTATTCACTATTCGCACCAATCCCAATAGTAACACTGGCAAAGCACCTGCCTTTGTTTTATATGGGTTTGACCCCAGAACCCCTCTTTCATGGGAAAGGGAGTCTGATGAACATATATCCATGCAAGATTACCGTTCTGACCTAGTTTTAAGATTATTAAAGACGAGAGAGAGAGAGTAGAGAAACTGAGTCAAGAAAATAAAGGGAAAAAGTTAGCTCTTAGAAATAAGAATAGAGAGGAGTTGCACTCATATGCTATTGGGGAAAGGGTATGGATGTTGCGTAAAGGAGGGAGGAAAAATAAGTTGGGACACAGGTACTTGGGGCCTTTTCGTATCATAAGACTCATATCCAAGGTTAGTTATGAGATCGAGGGAATATGGAGATGTGACAGGCAGATCGTGCACATAGACAGACTGAAGCCGTGTTATGGGACTAGAACGAGTAGGCACCCCAAAAGGAGAACCAAGCCAACTCAAGTGAGAGATCCTGAGGAATTGGAACCTGAGGAAGAGGATGTACCCATACGAGCACGGAAGGGACAGAGCCTGGGTCGGGTGAGAGACATGCCCGACCACAAGAGGCCCTTGTCACCACAGCCTGATGTAGCTAAGGAGGAGCCAGAAGAAAGGAGAGACATCTCGCCAGAACTATCACACTCTTCTGCAGAGGATGATACGGAGACTGCCGGATCCCAACAGGAACAGGAACAGGCCCAGGAGGAGCCTACAGTAATTCCAGAGGAGGAAGCAAACCTAGAAGCAACTGAGGAGAACTCCCAATACTCTCTCAGAAGGAAGCCACAAATAGACTACAGACGCCTTCACAACCAGGGACTGTGATGGGGTCCTTTTCTCTAAGAGGGGAGTGATGTGACATAGTCAGTTATTTATAAATTTTCTTTTTGTTAATATAGTAATCTTCATCTGATATTGTGTTACCAGTAGCTGACTTTATTCCGAACGTTTTGTGCAAAAAGCCCCAGGATTGGTACAAAAACCCCTTACCGATATCGAAGATCGCACCATGGGCCGTTAGGCCTAATGCCGCTTAGATTATTGCAGTCTTGTTAAGATTATAAACTTTGATGAAACTCTTTACCTTCAGTCT
>JAHWFO010082142.1:1460-17702 GCA_023313115.1 Rhysida immarginata
GGAATGATAGGGTGTCTAGCAAAACGGTTTCGTAAAATTCCCTGGGATAAAAAATAAAAAAAAAAAAAAAATTATCCCTGAAAAAATCCCTGACAGTTCCCGGTTACACAATTTTTTTGACAAAGCCCGGTCTCTATTTACCCTGTAAAATAGTATCGCATAATAAAAAGGTCACTAAAAGAGTACAGAGGGCCTATGAAAAAAAAAAAAAAAAAAGTACATGGACGGACAAAAAATGAACATAGAAGTAGAAAGATATGACAGAACATTAAAACTGAGACAAGATAAAAAAAAGATAAAGAAAGAAAGAAGAAAAAAGGCTATGATAAGGGAAAGGTATTGAGGGAATAGTGCCTTTGCTAAGGTTAATGCCATTAGGGGTGAGGGAATTAAATTTCCAAATAAGAAAAGACTCGAATTGCTTTCTTTCTTTTTTGTTATGGAAGTTACTACGAAGAATATAAAGGCTGATGGCCTGTAAAGAGTGAGCAGGGGAATTAAAGTGTTTAGCGACAGGGGTGTCAGCATTGCTAAGAATATCAAACTTATGCCTGGCAAATCTGGAGCGTATGGTATTGCCTGTCTCTCCAATGTACTGTTTCTGGCATACCTTGCAATGTAACAGGTAAATTAAGTTGTGAGAAGTGCAGGTCAGGTTCTGGTTAATCTTGAAAGTAAAGGAGGAAGCACTGCTGGAAATGGAGGTAACAGGGTTAGGAAAATGGCAAACGCCACAACGCTATGCATTGCAAGGAGAACATGCCTTAGTGGAAGTGCATGGTTTGGTAATAGCAGCATGGACCAGAATATCTTTAAAATTAAATGTCCGTTTAAAAGAAACTTTTGATGGTTCTGGTAGAATGGAGTGGAGAAGAGGAGAGTTGTCAATAATATGTTGATGTTTCCTTAGAACATTTTTAATACTATTGAGGGTTGGATGATAAGGAAGAACTAATGTAGGTGTTGTCATGGCTGGAGAAGGTTTGGGGTTGTTGTTAGAACGTGAATTGCGATTATAGATAGAGGGACGTATGACAGATTTGGGGTAGCCTCTTGCTTTTAGGGAATGGGTAAGGGCATTAGCATGGAAGTCCTTGTCAGACTGATTAGTGCATATTCTATGGATGCGAGTTAACTGACCTAATGGGATGTTATCCTTGCAATGGCGCGGATGGCAGCTGTGATAGTGTAAGTACTGATGTTGATCAGTGGGCTTCTTATAGAGATTAGTAGACAATTTATTGTTAGTGATAGAGATAGACATCCAAAAAAGAAACTGTCCTGATAGAGTAATTGTGAGAAAACTTGATGGAGGGGTGGATGGAGTTGGAATGGGTGATAAAAGATAAGAGTGAGTCTTTGTTGTGTGGCCAGATCAGGAAAATATCATCAATATATCACAGCCAGACCAATGGCTTCAAGGGAGACGTAGAAAGTAGTTTGGTTTCCACCTCGCCCATAAAAATGTTAGCATAGTTGGGAGCATAGTTGGAGCCCATAGTAGTGCCACTCGTCTGGATGTAATACTCATTGTTAAAAGTGAAGAAATTGGAGGTGAGGATGGTCCGAAGAAGAAGGCAGATAGTGTCAGTAGAAGGAACTTAGAAAGGTTTGTTAGCCTTGAGACTGTTGCACACAGCTTTAACCCCATCATCATGAGGAATGTTAGTGTAGAGGGACGAGACATCAAGCGTGCAGAGGAAGACGTTCTTGAAATCGTAGTTAGAGTCGTTAAGGCGCTGGATATGGGAGAGAAAATCGTTAGTGTTTTTGATATAGGAAGGAAGACTGGGTGGGATGTGGCGTATGTGGTGGTCGACATACACAGATAGTGGCTCACAGAGTGTGTTGTTACACGAGATGATCGGACGGCCGGGATTGACAGGTTTATGAATCTTGGGAAGAAGGTAGAAACGACCAGGAGAACTGAATTTAGGAAGGAGGAAGAGGCGGGTTTTGTTATCAATTTCAGAAGAGGATTCAAGCTGAGAGAGGGTATTTTGAAGTATGGTTTTGAACGTGTCAGTAGGATCGGAGGTTAGTTTCTTGTAGAACGTAATATCAGAGAGTTGTCTGTTAGCTACGTTAATGTAGTCAGAGGTGTTCATGACAACAATAGCGCCCCCTTTATCTGCTGGTTTAGTTGTTATATCAGGGTTATTGCTAAGGCGTTTGATACAAAGGAATTCGTTATTGGTGAGATTAGGAAGAGGTTTTTTAATATTTTTAGTGATGGAGAGGATGTCGTTTTGTATGGATTTGATGTAAATTTCAAGTTCAGGATTGATGTCATGAGGAGGGGTCCAGTCACTGGGAATATGGAAGGTTGAATATGCAAATTTTTTTTTTTTTTTTTTTTTCTTCCCCAGGGAATTTTACGAAACCGTTTTGCTAGACACCCTATCATTCCTAAACCTTTTTATAATTTTAATTTTGTATGTGTTAGCCTATTGCATTACCTCCTATTTGTCGCCCTCTTATTACCTCCTATTTGTCCTCCTTCCTGGCCTATCCCAACACGTCTTCAAATTCCTCTTCTGCATTTTCAGCCAGTACCGTCTTACTGTTCCCTATGTCAACTATATATAAAGGCGTCCTTTAGTACTTTTTTCATAATTTCAGGATAATTCTCTAATATTCTAATTGCCTTTAGAGAATTATCCTTTTTGCTTTGATAAAGGATAGTCTCTATCCGAAACGTCAGCTTTTTATTTGATTTTATAGTTTTATTTTGATTTTACTTATTATTTATTAATTATTTTGTTAATTGTTAATTATTATTTTATTTTTCATTTTTATTTAATATCTATTATTTATTGTATTCCAGGGTTTTCGTGTCTCGTTCTTTTCTCTTATAAATATCCGTTCATAATGAAAATAATAAATTTTCAGAAAATACTAATTTTTATACTTTCATCAAACCAGAAAGCTTTTTTATCTTTGCATAATCCATGTTACATCATCAACAATTAAAATACAACATGAAAGCCTCCCAATAAAGGCTTTTTGGTGCAAAATATTTCAAAAATTTTTCAATTATTCTTCACCCAAAAACTTAAACACATTTAAAGTCTCTCCCCTTGTTAATAGCTAAAAACCATAGTCTGGTCTTTTGAATATGAAAATGCAATTATGAATTATTTATGATTAAAAAAGACAGGAATGTATCAAATCAGTTTCCTTTAATAAAGGGTGTTGGTAATTACCTGACAATATTCAGAGCTTGAACTCGCAAGCTAAATGAGAGATCAGTGAGATTTGGAAGTACTGTACAACTTTTTTTTTCACAGAATCTTTCCTCCCATGTCATTACACAAGCCTGTGAAATTGAAGTTTTTGAAAAATACAAGAGCAGTTTTCACTGATTTTTATGTTATTTTGTGTGCTGATTTCGAAATGGCCTCCATTTTTTCCCATCACATAAGGATTTTTTGTAAAATCGATATCGAAATTTTTGCTAAAATCCTATTTGAAAAGGAATTCTCACGAACAATTTTGCATGTACTATCTGGCAATAGTGGTTTTTATCCATTTAAATCTATGTAAAATAATTATAATAGATTCTTGGTGAGGCAAATTGATTTTTTAGCAATTGAGATTATTATTTATTTTTTGTATGTTTAAATGGATGAAAATCACTGTTGCCAGATCATGCAAGCTGCCTCTGGTCAAGAGAAAAACAAAAAAAATCCCCTTGAGTTTAAGCTTTTTACATCAAATTATGGTGTAGTTTTTCTAGCAATTTTTATGGTAAATGTTGATAAAAATCCAAGTAAAATTCAATTTTTCAAGAAATCCTGACATGATAAAAATTTTTCATTGTGTTTTTTGAAATCAGCACCAAAAAATACATAAAGTTAAGCTATCAATTCCCTTGTATTTTTTTTTATCAATCCTGCTGGCATATTTAGTGCCATTCCGATAGTAAGATCGAGCTATAAATAGCTCTGAGTACTGTCAGTTTAATTACAAACACCCTTTAGATACGTTATTTTCTCAGAATTTTCGTCTTAAAATTTCTTCACTATTTGAGTGAAGAAAAATTGACCTAATTACCATTTCCTCAAAATTTTTTCTGGGTTAAATAAATAAGTACAATGGAACCTTTAAAGTTGACCATCCCATATGTTGACCGGCCTCCAAATATTGATCATTTTAGCTAGCAACGGAAGTTTTCCACTCCATCTCTACATTATTTCAATCTATGTGTTGACCACTTCTCTATGTTGTATGTTGACCATTACATGACACAAATTTGTAAAATTTTTATTCCCTGTGTTGACCAGTACCAGCAATGATAAAGAATTTCCAGGGTAAGGTATTGAAGCTTTCAGTCAGAACATCATTATCAAGTGCATCATCAACTCCGGATATATGTTCAATTTTTATAATAACGACTTATCATTTCCTTCTAAGCCAATGGGTGCTTAAAGGATCCATTGGACTAGTGTCGCTGCATACAATCAAATAAATAAAGGACTTGAGCGATATAATATAAATATTCGGATAGCCTGTAGAACAACGGACAATAGTAGGTTCATTCTTAACACCCAAGAAAAAATGCCAGGAAGAGAATGTGTACAAGCTATGTGGAGTGTATAAACTTGAATGCTCTGTTTGTGGAGCATATTATATTAGTTCCACGAAACTTACTTTTATCATTAGATACCAGAAACATAGAACATCTTGGTTGAATAAGGACAAGAAGTCGGCCTGTGCTGAACATCTTGTCTCTGAGAAACACAGGTTGCTTCCAATAGAGAAAGAAATGTATGACGACTATACGGATTGGAAAAAACGCTGAAAGAATTGCCATACAAGAAGCAATCGAAATCAGAAAACATCTTCGACTCAACAAGGACAAATTATTAAATAACCAGATTCCTTCGATGACACTATCATTGACTTCATAATTGATTTCCCCGATAACTCAAACCGGAAGTGGAGCTCTCTAATAGGTCCGCTTCTCAATCATAATTCTGTATTTATTATACACCAATCTGTTATCTCTAGTTGCAAGTTTGTAAAGCACAAGTCAGTGTCTTCCATACTCTGATTGGTGGTCCTTTCATAGCTCCTGGTCCATCAGTTGTGTATATATTTTGATGACATTACACTTCACACTTGTTACTTTTGTAAATGCCCGTTGAAGATGGTGTGACATATTGTAATATGTCCCTACAGACATAGACTCAATTCTGTTCCAATGTGTTCCAATGTGATCACATGGCGGTATAAAATTAGTTATTTTTTTCCTGGGTTTTAGATGTAGATTATTTTATTTGGCCATTCTAAGTGGTGGTCAATTGGCAGATTTTAGTCATTAGAATAATGGTATATGCAATATTTATGGATTAGTTTAATTTATTTTTATAACTAAATGAATAAATAATATTAGTCAGCTTTTTATTTTATTTTTTTTTATTCGATGGTACCTGTTTCTCCAATGCTCTAGAACAGGTCGATTTCGCCAAGGGATATAAAACTCAAAGGGGGGTAGAAGGGCCAAGGCCTTGGTTAAACAAGGAAGTTGGAGCAAAAAACAGGAGAGAGGAATAAAATTTGTGGAACCAAAAATTCAAGGTGACGAGTGGGGGGCGAAAGACAATACAATGTTCTAGAGCATTCGAGAAATCATGGAAAAAGGTTAAGGAAATAAAAATTTTCGAGGGAGGAGAGAAAAAAATTTTCTGCGAATTATCCTGGAGACAGCTTTTGAGCGACAAGGACCGAGAGAAAAACCAAAGAAAGCTTGAGAAGCAGCAGAGTATGCGTAGATCGGGAACACATAAGCAGACGCCATAGTGATAACCGTTAGACGAACTGAGGAGCCAGCTATGCCCACCTGCAAAATGCAACTGACGACCGAGACAATCACAAACACTCCAGCGTGTGCCGACTAGGCCTCCCGTAAGGTGATGTGGAACAACACAACGGAGAAGAGAGAGAACAAGAGCGGCAGCAGCAACCAAGCGTGAACGTGTTCATCAGTGGGGCAAGACGGGCGAGATCGAAACTTGCGGAAGTCAAGCAAGTGCTCGATCCTCAGTTCTGAGCCGTTGAACAACGGACAGCACATGCAGTTGCACTGGAGCTCAACGTGATCACCAGGAGAGACAACAGGCAACGGGCTAACTCGGCCTGGCAGGAACAGTGCTAGCTGAAGACAGCGGGTTAATCGTCAGCGTGCCATGAAAGACTCTTCAACAAAACAGGTACCGTGCCATAGGGGTTTATTCGGCCCTTGCGTGACGCGAATTTAACGAACTCATAAAAGTTAATTCTACAATAATCTCTCCCTCCTGATTAGTAGATAATAGTTTAGAGGTAAAGGACAATACATATTGTCAGGACCATAGTACCATTAGTGCAATTTCTGTAGAAGTATAAGTTTTTTTGAATTTTAACAAGTGCCATCAACTTCTAAGTTAAGTTCACGTTTTTCTGTTTCTGATCACGTTTTACTTCCCCTTATTTTAAAGTTTTTCTTTTGTTGTTGATTACTTGACGTAATGCATTAGCATATTTAAATATTTTTTGTTTATTGTTGTATTGTCAAAATTGAATACTCAGTGCTTACCTTAATAAATTGTACTTTTATTTAGTTTAACATAAGTCTTGCTGGGTTTTATTTGCTGATTGATTACCGGTTAGGGTGCACTTACTGGGGTAATTAAAGCCAGAGGGGAGGGGAAGTCTCGTTTAAAGGTTTAAAGACACTATACGATCACATAAAGGCCATAAGTATTTTACTCTATTCTTTGGGATTAGCGGCTACAAGAGGGTAGAGGACAATTATCCAGACTCATTAGCTAAACAAGTATTTTAATGACTAGAGTGGGAGGGAAGGTATAAGAGGGTTGGATCTTTCCGAGCTTAGGCTCCCTTCAGACAGGTAAGTCTTCTTTGGGGTTATAATTGTATTTAGAGTTCATAAGCATAGCTCCTGGTCCATCAGACCAGTAACTGATGCTTATTATGTGGTATATTAGAATATGTCCATACAGATATAGATTAAAATCTACATCTGTGAGAGCAATCCTATTTTGATCACAATTATGCTTTCCTTAATAAACAATATACATCATAATGCATTCCTATTATACTTATTTAATAATGTTAAGACATCCTAATTGGCATGACACTGACCAAGATTTGATGTAATTATTTTATAAATAAAGAACGAACCTTTTACTTTATTTGATCATTTAATATAATGTGTAAATAAATGAACTATAGCTAGTATTAAATTTTTTCATCAATGGCATCAGTTCAAATAACACCTTAGAACGTTTTAAAATTTTTTCTGGCGAGAAAAATTTTAGAAACAAAAGGGGTGTTGAGGCCAATACCTAATTCAAAAGGGAGAGTTGATCGACAAAAAAAGAGGACATAAAATTCCTCGAATTTAAGAGGTAAGGATGATAATCCTCTGGGGAAACAAAGACAAGTTTTAGGGTGTTAAAGGAAACGTTACCATAAATGGAAGTAATGGAACAAACGAGGAAGTAATGAGTAAAGAAAGGAAAAAATTGAAAAAAAGACACAGATGATGAGAGAGAGCCTTAGAGAGAGGAAGTAAGAAGAGCAGAAACAAAATCGTGGGAACAGTGAAACGAACATTGGTGGAAACCCTGCGAGAGCTGGAATAACCGCACGACTCGAACATGATCGAGGCAGCAAGCTTGTTCCTTTGATGGGAAGAACGAAAGCCGATCTTCAGCAAACATCAGGCAGACAACTCTCCAAGATGATGCGAAGGCAGCGGCAGAGAAAAAATCTAGCTCCTGCCTGTGCATCTAGAGAATTATTGAAAGCAGGAGGCACATTGGTTGAGGCTCCTTCACGTGGTTTTCTTTGAACAAGTTTATAAAAACTGAAGGGAGTAAAAATATTATAATCAGATTGATTTTATCTTGATACGTGCTTTGCAAGTGATTGTTACTCGAACAGGAGACTAGGGCTAGCGAGCCCTCGCATCAGGCAGTCTGCCCTGACGACGGTAGGATAACGAGAGACGTACTCGGACCATACAAGATGAGAAGGCGATTCCTGAAAACAGCAACTAATTCACAGATAACTGGATCTGTGGGGCGTCTTTCAATGGTGGTGAGAGGATGTGAAGAATAGCCATTTTCATCAGAGTAATAGTGGGGCCGAGTAGTGGCATCATGGCGGGAAGAGAGCTTTATCGGGGCCATCAGCGGGACATGCGGTGGAGATGAGGCGGGACATAGCTGGATGCATCGTGAAGCAATACTATGGTGCGTCAACGAATGTGATACGAGAGAGACTCATCATCGGAGATTGCAGCCTAACGAACCTTCATTTTGTGTTCGGGAACTATATAATGATTTATGGTCGGAATAACATTAAGCGTACCATCAGTTAAGTGTAGTGAAATTGTGACATATAACTTTATTAGCAATAAATTTATATGCGCAAAGATATGGCATTCAGAAGCCATATCTCTATTATTAAAGAATTTCAAAATTCAGGGCTAAATTAAAAAAAGAGAAAGGGGGGGGGGGGGGAGATTTACAGTAATGACGGAGAAAAGAAGGAACGGGGTAAAAGAAGGATAAAAAATTAGAAAATTTTGCAAATGTTAATTAGGAAATAATATAAGATTGATTGTGAAACAAATCTTTATGAATTCATTTATTATAACATTAAACATAGGCCTAGATTCTAAACACGTGGAGTTAAAAAACAAAAAAACAAAAATCTAGAAAGATCCATGAGATAAGCTTTACTGATAAGAAGGGGGAGAGGATGAGTCATAGTGATAAGGAGGGAACGGGAGCGGGAAATTTGAAGGAGATGATTGGATACACGTAATTTTTAACAACCCAGAATGCAGTGAAAAAAGTGTGATCATGGGAGATAGTGAAAAAGAAAAATCATTAGATAGCTTCCAGCCAGCGAGAGAATAAGTTCAAAAGTGTCTTCTCTGAAAAAAAAAAAAACCAGTGCCAAGTCGATATCACTCAGTAGAAACCGATGGAGCGCAATCTAGCCCGTCCTTAGTCCTAACCATGTCGGTGTAAGGAGCGTCCTCGACGGCCAACGTGACGACCATAGGTGTGTGCAGCACCTAGCCAAGGCAATGTGGATGACTTAAGCGGTACGAGAAGAAGGACCAGCGGTTTTCCAGCGGGGTAGAACGGTCGAGGGCAGCTTGTGGTGGCATAGCAAGCACGGGCCCGAGTTCTAAACTGGGAAACCACGAGGCGTCAGTCAAGCAGTCAACACGGCGTTAGAAAGGACTACTCAAACCAGCGTCAGGCAAGGAAAAGCGGGAAACCTCCAGGGAACACGATCGTAGTATACAGCGACATAAAATAAGAGTAACGACGGCTACAGATAAGTACTTTTGAAATTTTCGTATACGGATACGGGCCCCAACGAGCTCTAGAGACATTTGACATTCCAGTAGCAGAAACATTCGATGCAGTTATTTATTCATCTAATTGTAACTTAAGATGTAGTTTCCTTTAAAGTATCCAATTCATATTAGTCAGTTAATTGTGATAATTTTGCTTAGTTTGTAACATTATAGGTAAATTTATTGATATGCACGTGTTTAGTGTTTAGGCCTATCTCAAAAAAAGGGGGGAGGGGTTAACGAGATCAAAAATTGTTCCAGGGTGGTAATATTGTTGTTTGATTAAGTAATTGAAGAAAGATAATAATCTATTTCAACATTTATGTCAAATTTTTTTTTTATTTGTGCTTCCTGCAGAAACGATAATACTCAGATTTTACTTATGTTTAGCCTATTTAAGATTATTCCGTTTTCTTTGTCTATATCCTGGGGTTTATGAGTTAAGTACATTGTGAGAAAAGGTAGTTGACCTTTATCATACTACATTTCAAAAAATTTTAATAAATAGATTTCATTTATTCAAAATTTAGACGTTCCTTCTTTTCATATTGCTGTTGGTTGTTAAGCCCGGTAATATTAAGCTACATTTAAGAAGGGTTTAGTACATATTTGTATCGGGCGGGTTAAGATAGGGATACTGGGTTAGCCATATCAAAAGCATTTACTATACGATCACAGGAGTTAAGGGCCATTATCATTATCATAACTAAGAACAGCCAAGGTAAGTGGTTAAGATAGCTAATTAGTGTAATTAGTATTGCAATTGAGTGACAAGAAGACGTTATACAGTCACAAAATAAGCTATCTAAAATGAATGATTCATGGGACCCAATTTTACTTAGGTTCGAAAAATATAACAGTTAAAATTTTGTCTTTAAATTTATTTTTTATATAAGGAAGGGGGGAGAAGAGCCTCAACTTAGCTTGTAGATATTTTGATGAGTCAAATCCTGTTTTATATATTTATATCGTAAGCTTTACTGATCACTAACCCATTAACTTATCTTTCTTATTTGCTTTAATATATACACACACTGGCCAATGAATTAGAAACCAGTGATGAATTACTGTACTGATATGTAAAGTGGGGTCAAAGGTCAGAAATGATTGTGATATGCAAATGAATGCAATCATGTTGAGGTACATGCTCATTTCAAGCTGCAGGTACAGGGTAGGAACAAGCTGCAGCTGCTCAAGTTGAGCTAAATGGGGAAAACAGCAGACCTGTCTGAGTTCCAAAAAGGAGTTATTGCGGGAGCCCATGTAGCTGGAACTACAATTTCCAGGACAGTATAACTGATCAGTATCTCAAAAGGTCAGGTCTCCAAGGTGTTCAATACGTGGAAACGGAATCCACAAGAGTTGTCGAAACGGCAGAATTGTAGATCAAAAACAATCAACACAGACTGGGACCGACGTCATCTGAGATGGATTGTGCGGCAAAACCGAAGGTCTACTGTGGAGCAATTGACAGCAGACTTCAATCAATGATCATAGCAACCCATTTCCTCCAGAACAATGCGCCGAAAGTTGAAGCGAATAGGGATGGGAAGTAGCATGCCAGTGAGGAAGTTCCCGGTGTCAGGAACAAACCGTAAAGTTCGCCTGCAGTGTGTAAAGAACAGTGTGACTGGACAGTAGACGACTGGAAAAAGGTGATGTGGTCAGACGAGTCATGCTATACATTGTTTTGCACCGATGGCCAGCAGAGAATTTGGCAGCAGCCCCATGAAGCAATGAACCCCTCATGTGTTGTGAACACAGTTCAAGCTGCAGGAGAGGTGTAATGGTATGGGCCATGTTTTGTTTGTATGGCAAGGGTCCCCTGACATTCCTTGACAGTCTGCTGAAAGCCAAAGACTACCTGAACATTGTTGCCGATTAAGTCCATCCTGCAATGGTGCATTTGTACCCAAATGGTGACTGGTTCTTCATGGACGACAATGCTACTGAACATGACACAGAGTTGTAACATATGCCGTTGCCAACACAAAGTCTGGATTTGAATCCGATTGAGAACGTTTGGGACATGTTGGAAAGAGACATTCGTCGAAGGCATCCGCTTCAGTCTACTCTGCAGGACCTGAAGGTCCCTCTGACGAATGCATGGTCTGCGATTACCTTACCTGCATTGCAACACCTTGTAGAGTCCATGCCAAACTGCGTATGTTCTGTAATTACAGCCAAAGGAGGGTCAATACCATATTGAACGAAGGTTTCTAATTCATTGGCCGGGTGTGTGTATTTTGTACTCATTTAACCTTCACTTCACTTACTTATTTCCATCAACTCCTAGGTGAAGCATAGGGCCTCGACGAATGATCTCCAGCCCGATCTATCCAATGCCTCTCTCTTTGCTTCTCTCCATACTATTCCCACCCTCTCAAGTTCTTTCTCCACCGTTCGTCTCCATGTAACTCTGGGTCTTCCTCTCCTTCTCGCCCCCTGCGGATTCCATTCCGTTGCCTCTGCTGCGATGCCCCCTTGCCTTATGGCATGACCTATCCATCTCCACTTTCTTCTTTTCATCTGGATATTCATTGGTTGTTGTTCCGTTCTTCTCCATATCTCTTCGTTTCTTATTCTATCTTGCCACTTCACTCTTAAAATTCTTCTCAAGCATCTATTGGTGAAAGTTTGTATTTTCTTCCTGTGGCTTTCAGTTATTCTCCAAGTTTCACAGCCGTATAACAAAATTGATTTAACATTGGAGTTGTAAATTTTTAGCTTTGTTTTTATTAGCAATGCTGTAGATCTCCAAACTGGATTGAGTTGGACAAAAACTCCTTTAACTTTTCTTATGCGGTTTTCAATATCTTGTGTTGTACCCCCATTTGTTGTCATCACGCTTCCTATATATGTAAATTCTTCCACTCTTTCTATTTCTCTACTATCTAGCATTACCTTGTTTTGATTTCAGTAGTTAATTCTCATCTCTTTTGTTTTTGAGGTATTTATCTTTAATCCAACTTTCCTTGCCTCAACTTTTAAATCATTTAATTTTATTTCTATGTCTTTAAAACTCTGAGCTAGTAGACATAGATCATCTGCAAAATCAAGTTCTTCCAATCTTGAATTAATTTTCCACTGGATACCTCTTCCTCTATTTACCGTCTTTTTCAACGCACTGTCCAATACCATCAAAAGTATTGGTGACAGTAAGCACCCTTGTTTCACTCCATTCTTGATTTCTATGGGCTCTGATAGCTTTCCCTGGTGTTCAACCTGGCAGGTATATCCTTCATACATGGCTCGAACTAATTTTATGATTTTATATGGAATATTATATTCTTTCATGGCATTCCAAATTGCCTCTCTCTTTACAGAGTCGAATGCCTTCTCAAAATCTATAAAGAGTAGGTATAGAGTTTCTTGGTATTCTGTAAATTGTTCAATGATAATCCTTAGGGTGCTGATCTGGTCAATAGTTGACCTGTTTTTACAAAAACCAGCTTGTTCACGTCTAAGTTTTCTGTCGACATAATTACTTATTCTACTCAGGATTATTCTAGATAGGATTTTACTGCAAGTCGAAAGTAGTGTTATCCTTCTCCAATTATTACAGTTGGCGAGATCTCCTTTTTTGGGAAGTTTTATTAGAACTCCTTTCTTCCAATCTTCAGGGAGAGTTGCTGAATTCCATATCTTCTCTAGCAGAGGATATATTATGTCGGCTGCCAGAAGTGGGTCACACTTGTAGACCTCTACTAGAAGGTTATCCCATCCTGGTGCTTTTCCATTTTTTGCTTTTTTAATTGCCTGTACAATTTCCAGCTTTGTAGGTGGAGTTGTTGATATTTCTGTTTCTTGTACATTTTGCTCATTTTCTTCTTCTATCTCTACATATTGTTGTCTTTCCTGGTCTCTCTCATCTTCATTTTCTTCCACCATTACATTTAGTACTTCCTGGAAATGTTGCTGCCACCTCACCAGTTGGCTGTTTTCCAGTGTAAGTAGTTTACCCTCTTTATCTTTCACTGGTTTGGTTTGTATTCTATATTTTCCAGATAGCTTCTTTGTTATATTATATAGCTCTTTTATATTTCCACTATTATTCGCTTCTTGTGCCTCTTCTGCTAGTTTTTCTATATAGCTTCTCTTATCCTGTCTCAATCTTTTCTTTGTAAGTTTATCTCTTCATATACCCTTTTGGCTTCCAACTTCTACCCTCTTGTTTTACAGGCATTTACTTTCCACTTTTGTCTTCTCCTTCTTTCGATCATGCCCCACGAGCTATCCGATATCCATTCCTTTCTTTTTCTTTCTTTGTAACCTAGCGTCTCCTCACAGATTTCCTGGTATATTTCTTTGATTTGATTCCATTCTGCATTCACAGTCTTTAGTTCTTGCTGTTGTTGTTCTTCTTCATTTCTCAGAGCGTTAAATCTATTTATTTATTTATTTATTTATTTATTTGTTTGTTAATTAAAGGTACAATAGCACCCAACAGGGACCGGTATGGTCAAGGACCGACAAGTTAAGCCCCTGCGGGTACAAAAAATTAGATACAATGCAAACAATGCAATTAGTAGGAAAAGGGAAGGGGGAAAGGACAAAAGAACAGAAAACACAATAAAAATTATGTAATGACGACAGAAGAATAAGTTCAATATGAGATAATATAACATTGTAAACATTAGAATATTTATAATAGAAGTTATACATTGGGTGTAGACATTTGAAATTAATTAACACATAGTCGTACATCAATAAGATCATAAACTTGGTCAAACTAAACTTACATTGCAGTTATAATCAGAAAAAAAATTTACAAAAACTTAAATCATACCTTAAAAAACGCTGTTTAAATATCCGTAAATTAATAATCAAAAAAGAAGCATTAGACCAAAATTGTAGCTGAAATTTGTTTTTGGTGGAGTATGCTAACTTAATATAGAGAAAGTATCTGAAATTACAAATTTCTTTAAGGCTTTACGAAATACATTGTAAGGAGATAACAGACGAATTCCAATAGGTAAACAAGACCAGTATCTTACCCCAATGATAGAAATACATCTAGCACGATAACCATGTTTAGCTAATGGGAGGCATATATCACTCGCATTTCTCAGCTCCAATAAGAAATCTCTTCGTTTCTACTTGTTTTTCAGCTTGTGGGGCACGCATCGTGTTGCGTGTGGAATACGACACGTGACCGCCACATTTCGTTGTTAAAATGATCAGAAGACTTTTTTGATGTCGGTAATTGATTTTAATCTAACTACATGAAACTAAATACGATATAATTACAGATTGACAGGAATACTACGCGAATGTTCGCAAGTCCATTATGCGTTGTCACGCGGCATCGTGTGTAGACAGCGTGGAGACGTGAGAGAAGGAGAGCTCGATCTGTGCAGCGTGGAGTCCAGAAGAGAAGTCCTCTGTCTATGCAGGTCTCCGTCCTCTGCTCCGAATATCTCGTTGTGGTCTCGCGGCTGCGAGATAGTGGAAGCGCCGTCTGGTGGCGGCTTCTGTCGAAGTAGAGGATCGCCACAGTACTCCCCTCCCAAGTACCGGACGGTACGAACTGTTACGAATACTTCGGGTTGAACCGAACCTGTCTTCCTGACCGGGTGGTGACTGGTGTACTCGCTGGCGGGGTGGGTGTTTGCGGTGATGGCGTTGCAGTTTTTGGTGTGGTGGTGATGTCATCTGGGTTTGCTAACAGGAAGGGAGGCTTGGTCCGGTCGACGTTGACGGTTGATTTACGTCCGTTGATGTCTATTGTGATGAGTTTGGAAGATCTCTGTAACACCTTGTAGGGGGTACGTCACAGCTGGACGACAGTCAACTGGACGATAGTCAACTGGGCGATGTCAACTGGACGAAAACCAAGTGGGCGACGGTAAAACTGGACGATAACCAAGTGGACGACGATAATTTTATAATTTTAAAAAAAAAGCCAACTAAAAATACCAACTTTATTTTGCCGTCCGTTTTAATTTTAATTCTTAGTTGTTTGCATTAAAAAATATCAATATAACTGAACAATGTAATGAAATATTATGCATTAAAACAGTTTTGTAACCATCATAACTTCATATATTTATTTATCGGGCCATAATAATTTTTAAGTAATTTTTATAACTTTATAAATTCTTCACTGAAAAAAAACCTAATGGTAAATGACTAATACGTCGTTTCTGGGTTAATATAATTGGACAATGTTATCCAAAAAAAAATGGTTTAAATACGAATTGTATCACGCAGCAGTTGCCGTTGATAAAAATGCGAAGATTCTGTGGTTAGAACCTCATCTGAAACGATAACACTTACTTTGCATGCTTTCTTTTTCGAAAGTATTTTTATTGCATTATTTTCCTGATCTGATAGTATATTTATTAGAGTTGACTTTTGTCTCATCACTGAAGATGGCTGCTTGGTAGCCGAAATACGTATCCGATATTTCAAATCCCCTTGTACTGTAGATTAGAGGTTCCCTCCGATTTTAGTACTTAATTCTGTATATTTATTTTATACTTACTTACTTACTTTTCAAACCCGCTTATCCGTTAGGGTCGCGGGGGCAGCAGCCCTATGGAGGATCTCCAGCGATCGCGATCTTCCGCCATCAGGCGCATGTCCTCCCTGGTAATATCCAAGCGACTCGAACCCAGATTCTCCATGTAGTCTAGCCACCTGGTTCTAGGCCGACCCCTTGGTCTCTTACCCACCGGCTTGGAAAATAACAACTGCCTAGGAAGACTAGTTTGCGGCATCCGTATCACGTGGCCATACCAGCGCAACTGAGATCTCTCAATGCGGAGAAGTAGCGGCTCAACACCTAAAGATTCCCTTATTGTGCTGCTGTACACTCTATCTAGTAGGGTAACACCTGCCACACCTCTCAG
>JAHWFO010082146.1:0-19829 GCA_023313115.1 Rhysida immarginata
GAATTCTCTTCGTTGAATCTATAGGATGACGAAATATTGCAACATGGGCCGATATAGAGCTACATTTGTGGTCCAGTTGGTGTGATTTCGTCAAATAAGTACGAATCCAGGAGAACGTTGCAAAAAACCATCCATCTTCACGCGTGCCCGAAATGTCAAGCAAACTATTGTCGGAGGCTAGCATCGCCGGCTTGCAATTCGTGGAAGCGGTAGAGCTTATAAGGTTAGAGGCGCAATAATTATGCAAACATCTCTACACTGTTATGTACGCTGTGCCTGACTTTCTATGCCGCGAGCACTTCACGTTCCGCTAACATTCTCAGATTGCTCAACAACTGCCTTTCTGTGTTTTAGGTACCCGAAGGTTCTTTCCTCTTCAGATAACGCAACTCAGTAGTCAGGCGCGGTTTGGCAACGTCAACACCATTGTGCTTAACAAATCTTCTGATGGGATTATACATCCTTTTATACCATCAAGCAAATGAGGATAGCTGTTGTAATAGGCAGCGCCACATTTTGCCCTAATGGTCGGTTGGAGAAACATATACAGTGTTTATATAAATGATTGTCCCGATTTCATGATTTTATTATAGATGTATTATTTAATATATCATCACGAAACTTTACAAATACATAGAGCAACTCGTTTTTTTGCCATACTGCAGGTGCTCGATAATGTGCCCCTTCAGTGACTCTACAAATATAAAATCTGTAAAATCAATGAAGCATGTCTCTGTCAATTTGAGCAAAAGGTGATTTGAGCAGATCAGCCGGTAATAGCAGCACAAACACTAAGTCCATCAAATACCGCCATACAAACAAGTCACAATGGGAGCGTGGAGGCCATGATTAGTTTATAAGTTACATATAAACAAATCACGCTGCTCACTTAAGCTGAAAACTATCAGCGTGAACGAAGTATTCAGAAACACAAAATGAGGCAGGACTGATAAGACAGCCGAAATTTAGTAGGTTTGCTGATGCCGATAGAAGTAAATATGAAAAGCCTATGCTGCTGTTGCTCTTGTGTCGATAGAAAATAGCACTTCACATTGTGTGGCTGAAAGTGATCATCTAAAAACATACAATGATAACGAAAAGGGCAACACAAGTACAGTTGAAAAGAACTTAAGTCTTCTAAAAGGATTTTTCAGTTAATTTGACCAATATCAGGCGATCCGAAAGTAACAAAATTTGAAAATGCAGCAAATCTCAAAGTATGTATATTATGCTGATGCAGTTTGCACAGCAAGAAGTGGGATTTGATTCAATTTGAAAAAATTCAATAACTGAATAGTTACATCTGGCGCTGCATGCTGTCTTCATGGAAGCTCATATATTATTACAGCTTAGTGGTTCATGTCTGCGATAGCTCAATTGGTGAGAGCAGTGCCAGCGATAGGCATGATCACTGGTTCGAGCATGATCATGGAATTTTTCTTCAGTTACTGTATTATCTTGTTTAAGTTATTTTCAGATGGCGCCATGTTCCGTAATCTAAGTTGCTCTTTTCCGTACGAGTTGCCATTTTTGTTTGTCAGGATGTATAGAGATCGGCCAACTCCATTGACTGAGGTTTATCACGTTTAATGGAATGGAATGCTTAGCAAAGCCTTTAGTAGTTTAAATTTTATTTAACAATTTGCTCTTCGGACGAACTATTTACATGTAGTAACTTTTAGTGAGTTTATTTTTTTTGTTTTTGTTTTCATGTTTATAATATACTGTATAATTGTAACTTATTAAAAATATATTGTTGCTAGCCCATTGACTCGATGGAGGTTTCGTATACCACACCTGAAATTCTAGCCATAGTCCTTAACTATTTCTACGATGGCAGTTGGCATGACAACATCCAGGAGGATCTGTGGCCAGCCATTAACGACACCGTCGAACTCTTGGATTGCGTATACATTGCAGAAGGCGTGGAAGTCACTTTAAAAGAACTTGCTCCTGTATATTTCTACGATATATGGTCTCTGGCAATTGAATATAAAAGAAAAGTAAGTAAATATACTCGGCAAATATTCTTTGCAACATTCTTTAATATTTTTCTCAAGTAGAAGATAATAAACCATTAAGGAATGACATAACCAAGTACCGAAAGGTTAAACAAAACCATTCGCTGAACTATACTTTTAAACTGTCCTATGTTAACATTGGAAGTTTCAAACGGACCATAATGATACCATTAAACCACGTACCTTTGAAATAATTTCAACTATCATTAATATTACGTTATATTCATTCATGACACATTATTCCAAGTTGTTTGATATATTACATGCCATATTTTAGCATTGAAAGTTCCATTGGACCATAATGTTTCCACTAAACCAGGTTCCATGAAACCAATTTCGACTATCATTAATTTTACGTTATATTCATTCACGACACATCATTCCAAGTCGTTTGATATATTACATGCCATATTTTAGCACTGAAAGTTCCAATGAGCCATAATGGTTCCACTAAACCAGGTTCCTTGAAACCAATTTGGATTTTCATTAATTTTACGTTATATTCATTCATGACACATAATTCCAAGTCGTTTGATATATTACATGCAATATTTTAACATTGAAAGTTCCATTGAACCATCATGGTTCCACTAAACCAGGTTCCTTGAAACCAATTTGGATTATCATGAATTTTACGTTATAATCATTCATGGCACCTTATTCCAAATCGTTTGATATATTACATGCCATATTTTGATATTGAAAGTTCCAATGAACCATAATGGTTCCACTAAACCAGAATGGTTCCACTATACCAGGTTCCTTGAAACCAATTTGGACTATCATTACTTTTACGTGATATTCATTTATGATACATCATCACAATTTGTTTGATATATTACATGCCATATCTTATCATTGAAAATTTTTGAAGGTGTCATAAAGGTACCATTAGTGCACGTGCCAATGTTTCGATTGCAACAATTTTCAAAATGGTTCATTTCCTGAACCATATTTATTGGCCGAAATAGTAATTTATATTCGCTTGTATCTCGTCATTAAGATTTGTTTGACATATTACTTAATATATCTGTCCATTGAAAATTGCTAGGTGGGGTCGTGATAGTACCATTTGTGGACGTGCTAATGAACTGATTTAGAAAAAAATTTATGATTTTTTCATGGCATGTACCATATTCATCGACTGACGAAAATGGTAATGAATAACCGCATCTATCTCGTCATTACGATTTGTTTGATATATTACTCAATATTTCTTCGCATTGAAAATTGCTAGGCGGGAAAATAGAGGTACCATTTGTGCACATGCCAATGAACCGATTTAGATAATATTTGTAACTGGTTCGTACCATGAACCATATTCATCGACTGACGAAAACAGATTTTGAAAATCTTTCATAACCTCGGAGGAGTTTGAGTTACAGACAGACAGACAGACAGACGGACAGACAGACAGACGGACAGACACGTTTCCCCACACTGATAGCATAAAGCACCTTTCGGTACTTAATAATGAGACTGAAGGTATTCTTCAAACTTATCATAATTACAAAGTAGAAATAGGGAAGGAAAAATTCTACGACCAGAGACCACGCCTTTCGCTGGTACCGCTTTAACCAAATGAGCTACCGTGGACAATGAACCGCCAAGCTGTTACAATATATCCATATGAACCTCCCTGAAGCTTGGTGATTCATTGTCCGCGGTAGCTCAATTGGTAAGAACAGCGCCAGCGAAATCCTTGATCCCTGTTTCGAGTCCAGGTCGCGGAATTTTTACTTCCCTTTTCTACTTTGTAATTTAATAATGAATATTTCTAACTCCATAATAAAAACTTTCAATTATGTAATACGAATTGCTGAGTTTTCTTGGCTTCTATTACTGCAAATATTCAAAAAATGTTGTTCATCAATTTCGTTTAATGAATTTGTGATACTTTCATAATATGCTTTTAAGCTTGGTTCCCACTGGCAGAAAACAAGAGAGCAGAAACCAGGGCGTATTTTTTTCTGCCTTTTTACTTTCTGCTCCTGCAGGTGTCCCACATGACAGAAACTCAAAAGGATAAGATAGCAGAAGATAGCCCAACACAAATGCACTGCACCGAAGCCGACGATCGATCTAAACGGTCGGCTTCGACTGCACACTGTAAGTACACAGTTCGTTCAATCCTCATCATCACATCGAATTTTTGCATTCAAATATTGTTTATTCAATTTAATTTGATTAATTAATTAATAAATATATATTTCGCACCTCTTCTATTAGCGCTTCTACATCAATTTTCTTTCTCGGCCTCTTCACCTTTGTGAGCTGAGTGTCCGACATTTTTATTTTGTGAGAGAAAGAGAGAGAAGACGTCACTTTGACGTCACTGCAGAAATCGTTTTCTATTGGCTGAGCAATCGTTTCTGCCCTGCTTGTACCACAAAAGTTGAACTCAACCCAACTCTAAAAAGCAGAAATTTTCAGTCGGGCAGAAGAGACGAAAACGGGAAGTGACATCATAAAATTTTTCTGCTTTGTGGTTTCTGCCGTTGTTTTTACGCATGTGGGAACCACGCTTTAATCAGAATACGGGAGGTCACAAACTGATAAGATGCACAAATCTTTTTATTGCCTTTAAGCCTTTTTTTCTCCTACCTATTCTTGGATTGTATTTGTAAAAAGACTTGAGTCCTATGAAAATGCCCTGTAAGGAAAATTTTATTTTAGAAAATATTACAATTTCTATAAACAAAT
The DNA here is from genome assembly GCA_023313115.1 of Rhysida immarginata. Lineage (NCBI taxonomy): Eukaryota > Metazoa > Arthropoda > Chilopoda > Scolopendromorpha > Scolopendridae > Rhysida > Rhysida immarginata. The sequence continues at coordinate 4,725 of JAHWFO010082146.1, forward strand.
CTGATTTTCAGCGGCATAATTTAGCTATGATAATGATTACGGAGGTCAAAATTGTAAAAAATAAATCTAACTGCCAAATGGTGAGCACTGTTCAGTAGATAGCTGATAATAATAATAACCCTCATATTAACCCTACGTCTGCATCGTACGAGGGGGTGATGACCATGGTTGACAGGTCCGATTTAACGTACCCTTACAGAAATGTTGAGGGTCCAGATAATCAATAGACTGATAAGTTGATTGTTTTGGCCAAGAGCCTACTCATGATGGAGATGGCTAATAGGACATATACATTAATAAGTGCTAGTAGATGATACCTGCTCGGACGTAGATGATTAATTTCCAGGGTAGCTGGTGGCGAAAGCAGCAACATCCCTGTTTGGCTACTGCAATGCCCCTAATGTTTCAGAAGCTCCTTTGCTCTCGATCACTAAGGCAGAGGCCACGCTAACGAGTGAAATGGACCAATGACATTTATTATACAGCCAGGTTTTTACTCACATTTATTAGAATGAGTAATGAATTTTAAAGGGGTGGTTGTCAAAGAACCAAGCACTGCGACCTCAGGTCTATTGTACTATCCCCAATGACGATGAAAGAACGATTATGAACGGGACAAAGACAAACATCCATGCCTTCGGTGGGATTCGAACCCGCGACTCGCTGGTGTCGAGAGCGGAAAGGCCTGTGCCTTAACCCTCTCGGCTACCGAGCCGGCCAAGAAGGCTTAAAATGGGAAAGTGGAGGAAATTTTATTTTATATAAATACATACATTTTATCACAGTGCATTGAAGAATATCTAATTTAGAACACAAACATCTTATTTACGTTGGAGGCTCTTAAAATTAGACCCACGCAGCGAATGAAACCAGTCTATAAACACCCAACAAAAACCTAAATGGCAGAGGAAGCACTCCTTTAGCTCCGTGCTGTATTGAGCAAATGGTTAGCAAGTAAATAGAAGAATCGGCGACGCTAGACTACACAAAGTGATGAACGGCCAAGTTTTGCTTCAAGACATAGAGAGAAGAGTGGGAATTGCAATAACATCAAGTGTACATCTAAAGTAAGATTACGTGACTAAGAAATTTAGGCCAGCAGTGGCATACTTGGAGGATTGTGAGGATTTAAAATTTTTTTTTTTCTAATTTTCATTATGAATTTTTACTAAGCGTTTTCATGTGTTTATTTTTAAGATATTGGAAAATTTGTTTACCTACAAGTGAAATTATCCCGGGCAACACCGGGTACCTGAGCTAGTACACAATAAGAACAAACATTTCATCAGATCAATACATTTCATCGGGCAGTTATTTAAAAAAAAATTAAAACGCACACCAGACACAAACAGCACAATTAACAAATAGTAGAATATATGGACACACTAAAACAAAAGCTACCTGCAAAAACAAACTCTTTTAAGTATAAGAAATGAAAAAAAATGGACTTAGCATAAACGCTTAAATTATTCATAAATGAGAAGATATTCTATAAGCAGTTAAACAAAGACTATGCATACACCTACAAAACACTTGTCTACCAATATGAAGAGCACTCCAACATTATTGGCTCCTTTTTGGACCGTTTTAGTTGAACATGAGAGGGAAGCAAGCTGGATCAGGGAAGAGGAGCAATCGGTATTCACACTATCGAATATATCTGATACTGATCAAACAGCAGACAAACAAGTCATCAAAAATATTGACAACTGGAAGATTCCAAGTGTGGATAGGATTGATAATTTCTGGTAACATCCGATCCGCGCGAAACAGATTTATTACACTATGCAACCACTACAAAAATTGCCACGCTGCTTCACACAAATAATAACTTAAAATCACGTAACACTACAGATCCTACACAGTATAGACCCATCCTAGGACTGCCTGCCCTTACAAAATACAGAGGGTCATTTCTCCTTAACTTAGCCAATTTTGGACGATTGTCACTTCACGCGAAGCCCCTTCTCCACCACCGATTATGTTAAGTGTGTTTCCCCTGATTCATGGCAAAAGCTTGGCACCTTAATTTCCATGCTAGCAGACTTGCAAGACGGCGAGAGGAATTTCCTTCCATACCTCCTTGTACACTTTCCAAAGTCCAGCGATGGTTTGGGGGCGACGCCTTCCGAGACACCTTTTGAAAAGGCCAAAGCTACAAAAGTCCTTGGAGGAGATGTTAGGTGACTTGACAGGGATAGCAGAGAAGGGTATTGCAGGAATGCTGGTTTCTTCCATTTATACCATGAAATACTGTGTTGAGCGCGCGGTGTGGCTGGACAGCTGAATCCTGATTAACACAAACTTTGTTGCTCTGCTTTCCGCACAATGACGAGATTACCTCCTTGTAAAGAGGTTTCAAAATGTTTTCCTGGTAGTAATTTGCTTTCACCTTAGCGTTTTTCTCCACCCGACGAAGTTGCGACTGTCCTTTTAAGCAGTACCCCGCCACCACCGTGTAGCCTTTCGGAAAACTTTCATGACAATTACGCACCCAATCAGTCCGGCCTTTCGCATCTGCTGAACGGTAGGCAATTGCACGAATACTACCATAATCTGTGAGGTTAACCCACGCTTCATCCAACGTGACAACAAACCGCCATTTCTCACCCGCAAGGTAGCCTTCATAGAGTTTGCGGGCTTTGCGTTCACGAATGTGACGTTCATTAAGAGCATGAATCCTGGAACTTGCGCAGGCCTAAGTTGCGCTTAATTATGCAGTTTATTGTTGTCGCAGATGTTCCTTATGGCCTTCTGTGTCAGGTGAAGGCTGGGGTGGGGTCTCTTCCGAGGCAGCTTTTCATGGGTGAACTTGTCAGGAACCCCGAATTAAGTATGTCTTGGAGTTAACAGCAGCCTTCGATAACGAAATTCCTTCCGTCTTGCACTTACTAAATTCCGCCTTGGAGAGCGCTCGTACGTACCCTCTCCAAAAGTCATTAATTTTTCTAGTCATGCCGTGAATTTTCTGCGCTCGTTTGCTGAACAAATATTTATAGAATGTCCACTGATACACCACTTGATTTACATAGGCTTGGGCACATTCCAGTGCCGGACAGGGATGTTCAAAATTGGCTAAGTTAAGGAGAAATGACTCTCCGTAATATCTTCTATTGCGAACAAAATCTATGCTTATACAGGGTGTCTCATCTAAAGTGAACCAATAGCCAATTTCTAAAATACAAATCTTTCAGAGTACTTTTAAAGAAAGAATTATTGTACTTTTTCCGAGGGGTTTTAATGTGTATTCCATTTCAAAAAATACCGACTGCCTCTTATCTCCTAAACGGTTGGGTCAATTGAAAAAAAAAACACCAAGAATAAAACATTTCTCAAATTTTGTGTACAATCTGAAAATAACATTAAAAATAGGGGTTGCACATTTCAAAGTTTACTTCGATATGCGAAAATGGCGTCGGTTTTTTTGGAAATGAAATACGCATAAAAAACTCTCGCATAAAAATACAATAATAATAACTTTCTATCCGAGAGCAGGGTACCGCAGTAGCTACACAAGTTTTATGACAAACCGATAAATCTTAATTTATAAAGTAACAACTCCATGGTCTAAAGCTTTGGAGAAATCCAAGTACACCAAATCGACCTGATCTCTGCGATATAAACAACCAAGAGGTCCATAAAGATATAATGTGTAAGCGTAGCCAGATTGGTCTGAGTGGAAATAATATTTCCTAAAACCATGCATACGCGTCGAATAGAAATCGATCAGTATGTTTCGAAATACTCGCTGTCACAATGGTTTCCAAAAGTTTAACCGGAAAAACAATCAAAGTAATATGACGAAAATCTCTGGCTCCCCTCACTCTAACCTTTTTAGGAATGAGAAAAACAGTCACCTTACTTCCATCTCGTCGAATATCTGCCAGTCTTAGCGACAGATGAACAAGACAACCAAGGCTGAATTAACAGCAGGCAGAGACACCCTTTTAAGATGTAATCGGAAATGTCAAAAATTAAGCTTGCTTTTAAAGCAGTCTCCCTTCGCGACACGAATAATATCAGTTTCAGCAATAATATTTTATTACTTATTTATTTATTTTGAATAGCAATAATAAACAATAAGCTACAAGGGCTTCTTTTCATGTTGCCATATAAAAACATACAGAAATTATCAAGAATTCTAAACAAGATTTATACAAAATGATTATACAATTCTAAACACAAATCGACGACTATTTGATTTTTAAATAGAGAAAATATTTTTTTATTGTTGGTACATGTAATTTATATTGATTTTTAATGATATTAATGTTCAGATTTCAGTGAATACGGCATGATTTTAGTATGAGGTGCATTCAAGTTATAACATCTCCGATTTTTTTTTCTCACAAACTAATCACACGAAAACTGTGAAACTTGTGTCACTTCTCGACGTAATCTCCCTGCAGCTGCACACATTTTTCGCAACGGCGGCGCCATGATTCCATGACCGCTGCGAACGCTTCTTTAGGAGTCTGTTTTGACCACTGGAAAATCGCTGATGCAACAGCGCGGCTAGTGAATGTGCAACCACGGAGAGTGTCTTTCATCATTGGAAACAGCCAAAAGTCGCTAGGAGCCAGGTCAGATGAGTAGGGAGCATGAGAAATCACTTCAAAGTTGTCACGAAGAAACTGCAACGTCGCACTTTCTGGTCTTCATGCAGGATTGTGTGCACAGATCCCACGGAAATGCCATCTTTGGAGGCCATGTGTTCCACACTCATTCGTCGATCCTCCAAAATAACTTTCTCCATTCGCTCGGTCATGTCGTCAGACTGGCTGATGCAAGGCCGCGATTGTCTTGGTTTGTTGTCACACGACGTTCGGCCTTCTTTGAACTGTCGCACCCACGAACGCACATTACATATCCATGACACAATCATCACATGTTTCATTCAACTGGCGATGAATTTCAATCGGTATCACAACACGAATGGAGAAAACGAATGATTACACGCTGTTCTTGTAATGAAAACGTCGATATTTTAAGTATCAAAAACAGTCCTAACTCTCACCGCTGCCGCTAAACTTCTTTTGTCGTACAGTGCTGTCATTTCTGTCACGTATTCACAACGAGTGCGCGCGTATTTTAAAACAAACCGCATGTTTCTATGTTTCCAGTCCTCAGAAAAAAAAATCGGAGGTATTATAACTTGAATGCACCTCGTATATTGGATCCATCAGATACGCCATGAATTATTTCTGCACCTTTCGAAGATTAAAAGCTCAAAATTATTCATATAAACACAAATACAATATCCGTTTATTTAAATGGTGCCAATCAATTAATCATTTGTTTGATTTTACATATAACTTTCAAAAATAATCGGCAATCTTACCGTAGGGAAAAATGAAATACTCAACATAGATCAGTTTTCCCCATAGGATTCCAGCTAAAATTGACTTTATAGCGAATGTAGCGCCCCATTCCCGGAGGTAACCAGCCGGTTTCAAATTTTATCCATTTTTTCCCCAGCGTTTTTTAAAATGTACAAAAACTACTCTTCTTGATTCTTAAATGATTGAAGAATAATAAATAATTTTTTTTTTTGAGATTATTGTTTTGCCGCAAAAAAACTACAAAAATCGAAATAGTGATCGGAGTGATCGTATTCCAGCTCTAATATACTATGCCTTGGTCCCCCCCTTGCCATGCGTTAAGAGACAAGCAGTCCTGCCTCTAGTTATATATTCAGTTCATTAGGTGAGATCGAGGTCACCAAGATTTCAGGAACTGTGAATAAAACCAGACATCTGATAGGCACATATTACGCATGTGCCAATTTCTTTTTGCTTTCATGCTGGGATTTACAATATGCAAGTTTACAGGGGAAATGTTTGAAACACGAAAGTAAACAGATTCAAAATGAAGTAAAATATCATATAACACATGCAAACACATGTGACGATAAAATGATTAAAACAAAAGAAAAAAATACGAGGAGATATCAAAAAGTAACGCAAATTATTATTTTTCTTAGAAAATTACAAAACATACAGATGACCAACTAAGTGGAGCTGAAAGTACACGTCTTTATCTACTTTTCCTCTTAGGAACCTTGACGATTTAGGCATTTATCCTAACGTTGCACCAGTTTCAGAATACCCCCCTCATAATCCGTCGGCTGGGAATATAGCCAAGGCAGATTTGAGTTCCTCGTTAGTCTCAAATATCTGACCACCCAGAAATCTCGTCATGGGACCAAAGAGGTGGAAGTCCGGAATGTACGCTGGGTGCTCCAGACCCTCTTAACCGAAACGGACCAGTTTTGCTTGGACGACGTTGACTACAAATGGGTGTGCGTTATCATGTAGAAGTCTAATATCGTTTCCTGTTTTTAGTCGCTTATCCCGAATAGTACGCCGCAGTTTAACCAACGTTTCCCATTAGGTAGTGGCGTTGACGGTTGACTCATGAGGCAGGAACTCTGCGGATACGATGCCTTGCGTATCCCAAAAAACTAACCATAATCTTCCGAGCTGAAGAAGAATTTTTGAATTTATTGCGAACCGGAGAATTTGAATTTTTCACACCATGCTTGCAGTTTTAGGCTCAGGTGTGAAGTGCAAGACCCAGGACTCATCTCCTGGACATAGCCATTCAGAAACGCATTTTTCTCCTGGTTGAACCGCTGCAGATATTGCAGACTGTACGCCTTTCTTTTGCCGGTCTTCTAGTGTGAATCTTTTTGGAATCCAACGCGAACGGACTTTACGATATCCAAGCTTCTCATGTACCATATTCTATGCAGATCCATTAGATATGTGAAACGTTTCACTCACTTTTTTCAAGGAAATGCGACGGTTTTCTCTGTGTTGTTAATGTCCTCGAAAATGGCTGGTGTTGCCGCAAGGCTAACTTTTCCTTCCAGAAACATTTTACACCATTTGCACACATTGGCAGCCGGCACCATAAACTTCTATCATTTCGCCATGAATTTCAGCGGGTTTCATACCTGTTGCGAAAAGAAACCTTGTAACAGCTCTCGCTGTTCTTCCGTTGTAGACGATGTGATAGCGGCGGCCATTTTTTAAACAACTGGTAGCATGTAGCGCGCGTGCGCAGGAACAATTCTTGTTAAGCAATTGTTTATGTACTCAACCTTCTTTTCGGCTATACAGTTGACCCTCGATTTTACGGGCTAATAGGGGAAGAGGGTTGTCTCATAAATAATGTTGACACATACTTCAGCTGAACTTTTTAAACAACCTGGAAAGCAACAATACCTTTTAATGGTAATATATATATATATATAATATTGTTGCTTTCCAGATTGTTTAATAAAAAAATTACACGTCTCCAGCATTAAAATGTAAAACGCAAAAAATTTTTAAATATAATTATAATACACTGTATACATAATTATTATTGGTTCATCATTATTGTTAATATCATTATTGTTAATTAGTATTAATTCGATACAAGGAATGGAAAAAAAAAACTGGCATGAAACTTTTTATCTTTAAACTTCGTGGATATCCTATGAAAAAAATCAATAATGTACAGCAAGAAAAAATAATTTTAAACCGTTTACTGTAATATTTCATACCGGGATTAGGATTGAACTAAATTAGTTATACTGTTTCGATTTCACTTGAATAGCATTGGAACTGTTACGACCTGCGCCTCCCGTTCCTCTTCTTCCCTGGTACTACTGCTGTGAGCGCTAACTGGTGGACGTATCGTAACTTACCACCAGTCAGCGCACACAACACAAAAAGTACAAAATAATTCAGTAGAAAATATGTCCGAAAAATCCGAAATCCGTAAAATTGAGATCTCATTAATTTTCCAAATGTTTTCTAATAAGTATGGTTTTTGTCCACATCGGCTAGCCATACCTTGCATTTTACCCACTCGATAAAGGGGGCAGGGCATGAGATTTTTTTCACCACATTTTACATGATGCTCTACAACTTTCTAAATAACACATGAGGTCTAACTCCTACCTCTACAAAATTAAAATTTTCAAAATTTACCCCTTAACCTCCAGGGACGCAAAATATTCTTATTCGGAATTAGAGGACATCAAAACCAAATAATCAATATTCATTTCCCCCCCACCTGTTCTCCTTGAGCCGTTATTTGGACTTAAAGACGGGACACCCTGTATTTATTTCAATGTAGAGGTGAACCCAATACCTCCTCTACTTTTGCAAGTTTTTCCTTTTTCTATTTTAATAATAAAGGATAATATCTTCATCACTTGAATCACTAGACATTGTTAACACGATGATAACAATAGCTTTAATCACAGTAATAAAATTATAATTTAAACATAATGTTATAACAAAGCCACGATGATCGAGAAGTGACTTTGCGTGTCCCGCGGGCAAACGCGAGCACGATAGTCACTGAATTTCATAACTTTCAGTAGCGTCGTGTACGATTCATAGTTGGTAACTGGTTGGCGATTTGAGTTTCTAATTGGTTGGTTTCTTTTTAGTTGCTTAGTGTGCGAAGGGCCATAGACTTAGAAATTTTCAGTGGCGAGTTTGTTTTTTTCTCCACCCTGTATAATACCTTTCAATGCGCATATTGTTCAGAGGGGATTTTAATTTTTAATTAATTTTAATATGTAAATAATTGGAAATGCTTTTCATCTGCGTGTGAAAATATATTTGAATCCTTATGATGAATTTTCTGATCCGAAGAGTTTCTCCATCTCTCTATGTCGGTAGAGAAACTCAGGTCACTAAAATTACCTCTTTAGAAAGTCGTCCTCCCATTACATGTCACTCCTCCTATGTCACATGACTCAGACTTTTTTGCTTTCAGGTTTTTTATTTTTTCCTTTTTTCTTCTAAAACATCAAAAAAGTGATTTTATTATTTTTTGTTTTTGAAATAATTTGCCTTTGCAAAAAGATCACTTTAGTCACGTGAGTTTCTCTACCAATATAGAGAAACTGGGTATAATCACTTGCTAATGCATTTAAGTGATACTGACTTGAAAGTATTTTTTATTAAATATTTAATGCAAAAATCTCATGTCATTTGTAAATGTCGCATATTCAAAATCAGATTTAAGTATTTTCATTTAAACAAATACTTTTGGATGCTCATTTCTATAATGTTTGTTACGAGTGTACAGCATCTACAGGGTGGTCCATAAGTCTGTCCCCCCCCCCCTTTTATTTTTTGAACCGAAGCAGATATGTCAATTTTGATGAATCCAATGAATAGGAAGTTGTGGGTGGCCTATCCCATGGTGCACTTTTCATCATCCCAAATATGCAAATTAGGACACATTCAAAATTTATCTCAAAAACCGTAAGGGATAGAGAAAAAAACCCAATTGCAAACTTGTTCAGCATAAAAAAACAAACAAAATGAAAAAAAAAAAATCATCCAAATCGACTAACGGTTCCCAAAAAAGTTAATTGCAAATGCTAATTGGCACTCACATTGCATTTGCATCTTCCTGTCCCCCCCTGTTGGGTTTTATCCACTAGCCCTTTAAATGCTGAAGCTTTTTGTTGAATGGGGAAGAAACTGCCAACCAGGTCTGAAAAATGGCAGAATACAGTAGAGAAGAAATGGTTGGTATGGTTTTATGTTTTGGATTTGCACATAATTACAAAGGTGCAGCCAGGGAATACCAAGTTAGATATCCCAATGCTAGAGTTCCCACTTCTAAGACAATTCGCCAGGTTGTTCAACGATTTCAGCAAACAGGAAGTGTCAGTCATCAGACCCGGCAAGGTAGACCAACAACTGTCACATCAGAGGACTCCAGCACAGCCATTTTAGCTGCTGTTTATGCTAATCCTCATTGTAGTATTCGACCAGTTGCTGAAGAAGCTGGCTGCAGTCATCAATCAGTATTAAGATTACTTCATATGCATGGATTCCACCCTTATCATGTCCACTGCCACCAAGGATTGAAGCCAACAGACTACGATTTTCGTCTTGAGTTCTGCAATTGGCTGCTAAATCGCTTCGACGATGACCCAGGCTTTCTCAATTGGGTCTTGTGGTCAGACGAAGCCAGCTTCTCTCGAGATGGTCTGGTTAATAAACACAATCTCCATTATTGGGCAACAGAAAACCCTAGATGGTTACGAGAAGCTGTGCACCAGGTGAATTGGAGAGTGAATGTCTGGTGTGGAATCATCAATGGTGGATTGGTTGGTCCATTGTTCTACGAAGGGGCGTTGACAGCTGCACGATACAGAGACATGATAATAAATGTTGTAGTGGCAGAATTTGCAGATGAGCTTCCTTTAGCATCACTTCGAAGGGTATGGTATCAACATGATGGGGCTCCAGCCCATTCAGCGGCAGCTACTTGTGATCATCTCGATGCAATGTTTCCAGATCAGTGGATCGGCCGGGGTGGCCCAATTCATTGGCCTGCACGCTCACCAGATCTTTCCCCTAATGACTTCTTTTTGTGGGGTTACCTTAAGGACAATGTTTATGCCACTCAGCCAACTTCTATGCTGGATTTGCAACAGAGAATTCAGACTGCCTGCCAATCCATTACATCTGATATGGTAACAAGAGTGATGGCATCTTTGAAACTACGTGCTCAGTTGTACATTGGTGCTGAAGGGCATCATGTGAAACATGCCCTTTAGAGTGTTACCAACATGATTCGCTTTGGTTTGGCCCAGTTGGCTTTTTTTAGTTTGAGATAGTTATTTACTTTTTTAACTTTTTTTGGGAACCGTTGGTCCGATTTGGATGATTTTTTTTGTTTTGTTTGTTTTTTTATGCTGAACAAGTTTGCAATTGGGCTTTTTTCTCTATCCCTTACGGTTTTTGAGATAAATTTTGAATGTCCTAATTTGCATATTTGGGATGATGAAAAGTGCACCATGGGATAGGCCACCCACAACTTCCTATTCATTGGATTCATCAAAATTGACATATGTTTCTGTTCAAAAAATAAAAGGGGGGGACAGACTTAAAATATACATAAAGAAGAATGTTTGTGCGTTTCTTATACAAACTACAGTTTTACTCCGATCTTGATGAAATTTTGCATACTTTACTTCAAAACAAGAGGAAAGTCACTGTCTGTCTACATGAGATTTCGAAAAAACTCCCATCTTCCTTTTCGACCCCTTAAAGCAGAATTTGGGTGCGCACTCTTTCAGTTTTTCGTGAATATCTCGAAAACTGAGGAAATCGGCCAAAGTGGATGGTGATTTTTTTTATTAAACACTTTGATTCATACAGAGACAGCAATTACGCTCCGAGTAATTCAAGATCAGGATTGAAACTTAGTACCGACCCACTCCTTTCTGCAAAAACTTAGACGATTGGGATAAATAAATACTCGGGCAACCCCGGGTAATCAGCTAGTCTTGAATACACACGCGTAAGACTCCAGCCATAATGGAAACTAATTCTGGGACAATTATTAAAATAAGAACATATATCAAATTATCAAATTTTATAACTCTAAATATGTTGGTGACAAATTTGATATAATGTACTTTCATTTTTAAAAATAAGCTATAGTATTTTAATGTGAAATTTGAATCTGTTAATATAGCATTTTTGTTTTATATTTAGGACATTGAAATACGTATTGTGGATTATGTTTCGAAGGAACTTCTCCATTGCGTGAAAGATAAGAATTTCCCTCTGTTCACTGTGAACCAAATGGTTGACATCTTAGCGTACAAATTAACGACTTGTTACGAAGAAGACACTATGTTGACGGCTATAAGGTTGTGGATTGAACATGAACCAGCTGCAAGAAATCCGCACCTTCCTAATTTACTTTCGTTTATCTGTGTCTCTCCCGAGTCGAAGAACAAACTGATGGAAGGCTGGCAATCATATGCAGTACTTACAGAGGTGGTCTCGCCGTCGATAAGCTCCGTGCATTCCTCTCGAGAAGAATCTGGCGCCGTCATTTCAAGCGTGAAAGAAAAGTGGTCGACACTCTTGAAGCGAGTCATGGAAATGCCACTGACGACCGAAGCGGCTATGTCGCCAAATGTAGAACAAACGCCCAATATTAGTATACAGTTTTCTCCAATGAAAAATGGTAGTGACGTATTTTCCTCCTTAAATTCACCCCCATCTCCGATCAAATTACCAGATAAAAGGAATTCATATGAAATCCTACATACTCTCTGTTCTCCAATCGATATGAACGAAAGTGAAATAGAAGATAAAGAGAGCAACGAAAATGAGGACTTTTTGGAAGAATACAATAAAAATCCAACCCATTCTCACACGAAAAATAAGTCCCCAAATTCTTCCTATTATAAATCCTTGAAATCAAAGAGAGGTGTAATGAAAAGCGAAATCAATAAACAGAGCAGCAGTAAATTAGTTGTCGTAAATATGGATGCTAACATGAGTCCATTTTCCGAGATAAAATTTAGCAGTTCTTCAGAAGAAAATTTAAATATAAACATCGGACCACCGAAATTTAGTACAAATGAATACAACGATGAATTAAAACTCAAGCTTAGTGCATCCTCTGAAACCTTTAACATTTTAAACGACAACGAAACTTACACTGTAGCACGCAGTACTTCAATTAGTGATTCTCCGCTGTCTTGTTATGATCCATCACCGTATTCTTTGGACGACTTAACAGATCCTGTTAAGCGCGTACACCTCAATTTTAAGAAACAAATCGAACACCGTTCAACCAAACAAAAAGTGGTTAATGACAATTCCGAAGTAATTAGAGATAGGTTTGATTCTCTAAATGAAAAATTGCAGCAGACTATTAGCAGCTCCAGGTCAAAGTTAAAGGGAAAAATTCCAGGACCAACACCTTCAGAGGATTCCAATATCTGGAATGACAATGATTTTAAATGCATAACAATAAACAATATAAATAATAAAGTCAACTGTATTGACAAAAAGCAGAGCAGATCAAAGTTTATAGATCCTTCACAGAGTTCTAATTGTCTTTTAACAACAAAATCAAACTTACTTTCCCCTGATAAAATGCTTGATAAAAATTTGCGTCATTCGAAACATATACGGAATGTCAAGCACATTTCGTCGACGGATGGGCTCACATACTCTAAAAAGAACGAAAACGCTCCTACAAAGAGCAAAAATACTTGTGTACGCAATATGCATTTTACGGAAAAGCCTTCGTTCGACCACATTAAACACGCCCCAAGGCCCGATGTAGAAATGTTTTACGATTCGTGTCCGCCATTGGAGCAATCTAAATCATGCTCTAAGAATGACATTCATTTGAGAGTTAAGAATTCCTCTCTTGAGCACAAGCAAAAGAAGCTTGAAAAGGAGAAGCAGCCAAAACGAAAAAAGTCTTATACAAAGCAGCAACAGCAACAGCAGCAACAACAGCAGCAGCAACAGGAGCAGCAGCTATTGTCACCTTCTCCCCGATCACCTTTAAGCATTAGTGCAGAAAGCACCAGCACTTCCACGCTAAAGATGCTGTTCACGCAATTGTTAGGATACGATAAGAACTTGGGGACAGATGAGAAGATATCTCTGATGAAATTGTATTTTAAGTGTAAACTAAAAAACAGTAGATTTAATGGCGGGTTATTATCAGAGGAGAATGAGTTAAAATCACCCACTGAATCGGCGTTAAATTCATTATTTCCTAACATCAATGATAAGGACAGCACTCATCAGGTTACGCCGCTGTTTTCTCACTATCGTGTAAGGCGGAAAACAAAGTTGAATGACAGCGCCGAATTCTACAATAATGATCCCCACATCGTGTTCCTAGTAGAAGACCATAACGGAAATTCTTTTCGACAACTTTACAATTTGAGGTCAAAGAAATGGTGCAGAAAATGCTTGCCGTTGTCTGTTCCTATAGACCAAAGAAACTGCAATGTCGTATACGATGACGGTAAAATTTATTTCATAGGCGGTAAGAAGAAGACAGACTTTCATTGCTTAAACAGCGTTTTCTTCTACGATTGTAGACTACGTATATTGGAGCAGTTGCCGGATTCTCTCGTTACACGAACGAACATTGCCATAAGCATCATGAACAAAAATATTTACATTATTGGCGGGTTATCTGTATTTGATCGGATACTTCCTTTAGCGGAGTGTTTTAGCTACGAGGAGCAGAAGTGGGATTTCATTGCTACGTTACGAGTTCCTCGAGCAGATGCTACAGTCGTCAACAATGGCAATTTCCTCTATGTCATAGGCGGCGTAGATTTATCCAGTGGCAACAAAACGAGCATTATCAAAGAATGTGAACGCTATGATCCAAACAGTAATCAATGGACCGCCATTGAAGACTTGCCTGAATATTTTAAGAAAAACAAAGTTTTGGCGGTGTCATTAAGTAACAGAATTTTGGCACTATATCAAGATTCCCCAGAAATAATTTTTGAATACAGTATAAAAGATGATAGATGGACAGTTTTCAGTCATGTTTCATGTTCCCCCGTGAAAATTGAAAATCTTTTATGCGTTGAAAATGCACTGTTTGCTTTTCAGAAAGAATTAAAAGTTATATATTCTCTTACTTTATCTTCGTCTACGTGGAAAATTTTAACTGATATTCCTCAAAAACTGCACTGGAGAGGTTTTGTGTATGGCATGTGGCAACGATAAAACTCATTAATGTGAAGTGTTAGAAAAACAATCTATGATGTTGTATGTGATGTCGAAGCATTCATAATAAATTCATTAATTACCATATTAAATGTAAAAAATGGGATATTTAAAATTAAAGCTCTATAGTATCTAAATTGGTGCTCCTTTTTTTATTTAGCTTCTTTATAAATAATAATAATACAGTATTTTTGAGGCGTTCCGGAAAAAATTTATAACCATTTTTTTGGGGGGAAAATAAAACCTCCATGAAAAATTATTCGTACTTGAGCATTCTTTCAGATACAGAATTCCACATGAAATGAAAAAAAAATAAGTTAGATTTTATTTGAAATAAATTTCGCAACATAACATTTGTTTACGTGGGGCACATCAAGTCGTAGGTAGAAGAATATGACGAGACACTTCTTACCAGATATATTTGAAAGTGTACGGTCAAGTTTCATGCGCCGTCGTAATAAAATCGTTTACTAATGCAGTATTCATAAGTATTCACTAATGCAGTTCAACAAGTAATTCTTTGTAATTTTTCACGTGCTGGCACTCCGATCGCGCTGCAATC
>JAHWFO010082146.1:20229-35011 GCA_023313115.1 Rhysida immarginata
ACCTCTCCACCAGGCAGTCGCCCACACAAACACGCTCATCGCCTCGGTTGTTCCTGTCTATCCAGTCCATAAAGATAATGAAAACGAGGGGCGATAGTACGCACCCTTGGCGGAGTCCAACACCCACGGTGAACGGTCTTGACTTAATGCCATTTATCCGGACGCACATCTCAGCTTTCGTACAGAGACATGATAGCAACCAGTAATTGCCAAGATGATCAATGAATTAAATAGAAAAATAAAATAAGTGGTAATATTAAAGTCACATTATCAAATAGGCAAACTATGCCTAGCAACTACCAAATAATAAATGCAATATTTGATTTATACAATGTAATCACCCAGATTACACATCTATGAAGCAACAGATAAGTTTAATCACCTAAAACCCCTTTAACTTAAGAGGAGTATAAAAACAATCACAATTGAATTGCTTAAACTAATCTAGCCTGTATTCTAAACAACAATCTTCAGCTAGATTAAATACCAAACACTTAGGTACCAAAAATGTATAGTAATAGCTAAATAACTAATCATATAAACTGCAAAACATAAATCACATAGGTAGAATTTAATTCCAAACAGCAACTTGATTGGGTCGGCTACAAATCGTAATAAAGGAGGTAAGTCAAACTTCGGTAACCACCAACTAAACAAATTACAAATATGCACTAAAACCCACTAAAGCAAGTAACCTTTAAAGTAACTACTTAACTAGATTAATTACTTAGCACGTGTGTTTTAGCAAGCAATCACATGAGCAAATACAACACAATTAAATTGTCATACAGCTATCAAAGCATAACGTAGTAAATTCCAGCTGCATAAGCAAAAATTCAGTAAGGAAAATTAAGTCTTAATCAGTAGAGAGCCTAAAGTCCGGGTAAATGTCACTATCTTTAATACAAACAGTAGAACAATAAAAAGCCTACACAAAGAAACAAACGCTATGACGTGGAAATGTGACAATATCACATGTAGATGGTGTAGTCCTATTAACTTGGCAAATAAAACACAGCCACTTGAATTCTAAAAATATCCGTAAAGAACAATATCATTAATACGGTTAAGCCAAGTTAACACAAATAAATATGCAACACATTTCAAATAAAATGCGTAGATTATACACACTTGAAGCCGCAATTAATATACGACATTAATTTCATAATTACACTAAGCCGGAAGGCTTTATCCTTTCAAATATTTTTTTCTTTACAGATAACATATATCCTTAAATAGCATCATAATATAAGGAGACGAGGAATTGCGTTATGCGAGGCACTACACATTAATGGCTCTTTAATTATCGTGAAGCCAAACTCGTAGTTGAAATAAGCACGCATCCCACATGGCCACAAACCACAAATCCTCGTGTCTTCGCGAAGCTCTCTGTAAGCGAGCTCCTTAAAAGACGCCCTTATTAACCTTCTTCCCCATGACGGGGTACCCGGGTGCCATTTTCGTTTTTAACAAAAATTCTCTATCATACATTCGTATTTTTCCCTTGGTATTTTTTGACATCTCTAAGTTGGTAATCCTATGCAGTTTTATGAAAAAATATTTTAAAAAAAGTTTGTGTAATTTCAAAAAAAATTTTGAAAGTCTTTTACACTTTACATCCATGATAAGGGCACCCATGGTAATGGCACCGAGGCACTACAACTATTACTCAAGAAAACGATATAAAAAACGATATAAAAATGATAAATCACACTTTAAACTAATTTTAATTACAAAAACGATTCTAAGATAATTACAATATCAATCAGTAAAAACATCAGTTCAAAAGCTTACACATTTGCAGAACAAGCATAACATTTTGTGATTGTTTTGGTATGCTCATCACTAACTGGGCGATGACAATTGGAACAAGATTTTCTTGTTTTTCTACGTTTTTTGGTGGATTTGCAAACATAACAACTTCCAGTTACTATAAGGCGACCTGAGGAATCTCTGCGTTGTTCTTCATCACCTGCAGAAATACAACTTGCAATAGGCCCTCCCAGCATGCATTCTATTCCTGATTTCGTGTTGAAGTGCTGACAAGCTCGTGGGTTTCTGGACCGAGTTTCAATCGCTGGCATTGCCAGTTGTTTACCTAAATCTTTCAAAAACGCACGCCGGCTGTTATTTTTCTTGGATTCTAATGGATTGTTTTCCATAAAAATGATATAAGCCGCTAGGCAAGCTAAATCAATCATATTGTAAAACATTGCAACAGGCCACCTTCTAGTCTTCCTCTTGGAAGTGTAGTGCGATACCATTTTATCCATATTGTCAACACCACCTTTACCCCGGTTGTAATACAGAATGATTTCGGGCTTTTTCTTTGGTCCACTTACATCTTTTGTGTAATGCATGGTTGACAACAATATGACTGACTTGTTAGCTTTTGGCACATACGACACCATTGTAACTTTGTCATTGCTAAATCCAAAAAGAGAAGACAGTGGGTCTCTCGATTTGTTGGCGAGCATTTGTGGTGGTATGTAAGGCTTATTTTTTTCAATGTCCCAACCATTGACAAACCCCATGAAAGTAGGAATCGTGCCAGAGGAAGCGTTGTAAAAAAGTTATCCATCACAACATTCCGACCACTTTTCTTGAATTGGCAGCACAGGTCTTTTACTACTCTTTCGCCCTGATTTTTTTCACGACCTTCAGCTGATTTCCCGGTGTATATTTGCCCAGTGAGTGGATAAGAATTTGCAGCATCACACACCCACCATATTTTGATACCGTATTTTGCCGGTTTTGACTGCATGCACTGGGAAAATCTTGTTCTACCCCTAAATGGAAATAGCTGTTCATCGACAGTAAGGCATTCGGAAGGCACATAATGAGCTCTGAGATTCATATTCATCAAGAGACATATCTCTGAAATTGCTGCTGCTTTGTCGTTTTTCAACCTATCTTGCCTTCTTGTAACATTATCAAAACGAAGAAACCTAGTTATTTCCCAAAATCTATTCACTGACGTAGATACACGATATAACGGATTAACATCACTCTTCCACAATTCTCTGATGTCTTCTGAGCAAGAATGGTGAACCCCTGCTGTAATGAGAATCCCAAGATAACTATCGAATTCTTCGTCTTTCAACTCCTTCCAAACTTTGGGAGGGCTGTTTGGATTTTCTGCATTCCACTGAGAATGTACAGATTTGGCTTTCCTATTTGTTTCCCTGATTATGATATTGCACATAATGTTATCAAAAATGCACTTGAAGGTTTCAAGAACTGAAAGGGATTCAGTTTTTTTTACAGGTCCTGATTTTTGGCGTAAAATGTTTTGCTGTGGTGTTTGAGTACTGTCAGGACTTGTCAGATTCCATGCAGTTCCATCTTTGCCATACAGCATCTGCTGATCGGGAACACTTTCTTCATTCTCGACTTCACTGGAACTTTCAGAACAGTCATCTACTTCTATTTGGGCATTATGATCAGCATTGACGTCTTCTATATCAGATTCTTCATCTTGAAGAGCTTGATTGTGTTTTGGTGGAACGCTGAGATCATCAGGAATGTTGGAGCAATACAACTCATTATCACTTTCTGAATCATCAATGAAATTATCCAGATATGAATGTTGTTGCTCAAAACTCATTCTACAACAAGATGAATTAGGCATTATAGTAAGTGCATATTACTCAAAACTCATTGAATTCAAAAGTGTAGGCATATTAGTAAGTGCATCATCTTACCGACTGAATTCTTCCAATGAGAATACTTGATCGCGTTTTGCCATTTTTATGTTGGTCTTGTGCGAGTATAAAACTAGCAAGTTCAAGTATAGAAAGCGCCCAGTGAATACCAGAAAATAAAACTAACACAAAAATTAAAACTCTAAGTTTTCAGAAAAACAAAACTGAAAGTTTTCAGAAAAAATAAAACTGAAAGTTGTTACTAAAATAAAAAAATTATGATTTTTGCTATTGATTTCATATTGATATCAATAACAACACATGTAGGTAAGTTATAAAAAATAATGTATGTTCATAATTCCCATGTAAATCAGTGATGAAGGACTTGGGTACCCGGGTACCTCGTCATTGATTTACTTAAAATTTCTCACCCATGGAGAAGAAGGTTAACAGCCCACAATAAAAGTAACATTTAAGGCTGCGAAGAAATAGTCGGCTATCTATCACCACAGACCTCGGGAAGGATTGCCGCACGGCGAGAAGATAAACTTATCGCTCAGCTGTCTATCTCGCTTCCGGCCAGCACAAACCTCCGCCCGCTTGGCTTTCCTGCACGACGTGGCGTTCTCCGACGTCGCACTTAAATACTCCGTAGCAGTCTCCGTCGTGGGGGCTTGAGGAATCACTCTGCCGTCCAGCCTGCCGATAGCATAACACCCAATCTGCTTTCGAGCCGATTTTCCCGGGAGTTCAACCTTCGCATCACCGTCGTCGATCGTGTCTTCTTCCTCTCTCCCGATTCCGCACTTGAATCTCTCCTCGTCCTACCATTGGCTCCTGCGTCTTGATGTTGATTACGTCGCTGATGACATCGTCTCCGATTTCGCCCGGAATTATAAAATACCCGAGAACGAAAGCGAGCGTTTATGTCACCGGTATTCGCGATGGTATTAGAATTCCGTGACAAAGGGCTTTATTTTTTTCGCACACAAAACAATATCAGACGAACGAATGCTCCGCCGTTATCCTAAACAGGCCATAGAGCCAATGGAAACTGTAAAGTGATAATTCGAACTTATTCGAAGAGAGCGATAAGGCGCAGGTCTTATCGCTCTCGCAACCAGCAAGTCGCGGGTTCGAATCCCGCTTGGGGCATGGATGTTTGTGATTGTCCTTTATCATAATATGAAAACCCCGTGTTGGGCTTCGGCCTGTTGGGGGCAACCTGCGGGTTGTTATAGATTATATTATATTAAAAAAAATATTATTGGCGAATATAAACACGCATTAAATAACACAAATTTCCGCAATCACAATTCGGAGCTAAGAATGACTGGACTCGCAGACACTGCTCATGCACGGTCTTAAACGTTATTCTTTATCAATGTGAAGCCGAGATAATGGTCAAAATAGGCTTGAATGCCGAACGGCCACAGCTCTTGCACTCTTGACACCACTCGTACCTCGCTGTACCCAAGCTCCGGAAAACAGCGTTTCACTAGATAAGAATTAAGGCCTACTCGAAATTGTGCACTCACCAAAGAAAATGCTCTGTATTCCAAAGTCCAGGCCGGTAGACGTGGAGTAACCATAGGACAGGTAGGATTCGGTCCGCTCAAGCTCGGGCTGACATCTTGCCACGCTGGCAACTTCGTCTTAGCGGGAGCTCTCACGCTCGACGTCGCCGTCGTCTCGCTCTCTGCCGTCGCAGGATGGGAAGCTGGCCGTACCGGAATCTTTTCTCCGTCGCCTTCTCTTCTCCTCCTTATCGTCAATAACGTTCTGCTCGGCTGCGCTGCCCTCTCCTTCCTCCATTCGCCTTTTCTCCGTCCATCTCCGCTTGCTCCATTAGTACGAATCCCCTGTCCGCTGTTTTCTCATTGGTGTCACATGTATTAATACTATATTTAGGAGTAGCGCAGTGGAAATTTTAATAACATGCAACAGCACACAAAAATTAAATAAAAGTAAATAATGAAGTTTATTAATATAAAATAAAATGTTCAATTACGTGAGGAACCAAACAAGAACCTCACAACCAATAATAGAGATAACGAAAACAAATCACAACACTGCTAATAAATAACGGAAAAATGTAAATAAGAAATTATCTTATAATTAAGGCACACCTCAAAGTAACACAAAAGTCTAAGCTTAACTATTAAACTTACAAGTTAAATCTAAGCCTCAAGGTTCACATTTACTAGCAGTGAAAAACATTCAAGGTCTGCAATCTAAAACCTTGTAATATAAATTTGTCAAACAAATACAGAATTATGCTTAAAAGTAAAACAAAGCACACAAAGCTATAAGTAATAAATGACTTCAAATGACAAATTGCAATAAAATAGATATTAAGCAAAATTATCATTAATCTCAAAATTCATCATTTAATAACTACACAAGATCTATTTAATCCAAAAGTTAATCCCATAAGAGATAAGCTAAACTTATGAATAGCACTTTAACTGGGTCGACCTTAAAAATCAAATAGCTATAGTCAACATTACCAGTTAGCAAAAATTTAAATACAAAATGACAATACGGCAAATAAGTTTTAAAACTAAATGCAAATATTGTGATTTACGGTAAATGCCTCTAGCAAATAAAAACAGGTTATACAGCACTTCGAATAGTACACAAGAGCAAACAAAAGCTCAAAACGGCGCACTCACGAAAGTTCACTGTCCATACGAATATAAATAATAATTTGACGGGTAATGATAATTGTAAAGTCACAAATAGTAAAGTTCCAAGTCCGGTAAAGTCTAATAATCAAAAGTATTATCAATGTAATAGGTTCCAAACTATTTACACATCATTGAGATAAACTTTCCACACATAATTCTACATGAGGTCACAAATGACACCTGTGGAAACCATAAATATAAATATAATATTAATGAAACATTTTAAGTGAAAACAAAGCGCACCAAATAAGAAAATTCAGGCTAAGTGGCTGTATTATAATACAATACTACACCATACATTATGATAACACACATTCCATTTAGGATTGCAAAAATACGAAGCCGAGGTCGCTCCGGAAATACGCCGCCATGCCTCCGGGCCAAAACCCGCACACTCGCGTGTTAAATTGCAATCTACGGCGACTTAACTCGGGGAAAGAATTTCGGACAACATCGGCTATAAGGCCTGTGGTAAAAGATACACTCACCAACGTGTATAGTTGATAAACAGCTGTAAAGTGTAGCTCCTGAGGTACTACGTAGTAAATCATAGATTCACCTTTGTTAACCGGCGACGGCACGCAATTTGTTGCGTAGACATTCTCCGCCAGAGATGCTTCTCGGCACGGCAAAGAATCCAACGACGAGACACTCGCCGCCTCCGTAGTCGTCTCCGTCAAAAGCACACGAGAACGAGCCTTTCTCTCCGGCGCCGACAATTCCAGGCCAACTCGAGGGCCTCCGTCGCTCTCAGCCAGGAGTTTCTTTTTGCTCCGTCCTCGCTCGGTAGACGCTAACTTCCTTCTCTCGTTCCGCCCGTGATCTCTCCTCGAGCTCACCGACGAAAAGCCTGCTGCTCCCCGATTGGCTGGTGCGTCATGATGCTCCTCATGACGACGTCGAGTACGATTTCGCCTACGTTGAGAGTTGACAAATACCCTGGAGCGCAGACGATCTTCTATGCCCACGGAATCATTAAAATTCCGTG
Organism: Rhysida immarginata; assembly: GCA_023313115.1. Taxonomy (NCBI): domain Eukaryota; kingdom Metazoa; phylum Arthropoda; class Chilopoda; order Scolopendromorpha; family Scolopendridae; genus Rhysida; species Rhysida immarginata. The sequence goes on from JAHWFO010082146.1 coordinate 27,552, forward strand.
ACAATTGGTCTCTTCTGACTGGCTCTTCCTGCGTGTCTCCGATGCTGATGTCTCAGGTTTCGTCATCCATCTTCCTGTTTCGTTCGATGGAAGATATGAGTTGTCCGTGATGTTGCCCGAATTCCGTGACAATTTCACAACTTCCTTCAGTTCATGGAGGCGCTTTGGCTTTTGCTTTTTAACAGATTTGTTCACAATATTCCATAATGACTCGATGGGATTAAGGTCTGGGCTATTAGGTGGCCTTCTAGATGCTGGATTTACGTCATCCATCGGTACCAGAGACAAATGAAAGTAAGAGACTGGCAGTGCCCTATTCATTTTGCTGAGCGCTACTGGTGCCACCGGAAGTGCAGCGATCGCCATTAAGAGAATGGCAGAAACCTAAGGTGGCGTATGTTCTCAGTGTTATTTCAGCTGTTTTTGTAGATGACTTCAAGAGGTATTAGTAAGCGTAACCTGTTTTCTGATTTTTTTAAAAAAACTTTATTGCATTAACTAACGATAACGTATACTTTTAATGACTTTCAATAGCTGATTCAATGCCTTACGAATTTTTAAAAGAGCGCCTACAACTCGCAACTCCTATCGTTATTGTAATAATGGAGGCTTAGCCAGAACCAAGTGAAAGCATAGATGAAGAAAATTGAAGAAGCAAAGTTATTTCTTCATCCATGGTGAAAGTAAATGAATCTAGAGGAAGGGTGAATTTATTTTTTCAGTCTTAACCGGTTTTTATTATTAACAAAGTTGATTCTTATAATGGCATCTTCAATTTAATTGCTCTTTACTCTCCTAGATTATAAAATTCACTCCGAATGATTTTTTCTGAAATTTTGCACAGGTATACTACATCTTTCGATGGTGTGATAAGGCCTCCTTATTTTTTTTCTCAATGAAATTAAGGCTGTGGTAGCTCTGATATTGCTCTTTCAACGCTTCTTTACATTGAGTGCAGATTATAGATTTAATTACAGACCTAGAAACGAATCCTGCCGAATCACAATATTTTGACAAGATTTTAACATCAGGGATTGGATAATATTGAGACGCGTCATCTGATATGGATTCATGATTTATATTTATCAGAGTTATACATGAATTAATGTTTTGTGCCCTGCACCAATTTTAACCTGGTAAATTTAAAGCCAATCAATTTGTCATTAATTTAATGTTTAATAAAAAATGCTGTATAATTTTGTTGCCGAAATAAAAGATGTATCCACTTTTTACGAAGAATGTTATCCTTTGGAAATCTACAGCGCAAATGTTTCGTTTTCTAATTTTTTTGTTTAGCTTTGAAATAGCTATTATACACGGGTGTAAGAGCTTAGTGCTTATTTCTTGCGTGACAGTTTTTTTTAATGTATTCATCACAATAAAAACGTTTATACCTATGTTTACTGAAGTATCAGATATTTATACTAAATGTAAAAAAAAATTTAAAAGCTGCGTCACAAAATTGTTTTAAGATAATAAAAAAATGCAATTTTAATTTTTGTTAATCTGATAATAATGGAATATTTGTAAGGCAGGATATTTAAAAGTTTAATTGCTATCAATAAACAAACCTAACATACTTTATCAAATATTAACTAATTGATTTTAAATTTTTAAATTAAAAGAAAACCTGGTAACCTAAAATATTTTTGAAAAGGTACTTAAATTGTTTTGTTTTTTGTTTTCTTTTAAAAAAACGAAAAGGAAGAAATAATTCTCAGTTCAATAAAATAATCAGTTTATTAATCCAAATATTGTAATAAGCAATTAACTAATAATATAATTACTTGTGAACTGAAGTATTGGATCTTTTTAAAAAAACGATTTGACCAATATGTATGAGAATGTCATCCAGTTAGTTATTAGAAGAGGGGATTATAATTTGTACATCTCGTGCAAATCAACAATAATTTGGATTATAATTAATGAACCGTATATTTTATTTTATTAACTTTCAAATTATAATTTATAAAATAAAATTTTCCTAGTTGATTGTTTAATATAACTCGTCCTCCTTTTCCATTTAAACTTTTTTTTTAAATTTATGTTTAAGAATAACTTTATTTATCACCAAATAACTTTTTATCGGATGGGCCGATTTGGATGATTATTTTTTGTTTAATAGAGCAAGTTTTTCTGGTGGTCCCATAATAAATTCATCCAGATATCTTGGGTAGATATTATAAAAAATAATTGTTTGCGATTGATTCACATGCATTGCCTCCGGCGATCAGCGTTTCTTGCCAATCCCATAATGGCGGCGCGAAGGCACCACTAGCGGGGAAGTCACTGCCAGTCTGTTTCTTCATTTGTCTCTGATCGGTACCGAACTCGTATCTACCATCAAACGAAACCGGAAGAAGGATGGCGAAACCGAACACAACATCATCGGAGACACGCAGGGAGAGCCAATCACACGAGCCGCGGGAGATTCTGCGAGATCGAGACAGTGTGACCAGATTTAGTTCTTTGGAAACCAAATTGGTCCTTTTTGTCCTAAAAAAACCACTGAGTCCTCTTTTTTGGTCCTTTAAGAAATTTGGTTCTATTTTAGTTCTTTACAGTATGAAACGGTACTTTTTAGTTCTTTACAGTATGAAACTGTACTTTTTAGTTCTCTTTCCATAAGGGGCTTCCGTATTTTCTTCCTTGGAAACTACGACCAGTCAATGTGAAAGTAAAAGTTATTTGACCAGTTTGGCGCACACGTCCGTAGAGAAGAAGGTGAGCTGCATAGTACACGTTATCACGAGCAGACTAAATACAACCGTACAGGTACAGTCAGTGTGATTGCTGATCCCAGGCAGGTTGGAGTTAAGATACATAATCTAAATTGAAAAAAAGTTTAAAAAATTAAAATTAATAAAATAGAAATTTAACAGTGCGTATGTGTTCAACACAAAGCCCGGTACATATTTTATAAATTTTTTCAATAAAATTTCTTTTCAAAAATGGCGTGGATTTGAAGTACCATGTTATGGTTAGCCAAATAGTACAACTTGACGGCAATTATCGTTGGCTTACAGTATTATAATGCTAACAAAATTTCAGTCCTTTTTTTTAGTTCTATAGTGAACAATTTGGTTCGCTTTTAGTCCTATTTAAAAAAGTTTTTGGTCCTAACCATTTTCAAAACCTGGTCACACTGGATCGAGATGAGAGCCGCGGTCTAGGCAGTCGTTGTAATGGAGCCAAGAGGAATGGACGGAGTAAGGACGATTGGAGGAAAGAAAGGGCAGCGGGGCCGAGGAAATCGTTACTAGCCGTAAGGACGAGAAGTGAAGGCGACGGAAAAAGGTTTGCGGTTCAGCCAGCTTCCTGACCAGCAACGGCAGCGAACGAGTCGACAACGTCGTCGAGCGTGAACGCCCCTGTTAAAACGATATCGCCAGCGTGGCATGATGTCGGCCCGAGAGTGAGCGTATCAAAGCCTACCGTTCCTGGATTCACGTCCCGCCTACCCTCCTGGACTGTGGAATGCAGAGTTCTACGACTGGTGAGTGCTCAGTTTCGAGTAGGTTTTAATTGTTACCTGGTAAAGAGCTGTTTTCCCGAGACGGGTTACAGCGAAGTAAAATCTGCCTCTACAGTGCAAGGGTTGTGGCCATTCGGCATTCAAGCCTACCTAGACCAGGATCTGGGCTTCACATTAATAAGAAATAGTGTGTAAGGTGGTATATTAGTCGCCCTGTGCATTTTCCATGTGCCTTAGCCACGAATAGTGTTTGCGAGCAGTTTGGTGATAATTCTATTGTGCTCATGCTTGCTGATTTAATAATGTGTTATTTCATTCTGCTCATTAGTTCTAAGGCCTGTTAAGTGTTAACGGAGTAGCTGTCGTCGTCAGGCATTATCGTGGAAAAAAAAAAAAGAATTAAAGTTCTTCCATCCTGTGCGCCGGCATCCGTTATTAGTCGATTTGATTTTACGTCGTCGCTACAGATTGGTGTAGTGGAGTTCTTTAAGCTAGTGGTGGTATAATTTATTATCTAGCCTATTGGGCTCATATTTAGTATGTGTACATGTTATATTTAGTGTATGGACAATCTTATTTATTAAGAACGATTGAACTGGACTGGACCTAACTTTTTATTTATATGATTCAGCATTTTGGTCATATATTCCAAGCCTTTTGATTAGGCAATTTTGTGCAATTGTTACACTGCTGTTTATTACCGTTAGGACTATTATTTCTTTAATTGAGTTTAAGGACTTGATAATATTTAGGACTGATTATCGTCGCTGTGTTACTGTAGTTTATACTGGTTTTCAATTTTGATTTGGAATTTGTTGCTTAGTGTCCTACTTATGCGATATATTAATGTAATAGTACAAAGCATTTTGATGTTTCAATATGTCATTCCAATATTAACTATTTTACCTAAGCATTCAGTACGTTTGATGGTATTGCTAGTTTGATAAGACAGATTATAGAAAAATAAGAATTATTGCTGAAATCTATTTTTGTGTCTTTAGCTAATATTATTGTTGAATGCGAGCCATTACTCCTTTACGATAAGTGTTGCTAGAGGTTTGATCATTATTTGTCTATTCATTTATTTTCCCATTTACTTGATTGCCAAAGGAGCCCGATTGGTTCTTTTAAATCTTCATCTTTATTTTATCTTATTGTCAAACATTATTTACTTGCGTCATCTGTCACTGGATTTATTTCCACTGCGTACACTTCTCTGTTACCTTACAAATCCTCACGTGACACGGTAGAATTAATAATGAACGTTCTTGTGAATCATTATTAGTATACGCCCCACCGCTTATCGAAAGTAAAGATATTTGATCTTTTATAAAGTCAATAGCCACTTGTTTCCGATCCACGCCTCCATTCCGAGGAAGAGGCCACAAAGAACTTAAATGTGCCCAACCATGATCAATCAGCGGCTAAGGGTAACGCCATTACGAAGACTACAGCAAGTGAAGCTGTAGGAGCGGAAATTTCAAAATTAGCTTTCTTCCTGCCCAACACCGAGTCACCATGTCGAGGCAACGTTTGTTCGGTAAAATGTGACCAATGACGTATATTAAAGATAGACTCCGAATCCTATTGTTGTAACTTGAAGCAAATTGGGAAGCTCCATGCCCAAAACTGTCATGGCCGAAAGTGAGTGAAGATTATGCAAAACACATGGCTAAACACAAGAGTAGCTGATTAATAATTCTTTCACACACCGATCACGGAGTGATAAGTTTATCTTTTCGTTTACTTTGTATTTGAAGTATTTTATTATATTTTATAAACAATTTTTCGATCATGGTTTCAATTTCAATTTTGTTTCGATTGTCTTTCAGTTACGTATTTTTGATTTATTTTTGTGGAAAATGATTCCTGATCCTTTTTCTTGTCTGTGTGTACAGTTGTACGCAGTTTAACTTTGAGGATTGGTTTTGAATTAATTATTCCTCAGGCAGGCCCAAAATCTTCAAAAACAAAGCAGCCAGACAGCTAATAACTCCACGGCTCACTCCTGCCCAGAACTATCATGGCTCAATTTGCTTCACTTTTTGCCGCTGTTAACAATAGGATTCGGAGTCTATCTTTAATATACGTCATTGAATGTGACAATACTATGATGTAACAATGTTTTAACTTTATATTCTTAAAACCATAGCCTACACTGATAGAGAAATAGCCTGCTTAAATAGCTTTCGGCCTATTGTTGTACTGTCGTGGCCAATGACGTACATTAAAGATAGACTCCGAATCCTATTGTTAACATCGGCAAAAAGTGAATCAAATTGAGCCATGACAGTTCTGGGCAGGAGTGAGCCGTGGAGTAATTAGCTGTCTAGCTGCTTTGTTTTGGAAGATTTTGGCCTGAGGAATAATTAATTCAAAACCATTCCTCAAAGTTGTTCTGCGTATAACTGTACAAACAGACACGAAAAAGGATCAGGAATCATTTTCCACAAGCATAAATCAAAAATACGTAACTAAAATTCAAATACATAACTGAAAGACGATCGAAACGAAATTGAAACCATGTTCGAAAAATTGTTTATAAAATATGGGCGCGTTCGACATCGCGCACTAAACGCCTTTGTGCGTCCACTAAACGCACTAACGTATTCGTCATGGAACCCGAGCGTGTTCGTCATCGCGAGTGCGCGCACCAAATGACCCTAGGTTAGGAGCAGAGTCGTTTAGTGCGTTGCAAGATGGCGCTGCCCTAGAGCTTGAAATGTAGCGATAGATAGTTCGGAGTTTTAGTTACCGTTAAAGAGCCAACAGGTATAATAAAATATTTGAAATATGTATATCGTTTAAACTGACATTGAAATCTACTGTGCAATGATCGATTTCGACGTGTTATATGAATGCAGATGTTATGATGGGTTTTATTTTGAGCAGTATGTTTATTATTCATGATAGCACGGGTGAGGTGAACATCCCACTTTCGTGCTCTTTCCCATTTTTCATGACACACACAAAATGCACTACACTTTTTTCGCCGCTCGCTCTGAGGGAGGTCACTAGGTGCATTTAGTGTGCACATGTCGAACGCGCCCTATAATAAAATACAAAGTAAACGAAAAGATAAATTATCCCACCGTGATCGGTGTGTGAAAAAATTATTAATCAGCTACTCTCATGTTTAGCCATGTGTTTTGCATCATCTTCACACACTTTCGGCCATGACAGTTCGGCAGGGAGCTTCCCAATTTGCTTCAAGTAACAACAATTGCTTCAGAGTCTGTCTTTAATGTACGTCATTGGTCGTGGCTTTGTTTGATCTGTTTTCTGGCGGACCTGCAGCGCCTCTATTGACAGTGAGAGTTGGCAGAGGTTTTAAACCACGACCTACGAGATAGTAAAAGGCCTGTGCATTTGGTATAATAACATGGAAACACGAGCGTTTTAATATTATGTCATGAAATCCTGCTATCTGCTAGCGGTCTCGTATTTATACGTGGCACATATGAAGTGAACTTCACGCCACTTTTCATCACTTGATGAATTACCTATTAAGAAAGCCTTCAGAAGCTTACGATTCGGACTGTCCAATCCCAACGGTGAAGCAAAGTGAAGATTCTGCATATGTTTTTCTGCATCCCAATTATCATTTTGAAAGATGCAAGGAGTGTGTAACATTTTGAGCAGCCAGACACACCTTCGCTAGTCAACGCAATCACCAGATCTCAACATTATTACATGTGGTATGGTTTGAAAAACAGAGGCGATCTCTAAAGGAATTGGAACAACTTATATCAGGTCGTTGCATATCAAATGTCGGATTGCAGAGCTCATCTTTAATGGCCCTCTAGAAAGGACACCTTCACACGTGCTATTCGAAATAACCCCCATTGCAATCCAAACATTGTTGCTAACGATTTGGCAGCTTCTCGAACCCTCTCCGATAGAATCCATGGTCACGGGACTCAATAAACTCCCGGAATGCGTTTTCGATGTCTGCTTGGGTTAGGAATGTTTTCCTCCGGAAAAA
>JAHWFO010082150.1:567-17433 GCA_023313115.1 Rhysida immarginata
TTTTCTCAATTTCCTAAAATTGCATATAATAATCTGATAAAACCAGGGCAAATTTGCATTACGTTTTGAATTTTATTACAGATTTCACAGAATAATAGTTGCTAAACCAAAACCATGTGCTGACAGGCATCTCAGCTTGGCGGCCATCTTATGATGCTGGGAACACACGGAATCTTAGTGGAAAGGGAAACAAATAGCATAGGTTTTTGTAACAGCGATTGAAAATATCGTTTGCTTATTAAAATTTAAAATTTGTCTTGGTTTTATCAAATTATTATTTATTAAAAAGCAAACGATATTTTCAATCGCTGTTACAAAACCTGTGCTATTTGTTTCCCTTTCCACTAAGATTCTGGGTTTTCCCAGCATCTTAAGATGGCCGCCAAGCTGACATGCCTGTTATGAGAGCATATGATTTAGCAACTATTATTTCGCGTGAAATCTGTAATGGTAAAGTTCAAAACTTAAGACAAATCACTCAACCAAATGGATATATTTTGCATGGCAGACAGTACAAGAAAATACAACGTGAAATGTTTTTGTGAAAGCAGGAATTACCCCTTTTATAGATGATTCAATCAGGAGAATCAAAGTCAAGGAGGAAACGGTAATTAGGCGTAACAATGAACTGCTTACTGATATGATTAAATTATTTTGCTCAGACACAGACGCTTCCGATTTTGAAGGATTTTAAATAAATTTATTTCTGCTATAATGTAATATTATATGGAATGAATAAATGTTGTTTTGATAATTATTTTTGAAAAATTCACATTTCTTCATTTTAGGGAAATATAAAAAGTCTAAAGCTTTTAAAAACCACACAACCATAATGCACTGCGCGTTTGAACAAATATGGCGGAGCATTCCCTGTTGCTGAATTGCATATCGTAGGTATATAAATTGCGTATAATACAAGGATGCGTATTTTATACAGAATTTTTTTCCAAACTTTCGCAAAAAACTTAGATGCGTATTATACATGGGTGCGTATTGTAGATCGAAAATTACGGTAGTTTATAATGCCTCAGATGTACATTTCGGGATCTACAATCCCTTTATCCGCGAATGATGTTTCACTCACTGATGAAGGAATTGTAGACCCCGAAATGTACATCTGAGGCATTAAAAATTATGTATTGTGGATCTGTGGTTTCGTTGCTCTTGCTGATTGAAGTTGTCCTCTGGTTTTTTGACTAAATGCCAGCATTCCAAAAGAATGTATATTCCCCCTCGGTACGGTTCTTGATCATGCTCATGCAACCACTTTTTACATAGTGCACACACAATAGTCATCGGACTCGAATTGGATCCCCAACACTCCTTAAAGTGAACCTTTAGTCAAAAAAATTTTTTTGGTATTTTATACATCTAAGTCTCCAAACACTAGTATCTGTGTGGAAAAAATTTAATATCTACCTTCATTTATAAATAAACAGCATTTTTAGACAAAAGAACCTGAATGAGCAAAGGAACACGGGAATTTTGTGACATCGAGTACGGCCTGTGCAAAGCAAAGCCAACTAGGTGAGAATGCGCAGCTGCAGCAGCCGATATTTATAATGTGTAGTCAACTATAACAGGCTTTATGAATTTTTTTCTCGGAAAATTTTGAGAAGTGCGTCCGAATGGCTCTGCATGTCTTGGAGTCTCCTTGTTAGATGTATAAAATATCAAAAAAAAATTTTTGACTAAAGGTTCACTTTTAAGACCCATTTTATCCTGATACTTTTTCCCTCAGAAACAAGAAATTTGATCACAGCACAATGTTTGTAGCATACATCACTGACATCTGCCATCTTTAACACTCGCTATTGCGCTGGCACCTGGTGGTGGAGTTTGCAACTTTGCATAACAGATGGTATGAATTAGGACTCCTGAAAATTTTTGAATGCTCTTTGTAGTTGACAGAATAAGTTTCATAAGATTTTACTGTCTTTAGACTTTGAAAATACAAAATGCGTTAAAGTTAGTCAGTATTGTTTTCATTAACTGTTTATACATTTATTTATTTATTTATTTATTAAACTGTCCATTCATTATCTTTCAGGAGTAACTTCGCTTCGTGCACTTTTGGCACGAGAAAAAGACGACGACACCCCTAAGTTATCCATTCTCCTTTGCGAGGCATTTGTAGCTGTGTATATGAGTTTGCTCGTTCATGCATTAGCATCAAGCGAATCGCATACTTTATACCGTCTGATGGGACAAGCATTAAATGAAAGAACATGGGCAGACTTATTTGGTGGTGGGATCAAGAAATTATTGAAAGTTTCAATCACAGCAAATCCAAATATTTCTTTAACCCAGGCTAGTGCTGACAGTAAGTTTTTGTGGTAGCAATGAGTTTGACTGTAGTGGTCTTGTTTTTCTTTGATATTCCTTTCTATCTCTTTGCCGTTATTAGAGGAATCCACCCAGAATGAAGCAGGTCTTCTCGATACTTTAGTTAAGCAAAGAATGAAATTACACATGAAAATATTGGGTCAGTTTGGACAAGGTTCTCAGTCGCCTGTCATCAAAGAGGACCGCCCAACATACAGAGAGCAGTTTGTACCACCAGAAATGTCCATGGCTAGTTATTTGATGACAAAGGTAATTAGTTTTAAAGGAAAAATGAAACGTTTGCTCTTAAAAGGCTCTAAATGGGGCCACGTTATTCCTAACCTGTTTTGTTTGTTTAAATTTTCTCCACAGCCTGTTCTTCCTGTAGAATATGACAGCATAGACTATGATTCAAACGATTCACTTCCAAGTGAAGAAGAAGTAGATGAAGCTTTTTCTGATGACGACGATTTTATGACTAACAATGATCATAATGAAGATGAAGGCTGTTCTGAACATTCAGATCCAAATTCTTACAGTTGGGGAATAATTCGTTACACTGTTGTTCGTCTTGCTCAACATCACTTACAAAAATTTTTAAATATTGCTGGACTAGAATTGCAAGGTAAACTGCTCCTAATTAAATTATTTAACGGCAGCTTTGACATATATACAGGGTGTTTCAAAATTATGTGCAATAAATTTAGTGACATATTCTTCAGGTCAAAAGAAGACGAAAATGTTCTATAGCACTTTGTCTGGAAACAATTTATTTACGCGATACAGCCAAATTACAGGAATTGTTCAAAGTGCCCGCCACCAGCTCGCACGCACACTTCGGCTCGTTGCATGAGCGACCGTCTGATGTCATGGAAAAGTTCGTCGCCAGCATTACGAACGGTTTGGCATGCATTTTCAATTCGTTGTCGCAGATCCATAATGTTATGAACTTCTGTGCTGTAGACGATCGTTTTCACATGACCCCACAGAAAAAAGTCCAAGGGATTAAGGTCGGGTGATCTTGCAGGCCAGGCTACCGGTCCACCTCGACCTATCCACCGATTCGTGTATGCAGCATTAAGGTGTGCTCGCACAACATGGCTGAAATGTGCTGGAGCGCCATCATGCATGAACCGCATGTTAGTTCTTATCAGAAGAGGAACATCTTCCAGTAATTCTGGCAATGCATTCTGCAGAAACAAAAGATACGTTCGCCCAGTCAATCGTGGCGGCAACACATAAGGGCCAATTAAGTTATTTCCGACAATTCCACACCAAATGTTCACTGAGAAACGCTCTCGATGCGCTCGAGCTGTGGTAACATGCAGATTAGCATCTGCCCAATGGTGCTGGTTGTGAGAATTTACGATTCCTGTCCGGGTGAAGGTTACTTCGTCCGTGAAAAGTATCTGGCTGAGACAACTAGGGTCTGCGGCATGACGACGTTGTATCCATTGGCAAAATCATTGTCGGTGTGGATAGTCCGTTGGGTTCAGTGCCTGAACCAGTTGCAGGTGGTATGGATGCAAAAGCTGACGGTGAAGAATGCGCCAAACAGATGAGTGCGGAATGTGTACCGTGGAAGAAATACGACGGGTGCTTGTCTGTGGTTCATCATGTATGATGTCAATTATCACATCCTCCTCATTCGGAGAATGTGCTACAGGCCGCCCTTGTCCTGTTTGACGGCCAAAGGAACCATGCTCCCTCAAATGTCTGTCGACAGATGCAAATGTTCGATCATTTGGCAAACGTCTATTCGGAAAGCGTTCTTGGTAGAGTCTTCTTGCTTCCACGGCATTTCCGTCCGCAAGACCATACATTAGGTGCATGTCAGTGTATTCTGCACTGGAATACGTGTACATGACTTTTTTTTATGTAAATCGTAATGCGTATGTCAAAGCACGCAAATGTTCTGAAATTGATATTCCTAGTGGATGTATAGTAATGGAAACAAGCGTACACAACTAATGGAACAACCCTAAAGTAGGTTTAAATGGAACAAACCACTCAACCTAGTGTTGGGTCGAAACGCTGGAACTGCTAAAATATCGTCCGCTAACTACTGTGCTTCTTTTCTCTATCATATTGGATTACTCGCAAACAAATCGTTTCCAGACAAAGTGCTATAGAACATTTTCGTATTCTTTTGACCTGAAGAATATGTCACTAAATTTATTGTACATAATTTTGAAACACCCTGTATTAAAGCAATTAAATTATCATAAAAACAGAAGATTATGTTTTAAATTATCGTTTATACTCATCTGCAATCCGAGATTTTTTTTTCCCCTTCAAAAAATGACCCTAAAAACCACATTCAGCTTACGCACGAGTCTAGGGATGGTTGAGGCCTGGTTGTCTCGTCAGTTGGCTCGCTGATTGATGGAGTTATGCAACTTCAGGTGCGGCCAGCTGCTGGCTGGGTGAAAGCCGGTGGCTTGAGGACCACTGCTGGGTGGGACGGCTATTTGGGGCACAGCTGTTGGGGGACTTTAGTTTGACCCATTTGCTGAGTGACCAGTGCTGGATGTCCAGCAACTGGTGATAGCCACTGGTTTGTTCTTCCGCCACCAGCTCTTCCATCGTGCTTCGGAGGGCACGTTAAGCCATCGGTCATGGCTGCTACTGTCATCTTGTAGCAGTCGTTAGTTACTGGGATGGCGCAAAACTCCTTCGAAGGAGTAAGTGTCGCAGATTATCGTTCTGCGTCTACCCTCTGTACAAAATAAGATATGCACAAGTCAGAGTTGATGAAAGCTCTTAAACAGAGGGGACTTGTAAGTAGAGTTTACAAAATATTAAGTAGTAGTTTCTTAATCTGTTTAGAATTCATTTATTAACCCTTCCACTGCTTAAACAAATTCTTGATAAGATAAAATTATCCCCTCTTTGCAGCATAATGAGAAGTTTTTAAAAGGCTGTAGCGGTCATATTATTGATATCGATGAAAGTTTAGCATTCTGCACTTTATCCCAAAATAAATTGTAGTGGCGGAATGGTATATGAAACAGATTGGGGAGTGGGAGTTGGGAGTCCTTAAAATCTTAATTACTCCAAAATAGGTTTTTGCAGCCAAACAATTTTTTTTGAAAAGAAGTGCGTGTCAATGAGAGGAAGGCCGTAAATGTCGTTTTTATTGTATTTAGGTTGATGAAATGAATGCTTTTGCCGTTTCTTCATTTTTAAAAAAATAATTAATTTCTCTAAAAACGGATTAGCCTATTTCATGAAAACTAAGTCAATGTTTAGTTTAAGGAACCCTCTAAGAATGAAAAAAATTTCTTACATTAAAAAAAAAATTGTCGGAGAGGGGATAGGGGGACGTCAATAACTCCAAAACTGCTCATCAGAGCCAAACAAGATAAGATTCACCTTAATGAGAGTCTGTCCATGTCGAATTTAGGGTGTGTCTAATAAGTCCGACCGGTCACCAACAGGTCACGTGGTACGATCGGCAATCGGTCGGCGGCCGTTTGCTTCAGTTTGTACGTTCATGAACAGCGCGGTCGTGAGCATTCTGCTTCAAAATGGCATGGCAGCAAGTTTCCTCATCATTTAAGTTACTATGAATTAAAATTGTGTACATACATAAATTTTCTTCACCCGTCTTTTCTTTTTCGTATTCATTTCTTGTTTCTTGATGCTGTCCAATGATGTATTTCTCTATCTCCTTTCTCCAAAATATATTTAGTACGTATTGGGCATTCGAACACTTGAATTTTCTACTTTCGTCCGCCATTTTGATTCTACTCATCGAGGCAGCCGACCAGCGTTGGACTCCAGTCGCGTTATGAAAACGCTCATCGCGACCGATCGCTACTTTATGGACAAGCAGTTCGTGACGGGCTTCGACTGGTCGCGACCGGTCGGACTTTTTGGACACACCCTTATTGTGTTTGGTTTGCTGGTTTGAACGCTATAGCCATTTTTTAATTTTTAGAAAAAAATTAACATAGTCGACCCTCGATATAAGGATATCCTCGGGACCGGAAAAAATTATCCTTATAAGCAGAGTATCCTTTTATCTGGAGTAGGAGTTTTCGTATAAAAAAACAAAATACAGAATAAACACTGTATATTTACTAATATCTACTTTTATCGGCCTCAGTGGTTGCGTGATCACCTCTGATGCCCAAGGACGCGGGTTCGACCCCGGCTGAGGACGACGAGGATATTTTCAGGGGGGGGAATCCTGAGATCATGCACTTCCTTTGGAAGGGAAGTAAAGCTGTTGGTCTCGTGTAGTCGTTTGTCGGCTACACGTTAAAAATTCCTTGCGAGGCAAACTTTGCGGCCCCTATAACGCCATCCTGAAATGACCATAAAGAAGGAGATAAAACGCGTTGAGATCATATTGCATTGAATAATGATCTCAAAGAGGTCGAAATACGTATACGCTTAATTAAAAATACTTTTGTGGACAAGAGGTATTTTTTTCTTTATTATTAGATAGCGATAAGCTTTTACTTTTTCCACAGGACATGTCACATAAACGTTACCTAATGCTATTTGTATGCATGTTAAAAAGTTAAAACAAATCAATAAAAGAAGAAAAAAAAAATTGAACTATACAAAAACCGATCACTAAATTTTGCGAGGAAGCTGGAGTCTTCAGAGAAGGATAAATTCCAATCGACAGTCGAGCAGTGAAGTGCACTGAATTCCAAATGACCCCTTACGGAGTTTATATAGCGAATGCAGTGCTATTACTGACCAATCAGCAATTTTAGGCAGTAGCGCCCATTGATTTAGAGGGAGCTGATAAAGTGGCTATTATACACAGAGTATGCATATTACACAGAATGTGTCTGCCAATGACATCACCGTGCGTTATGTTATCCAATGACATCACATGCGTTATCCTTTTAAGTTATGTTATCTGTTTAAGCGGAGCTCAACACAAATTTTAGCATAGAAATTTATCCTTATAAGCGGATTATCCTGTTATCCAGTATCCTCTTAAGCAGAGTTAAAATGCATCGAAATCAACTACAAAAAAATGGGACCGTGACTCTTTATTCTTATAAGCGGATTATCCTTATATCAGGGATCTTTATATCGAGGATCAACTGTATCTTCTTAAAGGCTTACCCAAGAAACAATTTAAGGTGCCATCTAAGTAAGTGTAACTTTGATTCGATTCTGCTATTTGCCGTTTCAGAGGAGTTAGCTGCACAAAATTGGTCACATGTATACAGACGGAAATTTTTTTATTGGTCCGCCAGTGAAACGGGAAGATTTCGTAAATATTTTTATTGTCAAACAATTATTTTTTAATAACTTGTAAGAGTAGCCATTTGGTTTGCAATAAGAAAAAAATCATTTTTTGAATACAACATCTGCCAAATGTCCTCCGTTGAAATTTATGCAATCTTGGAGTTGCAGACTGAAGGGTCGGGAGACCTAAGGGGCCAACTGATATCTCCGTTTCGGGAGACGACACATCCCGGGAACACAGATTCTTGCCGGAAAAGTGTGTTTTCATTGACTGGAAAGCGGTCGAGTTGTGGTGTGAGGAAGTTCTCAATCATTGCAATGTATCGCTCAGTTGATCTCCTGCCCCCTAGCGTCAATATACTGAACCCGTCCTGCCGACAAAACCTAATGGCAAGCCTTGTAGGTCATGATAGGCCGGCTACTTAGTTCCCTACTGCTTTGCCACGAGCTGCCAACCCCACCTCAAATCTTGTATTTTTGAATCATGAGTTTTTAAGTCGAGTTCAGAAAGGAAAAAAAAAATTGAGATTTCAGAAACGATCACATAGGCCAATAAAATTTAAAAAAAAATTATGAAAAATTGCATAAAATAACAGATGATAATCCAGTAATAAAACCACGGAGAGTACAAAGGGGAGGGAGGGCTTCAAATGAAACCAGCTCATTTTTTACGTGTTCTTTTATTACCATACATCAATACATTAACTTAAATAGTTGTTCAATAGATAATGAATTCAAAATGGAACATTGGAATGTCTTGAACATCGATACATGGGTTACCATCAATTCTATTGCCAAGCACTAGCATGTAGAATTTAATATACAGGGTGTTTCAAAATTATGTACAATAAATTTAGTGACATATTCTTCAGGTCAAAAGAAGACGAAAATGTTCTATAGCACTTTGTCTGGAAATGATTTATTTACGCGATACAGCCAACTAAACCCGTGGCTCCAAATTACAGCAATTGTTCAAAGTGCCCGCCACCAGCTCGCACGCACGCTTCGGCTCGTTGCATGAGCGACCGTCTGATGTCATGGAAGAGTTCGTCGCCAGCATTACGAATGGTTTGGCATGCATTTTCAATTCGTTGTCGCAGATCCATAATGTTAGGAACTTCTGTGCTGTAGACGATCGTTTTCATATGACCCCACAGAAAAAAGTCCAAGGGATTAAGGTCGGGTGATCTTGCAGGCCAGGCTACCGGTCCACCTCGACCTATTCACCGATTCGTGAATGCAGCATTAAGGTGTGCTCGCACAACATGGCTGGAATGTGCTGGAGCGCCATCATGCATGAACCACATGTTAGATCTTATCAAAAGAGGAACATCTTCCAGTAATTCTGGCAATTCATTCTGCAGAAACAAAAGATACGTTCGCCAGTCAATCGTGGCGGCAACACATAAGGGCCAATTAAGTTATTTCCGACAATTCCACACCAAATATTCACGGAGAAACGCTCTTGATGCGCTCGAGCTCTGGTAACGTGCGGGTTAGCATCTGCCCAATGGTGCTGGTTGTGAGAATTTACGATTCCTGTCCGGGTGAAGGTTGCTTCATCCGTGAAAAGTATCTGGCTGAGACAACTAGGGTCTGCAGCATGACGACGTTGTATGCATTGGCAAAATCGTTGTCGGTGTGGATAGTCCGTTGGGTTCAGTGCCTGAACCAGTTGCAGGTGGTATGGATGCAAAAGCTGACGGTGAAGAATGCGCCAAACAGATGAGTGCGGAATGTGTACCATGGAAGAAATACGACGGGTGCTTGTCTGTGGTTCATCATGTATGATGTCAATTATCACATCCTCCTCATCCGGAGAATGTGCTACAGGCCGCCCTTGTACTGTTTGACGGCCAAAGGAACCACGCTCCCTCAAATGTCTGTCGACAGATACAAATGTTCGGTTATTTGGCAAACGTCTATTCGGAAAGCGTTCTTGGTAGAGTCTTCTTGCTTCCACAGCATTTCCGTCCGCAAGACCATACATTAGGTGTATGTCAGTATATTCTGCACTGGAATACACTGGAATACATGACTTTTTTTTTTTGTTTACGTAAATCGTAATGCGTATGTCAAAGCACGCAAACGTTCTGAAATTGATATTCCTAGTGGATGTACAGTAATGGAAACAACCGTACACAACTAATGGAACAACCCTAAAGTAGGTTTAAATGGAACAAACCCCTCAACCTAGTGTTGGGTCGAAACGCTGGAACTGCTAAAATATCGTTCGCTAACTACCGTGCTTCCCTACTCTATCATATTGGATTACTCGCAAACAAATTGTTTCCAGACAAAGTGCTATAGAACATTTTCGTCTTCTTTTGACCTGAAGAATGTCACTAAATTTATTGTACATAATTTTGAAACACCCTGTATGTTAAGCACATTGTACAAATGCAACCTCTGACAATTAAGTTCGGTGAATGAGTTCACACAACAAAATGCAAAACAGATAGAGCCACATTTACTTTATTGTCCTTCGAAATAATCACCCTGGAAGGCAGTATAAGTCCTGGAAGCTCCTTAGGGATGGCTTTAAGTTCACGTGTCACATTTGCTTGAATGTCTGGAATGTCCGCAAATCTGTGTCCCTTTAAGGCCCGTTTCAGGCGTGAGAACAAGAAAAAGTCTGCCGGTGCCAAGTCTGGTGAATAAGGTGGATGAGCTATGGATACGACCCCTTTGTTGGCCAGAAACTGTTGCACGATTACGGCAGTGTTCCTCTTTGATCCATTATCCTCAGTTACGTGCGCACGCTGCACCTTCAACTGAAGAAACGAGCATCTGCTAAACCATTGCACGCACAAACGTGACCTGTCTGAACTTGCTTAAACAATGACTGGGCTTGTATTCACATGCGCTGTTACTCGCGTAAAGCTCGCACAGATTAGGGTGTGACGTCATTCACCGAACTTAGTTGTCAGAGGTTGTATATGCAATATTTTGATTGGTCCACTGAGCTTGGAGTTACTGGGGTGGGAGTTGAAGTGGACCATTAATTGAAATTAATTTCTTGTTGATTTTTGGTAGCATGGTAGGTAATATGTAGGGTTGTCCCAGTTAAGCTCGGCCGACTTTGGGCCATTCCCATTTCTGTGGGTGAGAAGACAGTTAAACTCACCTGCGTGTTCCGTGTATGTTTGCAGTTTGAGTCTATGAATACATAAGCAGAATTTCAATATATTCAAGAATGGCATATAAAATTGCAGATTTATGGCACGGGTACATCATTGGACTTTCCGATGCCAGGTACAGTCAATCAACGATAGTGGAAGCATGTAAAAAAAAAAGGGGTTTGTCCATCAGCAAGTCGTGTGTGGGTCGTATTATCCAACTACACAAAAATGGTTTCCCCACCTGAAGCCCAAGCTTCAAAGAAACTGACCCAGAAGCGAGCGCAGCCCAGTCGCACCTCAGCTACCATAAAACGTGTCAAGGCAGCAGTCACCAAAGAAAACCCCCAAACCCAAAGGAGCATTGCCAACCACGTAGGGACATCGAAAGGCACCATCTGACGCATCATCCGCAATAACTAGCATTAGAACGGCGTCATAAAACAAGAGGATGCGCATTGAGAGAAGGGCACATCAGGGAGAGGTTCTCCAATGCCTTTTAGTCCCTTTTATTTTATTTTAGTCACCAAACGTGTCATACCTTTTAGTGAAGTCACTGGATGCCTCACCAATGAATTTCTGTGGCTTTGGTCTCTTAAAACGAGGTCTTGCTTCCAGGCGCCTCACCACTAGCAAAGGCCTTTGGAAAGTGTGTCAGGAGGTGTGGGCTAACATTCCACGTTCGGTGCTGCGCGGTAGCCTTGTGCAATGGAAACTGCGATGCAAGGCGATAGTCTATAATCGGGGCCATCATATAGAGCACAATAGACGGTGGAGGAAGGGAATTTCATCGTAAAAAATGACATTCAAATTCGACCGAGCTTAACTGGGGCAACCCTCTGTAGTACTTGTTCAATAAAAGAATCTCCGTGGGATTGAAGGCTCTTATCCCACTGTCTCAGGTGTCAGGATCACGTGGCTGGTGGGGGGGGCACATGGCCTGTCCTGATCATGGATTTTTGCCACTCTTCTTTAAAGCATTTTATGCTATGTTTTTAGCGTATCCTGTGTTTTAATGATTTTCATTCCAGATTACCTCGTATTCATTCATGTGCATGTATCTAATTTAAACAGATATGCCTGTAGCTAGCCCATTGATACATTCAATTCTTAAAGTGTTGGATCAGTGGCTCAACATGTTACAAGCTCATCTGGACTCGTACGATGGCCCACCGATAGATTATATACCTGGTTGCTACGTTGAAAGTAGTTCTGGAGGTCCAGCGATTCAAAAATACAGGGCTATTCTCGAACCCCAGAACACTCCATTCAAGTAAGTTTTTTTTTTTATCTAATTAATTGCATAGTGTGTTTTAATCTACGATAAAAACTAATGCTGGAGTAATTACTGAAATTCAGTTTGATTAAGATTTAAATAAAGTTTATTTTACCTGAATTGAAAGATATGGTTCTAACAGCAGGAATAATTCTTTATTGCGTTAGATGCATTTTGATATTATGATAGTGAGCATATTATGACGACACCCTGTCAGTATCTCGTTGGACCGCCTTTTGCCTTTAATACGGTGGTGATTCTTCGTGGCATTGATTCCACGAGATGTTGGAAGGTGGTGGGAGGAATCTGACACCATGCCTGATGGATAGCACTGTCTAGTTGTGCTAGATTGGACAGTGGTGGATCCGGCCGTCTGATGGTTCGTTCGACTTCGTCCCACAAATGCTCAATTGGAGTGAGATCTGGGGATTGTGGGGGCCACCGAAGTAAGGTAAAGTCCCCCTCGTGTTCCTGGAACCACTCGAGCTCTGTGGCATGGCGCATTGTCTTGCTGGAAGTAGCCATCTCCATTGGGGTATGCCATCGACATGACAGGGTGGACTTGATCGGCGACGATACGGAGGTATGCTGTGCCATCTAGACATTGTTCAACACGTAATAACGGCCTGGGTCCAGTACCATACAATTCAAATGTGGATGAAAAAAAAATCTCATAAACAGTGGATTAAAACTAAAGATCCCAGTGACTTCGAAAAATTCAAGGCTCATAGAAAGAAATTTAAAGATTTGTGGAGACTCGACTGGAATAACTATCATGGTGCACTAGAGGCTGATCTCCAAATTAACCAAGGAAATTTTTGGAAGGTTGGCAAAAAATTGTTAGCTAGAACCGACTCTCAGACACCTGACCATGAGGTATCCTTCCTGAACGATCTTGTGCACTACTTTGAGAGTAATATGGCTACGAATAGCACGCTAACTAGCGGCAATGAGAACGTATCTTCCTTGGTAGGCGATATGCCAAAATTCAATATTAGTTCCATTTCTGAAGATGATATAATTCGTACAGCGAATACATTGACTGCTTTGAAAGCATGCGCCAAGAATGACATCCCCGATTGCATTTACAAGGGATGCATTGCAGCACTTAAAAAACCTCTTTGCGCTCTCTACAATGTTTCTATCACTACAGGTCATTATCCCACCAAATGGAAGTTGGTGCGGTTTCAGCCTATCCCAAAAAGATCGCGTCCGTTGAAAGTTAGCGACTATCGTCCGATCTCGATAGTATCGGTTCCAGCAAAACTTCTGGAGACCATTGTTCTAAAGCGCTGGCTAATTTTATTGAATCTCGTCTTCCTATCGAACAACATGGCTTTAGAGTACATAGATCTACTCAGATAAATTTAGCAGCTCTTTCACATTTTATTGCTAAGGAGCTCGATCAAAGAACCCAAGTTGAAGTGATTTATTTGGATTATTCCAAGGCCTTCGACAGTGTAAACATAGCCATCTTGATAGAAAATGCTACTTTATGCGGATGACGTTAAGTTTTTTGCTATGGTGGAAGATTGGTCAGATTGCAAAAACATTCAACGAGCTTTAACTGCCATCGAGAGTCGGTCCTTCAAGAATGGCTTGCAGTTGAATCATGAGAAATCTTGTTTTATTACATTCTCACGTAAAGTACGAATTTTGTTTATTTGTAACCTTATACCCTTGATTTTATAATTTTACACAATGGGTGCCAATGTAAATGGACCACCCCCCCCCCCCTTCTTCTTTTAAATCAAAACCAGAATCCAATGCAATGAATTCAAAGACGGCTAGCTCAATTAAATTAATGCTCAAACAAAATCAATAGGCACAATCAAGGACATAGGTTAGGTTCTTTTTAAAATGGCAGGTTGTGACCTATTTATTTCAATGAGGAAAGCAAGGTTTGGAATTAAATAAATGTCTTTTTAATCAAAGTTAAGCAAACCAATGAGATACAAAATTTAAATAAAGTCTTAAATCTAAGTGAAAAGAAAGTAGATAGATCTTATCGTAAAGAAGAAAGTTAATACTAAATTCCCAAGTACTTAGAACTAAGATAACATGCAAAATGTGAGTAAATGTCAATAAAATTCAATTGCTCTGAGGAAAGAGATAGTTCTACTCAAAATTCTATTTTAAGAAAGTTCTCTCAAATTTATTTCTTTATCGTACCTTTGTCATGACACTCAATTAAATCAACATATTAAATTTCAGTTCTACTTACAATTACGTAGTTCAAACACCTGCAGACTTGTCAAGCACTTTTAATCCACTTTAATGCACAAAAACACTTTTTGTGTTAAACAAGCCATAAATTATATCACTTATCACACTGAAGCACAAAAAACACACCTGAAGAAAATCCGGATCGATTAGTGAGTGAGTCCACTGGAAGTCTCAAAGTGTCCCCACTAAGTTCAACAGAAGATCTCAAATATGTAGTTGTCTTCCTCTCTCAATGCCGGGTTCCTAATCATGCCTGTCGCTTGAGGAAAATCACGTTACTTGCTTCCAATTGCTATGAAGAATGTCGGGGTTCCAATTTCCATATTTTGACTCTAATCATGAATGACGACTCTGAAGAATATCAAGTGCATCCAGGTTCCATTTCAATAATACACAGAGTTCGCTTCTCTTAAGTTCCATTTCATCATTACTATTTCGGGAGTCTCTATATGTCACAATACTTAATCAGGTTCGGGAGGGATACCACCCACACCAAAGGGTTTTTTCATTTATATTTTGATAAGCCTGCTTCAACCAAGAAATTGAGAGATCGGACTAAACGAGCTACTTGGCCATTTACATAGGTTTGTAGTGACCGTTTTCGCAGAGAATTTTTGTCTCCAATTAGCAACATCAAAACAGAACTCATAATTGGACTACCTAATAACTTAGTCCCTGTATTCCCATATTCACCAACTGTACTTGATGAGCCTGTACGAGCCCCAAAGATTTGGGAAGAGAGGCCACTTGATGGCTTCGACGGGCTACGGAGGTTACGCAGCCGCCTCGGCGCATCTTGGCTGACCATCCCCCCCCCCAGTCGACCCAGGCGGAGAGCGCTTAGCTTCCCCCTGTCATCGACTCGCCAGTACTCATGAAAGTTTTGGTTTCTCTCTCCTATTTATCGCCTCGCACATATCCGGTCTCCTTTCCTCTTCACAACTTACAAGTTCCAAAGTGAACAAATCCCTAAAATACTAATGATTTCAAACACAATATGAAATCCATAACACAAACAAATCTTAAAAAAAATCAATATATCTATCTATCGAGGAATCCAATGACTAATATCAACAATATTTACTTAAACTGGAAAAGAACGTCTCTTCCTGTCATTGCTCCACCCCTCCTGCTATTTCACAATCGTGTGTCTTCCGATTAATATCCAAATTTATAATCTTAAATTATCTCGACTTGATATATCACTACGTCAAAAACACTTATGTTACTATATTCTTATAAAGAAACTGAATAATACCTTCTATTATTCCTGTGACCAAGTTTATCATAAAATGAATATATTACCTAACATGTGATAACGTCACATATTCTTATCATTTAAATGGTTTTGAGCTCACTAGGAGGAAACAGCTTGTTAAGGACTTTGGTGTTAGGTTCCATCACAAAATGTCCTTTGTTCCCCATATCGATCAGCTGACTATTGATGTATGTCGCTGTATAGGTGTCAAATTATTATGACCACCTGACAGTTTTAGGCAAATGAGCTATTGCGTCACAGCGCTGCCGCCAGAGGGCTAGATAGCTATAAAAAGGGAATGCAGGTGAGGTGAACCGTCAGTTGCACTGTGTTTTTTGCGACGATATGGACAAAAAACGTCATTTAACTGAGTTTGAACGTGGGATGATCGTCGGCGCACGCAGTGTCGGAACCAGTATCAGCAAAACAGCTGAACTTGTGAAGTGTTCAAGAGCAACAGTTATTAATGTTTACAGAGAGTGGACTACCAAGCAAAAAACCAGCTCTCAACATCAAGTGTGTGGTCGTCACAGGCCCCTCGATGCTCGAGCTGAAAGGAGATTGGCCAGAGTTGTCCAGGGCGACAGAAGAGCAACCGTGCGTCAAATAGCGGCAAACCTTAATCAAGAGCAAGCTGTGACCAACTCTGAATGAATTGTTTGCCGCTCATTACACCATTTAGGCTATGGAAGCCGACGACCAGTTTGAAAGCCTCTACTGTCAGCCTTGAACAAGAGCAGACGTCTCCAGTTCGCCAAGGAGCACAAGGATTGGACAGTAAATGACTGGAAAAGGGGTCATGTGGTCCGATGAGTCACGATTTCAAATGCATCATGCAGATGGCAGGGTTAGAATATGGAGAAAACAACACGAAAGCATGGACCTCACCTGCATCGCCACAACACTTCAAGCTGGTGGCGGCAGTATTATGGTTTGGAGGATGTTTTCTTGGCATTGTTTGGGTCCTTTGATTCCTCTGCATGGAAGTATTGTCGCAGATCAAGTACATCCCGTTATGTTAATGGTGTACTCTGACGGGGATGGATACTTCCAGCAGAACAATGCTCCTTGTCATAAGGCTGGCATCGTCCTCAGATGATTCGAAGAACATGCCGGCGAGTTTACCTTGCTTCGTTGGCCTGCACAATCGCCAGATCTCAATCCCATTGAGAATTTGTGGGATGAGATCGAACGGGCCATCAGGCAGCTGGATCCAGCGCCATCAAATCTGCAGGAATTGGAAGGTGCAGTTCTTCAGAGTTGGTCTCAAATTCCTCCTACAACCTACCAACATCTCATAGAATCCATGCCCCGAAGTATGCAAGCAGTAATAAGAATGAAAGGTGGCCCAACACTGTATTAAGGGGGTGGTCATAATAATTTGGCCACTCAGTGTACACTATATGATCAAAAATATCCGGACACCCCTCACAGATCATCGA
>JAHWFO010082155.1:0-14121 GCA_023313115.1 Rhysida immarginata
TCTCCAGCCTTCAAGCTTGGCTCATCGAATGGTTCCCTTATATTCCTTGCACAGAGTCCTGTAGTTGTCTGCTCTGGTGGCTTTGAGAAACGGGTCATTGGTGGCCTGGAAGGATCTCCTAGCGGCATTCACCCTCCGCCTCAGCGAGTTTAGGGTGTACTCCACCAGGTGCGTGGGTACGTACATCGCTGGCCTTTGCAGGGCATTGATACCCTGCACGCCTCTATACAATTCGACTGAAAGGTAGATACGAGCTCCTCGAAGGAAATGCCATCGAGGTAGCTGCCTGGGCTGGGCAGCTGACTAACGGAGGAGGCAAGATGTTTGTTAAAAAGGGGCCAGTTTGATTTTTTGAAATTCCATCCCTTAGCTTCGATTGGGATATTGGTCAGCAAATAACACTGGAATACGATGAGTTGGTGACCACTCAAAGTTTCAGTTTCAGCAACCCGCCAGTTGCAGATGGCGAGACCCTGCTGAGCATTGACATCTATCCAACTGCAACCATTGGGAGATAGAAAAGTAGGGGCAAGCCAGGATCATTGGTAATATCGAGGTGTTGCAGTATGAGGAAGGCCTTCAGCTCCTGGCCTCTCGTATCCTCGGTGGCACCACACCAAACAGTGTCCTTTCCATTGAAGTCGCCGGCCAATATGACGAACTTCTCGTGAGATAATTCGTTCGGTTCGCTGAAGGGATGGTTGAAGTAGTGATGTTGTTGGCATGTATGCATTCACTATCACGATAGAATTGTCTGCCAGTTCAATTTTAGCTGCCTGGCAGGTCGCCGTGAAGAGGTGCACCATCGCTGTGAAGATTAGCCGATTAGAGATGCTGATCGTGGCCATCTTCGAGCCCTGCAAAAGATGTTGACAAAGTCATCGGAATATTTCTCTTTGCATAGGTTCCTGAAGTAGTAATAGGTCTAGCCCCTCTTGCTCGATAGCACATTGTGTCGCCCTCCTTCCCCGTCCGGCATTCCAGTTGGCCAATGCGGATATTAGCCGGGAGTGATGTGTAAAAGATTGCTCTCTTTCCATAATTGGTCTGATTCTGGGTTAGCGAGAGTCGCCTAATAATGACTGGGCATTCCAAGCTGGATGTTCTGTGTCCCAGGTGTTTGAGTCCCGCTCTCTGGCAGTTAATGCACTTGTGGACTGTTGCCCTGCAGTCCTTGAGATTGTGCTCGCACGCAC
This sequence comes from Rhysida immarginata, assembly GCA_023313115.1. Lineage (NCBI taxonomy): Eukaryota > Metazoa > Arthropoda > Chilopoda > Scolopendromorpha > Scolopendridae > Rhysida > Rhysida immarginata. Next base: position 1,197 of record JAHWFO010082155.1, read on the forward strand.
ATATCGGGCATGCTTTTTTGTTCTTACAGCAGGCTGCCGTGTGCCCAAACTCTGGGCAATTTTAACAGCTAGTTATGGGCACAAACTCCGAGATGGTAATCCTTAATAGGTTGTGAACCACCTTCCCTTTCTCAATTAGGGTTTTAAAAGTCGTCGGGTCTACCTCTGCCACAAAGTTCTCTTTCCTGGGGTTTGTGAATTTCCGCTTCGCTATGACGCCAATTTTATTTTCCACTGCCTGCTCTCCAAAAAACACCTAGGTTATCCTCTTTGACCTCCTTTAAAAGTCAGGCAGACTCAGGCCTGCGTCACCCTGGCGAATTTCACTAACGGTTGTCGTTTTTGCAGTGGTTTTATATTCGTGCTAGCGTTTCGATGAATCCGGACCTAGTGAGGTTGATTGCCTGTAGGCCGGTTTGCTGAAGTTGTTTAGGCAAGGCTTCTCGCAACAGAGCTTTTGCTTCTGGGATGGTCTTGCATGACTCTGTTTGGATGACTGTCCGATAGCGAGGCTGTCTGTTTGCTTCATGAGTGCATCTTGCTCTTCCTTCAGCCACAACGGAGGCAAAATAGATCTGCTTAGCAGCCAGAGGGAGAGCTGCCGGTGTTGATTTAGGATCAGAAGCGGTCATTGGTGGTTGGGTGATAGGCACCATGATTGACTGTTGATCGGTAGCCGGTTTTGTTTGATTCAAGTGGAGTTTAAAGGCCTTGCATGTATTATTCAGCTCATTGATTTTATTAAGGTGTTTCTCATTCACGACCTTAAGCTGCAAGTTTTCCACTGTCGATGAGGACAACCAGCTGTTAAACACTGAAAACAATTTCCAAAATGTCTAAGTGTAGTCTGTCACTATCAACTGTTCCGTTCTAGTGAACGTCAGCTTGTTGTTTGTATGTTTTGAAACCGCTTTTTTGATTGCGTCCATAGCCGTATACACGTTGTTCATGATAGTTTCTGACGAGGTGTTAATCAGAGAACCATTGTCATCATCTGTTATGTCATTTTCCACCACCTGATCCGACTGTTCACCGCCGTCCGATCGAGGATTGACCTGATGGGTCGTCCTCATCACCGTTTCACCAGTAGTACTCATTGCCAACCAGTCATCCGATTGTTGCAAGACTTTGGCAACGATGTTCTCCCATTGATTGTCCCCGACTCCCTCGTCTCGAAGAACTTCTTCAGACAGGTAATTTGGGCATTCTGCAGTATTGACTTAACTTTGCCTATTGTCTCCTCGTCTGAGCTAGCACTAGTTTTTTGGGTTTTATACCAATTCGCGAGCTCAGTCTGTAGCTCGGATTTTATTCTTTTTAGGATATCTTGCCAGCGCTTGATAAGTTTATTCTTAGTCTGGCTGTGTAACATCTTGTTGCCAGGCAGCACCCAGTTCCAATCTATACCATCAACCACGCTCATGGTGAGATTTGAGAAGAAAACCCGATAAAATATAGTTCCAGTTCTGTACTAATACATACAAAGAAAATCCATAGAGCAGTCAGAAAAGGAATAAAACCACTTTTGTATTATACCAATAATGTGCATATGTATGTATGTATGTAACTGTTCCTTCTTCCTATTTTATTCAACCTCCTTTATAAATAAAGGAGAGAGTCCGAAATAATAAGGGGCATGGAAGAGGCGTAGGGGTTGACGGGCGTGAGTAATTACCCCCAGAGGGATAGAGATGGAGACTAGAATCGCAGAGGTTCGAACATAGTTCGTACTATTTTTTAGAAATCTAAAATAAGGAGTTCTTAAGGACTTTTGAGAGATTTTTTAAGGACCACTTTGAGGATATTTTTCCATTGTACATGAATTAAATTACGTTTAACTAAAAATTAATTTAAATTCATACATGTATAAAATGTTAACAGTTTTTTAAATGCCGTTGTTTTTCAGATATTTCGGTATTTAAGTTTTGTATCTCTTTTTCAATTTTTTTAATATTATCTCTCATGTCTTCACATTTAATGAAATGGTCAACACTTTTTAAAGCTTTTGCTTCTTTTGCAAATTGAGCAACAGAAGTGTTCAAGATCAAAAGATCACATTCTATCTTTTTTCTTTTGGCAGTAAGCAAATCAATATTTTCATTCTTTCTTTTATCTGATCTTTCTTCTCTTTCTCTTTGTAAACGTTTCCATATACTTCTGACGAGCTGATGATACCGATGCTCGAAGCTCCTCTGTAATTTCAATGTTTTCAAGACCACCACAATATCTTACGTGGTCGCAAATAGTTTTAAGTTCTGTGTAAGTTTAACATACCATATTTTCCACCTCAATTTTTTTGTTAATAGAAAAGCCACGTTCTTCAGTAGCCTGACTATGGGATAAAATTAGAAGGATTTTTGTAATATTCCAAATATCACAGTATTCCTTTTTTGCTATGAGCAAATTTTGAGGAGAGTAGTTGGAAAAATCTGACGCTGCAGACTTTACTTCATTGTTAATAAATTCCTTGAATTGTAGCAAAATTACATCACACTTTTCTTCTTTTAAGTAGCTACAACACACCAATTCTGAAAGTACATTTTTCATTTTTGAATAACACTTTTCTGGATTATTAAACATCAGTTTTGGATGCAGGAAAGCCATATTTCTCACCAGTGAATGGTTGGTGGGGGACTTGTGTGCAGTATTCTTTAACAGTCAAAATAAATTTTTGGCAACCATATTTAAAGGTCAAAATTATTTTTTTCATGCGGTTTTTTAGATTTCTGCATTTTTTTTATAATGTTGTCAGCAACAAATCCGCAGCTGACAAATGCAACTGCCGAATAAGTTTTAGTGTCCTCAAAATCAAATTTACAGATCTTAGTACATGAATTAAGTGATTTTATACAATCTTGCTTCAGTACTTTATAATTTTTCTAAGCACTGTTGAAAAAGTTTTAATTATCCAATGCAAAAAACGGCAGAACAGGCGCATCAGTTTGATAAAAAGTCATGAATGGTTGCACTGGCGTGGATACAGAATGAAGAAATTAAATTTCGCAGGCATTAAAAGATCATTAACGGCATCACTAACGACAAAAAAGGACTTGGGTTTATTTTGCATTTTTATGCTTCCACTTGTTACTTGGCGGACATACTCATATAAAGCAGGCCATATTTCTACAGATCGCTCAGCAGCAGGAACGTTCTCTCTTTATAGCCACTTATGCTGAACAAACTTTAACGGATATTGTTTACTTTTTAAACATTTTGCAAAATCCTCCCTACGGGCAGGACTGTCTTTAAAAAGCCAATACAATGATGTTAAAAATGAGAATATGTTCCACTGAGTAACAGTGCATTGTTTAAAATGTGTAAACCACAAGATTCAAGATTCAAAAATGTAGTCCCATAATTCTTTTTTTTCTTCAAGTTGGAATAAATCATAGAAAGCCCAGTTGACAGATGGACCATCCATGGATATTTGTACAACCTTAGATAAATTCAAATGTTTAACAGAGTCCATGAAACTTGAAAAAACATCTTGTGTAGTACCGTAAATTGGGGTTACTTGAACCCTGGTGGTCTACTTGGACCCAAATCAAAAAAAAGTTTCAAAGACGTTCCGAGTCTGCAGTTTTGAATGTATTGGTCTGCTGATAGATTTAATTGCAAATTAATGAAAACATGTCATGAAATGTATTAGTGTTAAGTCTATCAATAGGAAGAATTGTTGAAAAATGCATGTTATTTGGGTTCAAGTAACCCCAACAGTGAGAAGTGAGATATCTGATGTATACTTCATTTAAATCTTTGTGCCAAAATCTAACATATACGAGGCCTGTGAGAAAAGTATCCGACCTAATTTTTTTTTGCGAAAACCTGATGGATTTGGATCGCGCGCGCTTGCATGAGCCGACCTTGAACCTTTGTGCGTATGCGTGAATTTTTTCCCGCCTCTCAATAGCGTCAGTTGCTGGCAGTCAGCATTAGAGGGAGGTGTTGTGTATTGTGCTCTGTCGGTTTTTGATTTGAAGGAAAATGACGGAACGACTGGAGCAGCGTTACTGCATCAAATTTTGCCAGAAACTGAGCGACAGCCAGGTGGAAACCATCAGTCGTCACAGTGGAAGCATTCCTCGTCACCACGACCAAAGAAAGCCCGCCACGTGTGCAGCAATGTGAAAGTGATGCTGACTGCTTTCTTTGACTCTCGCGGTGTGGTACACCACGAGTACGCACCACAGGGTCAAACAATCACCAAAGAGTACTACAGGGATGTCCTCCGTCGCCTACGTAATGCAGTGCGGCGCAAGAGACCGCAATTGTGGTCAACAGGCAATTGGCGCCTCAAAAACCAAACTTGATTCAGACTTTTTTGGCGAAAAACCAGACTCCCGCGGTACAACAGGCTCTTTACTCTCCTGACCTGGCCCCCTGCGACTTTTGGCTATTCCCCAAACTCAAGAGGCCATTGAAAGGAACGCGATTTCAGACAAGAGAGGACATTATGGCTGCAACGACAGCCGAGCTAAACTCCATTCCGAAAGACGTTTTCCGGGAATGTTTCCAACAATGGCGGCACAGCAGTGTGTGGAGTCCCAAGGAGACTACTTTGAGGGTGATTAGTTTCCAATGCTCCAGGTGTGTAATTTTTTTTTCCCGGCCGAAGGTCGGATACTTTTCTCACAGGCCTCGTATATCCATCTGTTTTTTCCGCATACTTTGATTCAAGGACTCATCAAACAACAATAAAAAATGGTCTTAATTTTCCACACATTTCAATAAAATTGTACGGAAGTAGGGTGCTAATCCAAAGCGACAAATGTAGGATATCTTTTTTCTCACCACGAGAAAACTGCTTTGCAATATCACTATCCGGAAACATAGACACAAAAATCTTTTCGATGCCTGTGCAAGAATTAAAAGAATAGTGACTAGTAACACATTTGAGTGCCCACAAAATTTCTGCGTTCTTAATAAAAAAAAACTGCTAATTGTGTCCTTTTTCAGTTTCATCACTTTTAGATGAAGATGGCCTGTAAAAGAAATTTGTCATCAAGACTCCATTCTTCTTTATATCTAGGATGGATTTATGCTTATCCTGAACACCTTCCAACCATTCTTTATAATTACAGTCTGTAAGCCACTTTTCATTAAAAACACATTCACCAGGCATGATTTACCTGGTAAAGAAATGATTGGGAGCGAAAATAACGTTGAAAGTACAGGGTGATTCAGTTAATTTCTGACCATTTCACTCGAATGACGTGCATTAGGGATAAACAATTGAAAGAATATGAGCGCCATATCGATTGGAGTTTGTATTGTTGCAACGGCGCTGCATGAAAATCTTATTGTTGAATAATGGCGACCGCTTCAACAACAGAGCAGAATTGCAAGGTTGTCGAATGGTATTTCGAGACAAAATCACTTGTAACCCTGCAAAGAAAGTTCCGGAAGGAGTATAAGTGTCGAGACGCACCAGGCAGGCAAGCAATCATGGATTTTGTCAAGCAATTTCATGCCACTGGATGTGTTAAAGGCAAGAAAAAAGGCGGGAGCGAAGCTCGTGTTCGAACGGCCGAAGTTGTCGAAAATGTTCGCACAAGATTGGTCGATTCCCCTACCAAAAAATCTGTTCGCCTGCGAGTCCTGACCTAAACCCATGTGATTTTTATTTCTGGGGGTTCTTTAAAGACAGTGTGTTCACTACAGCACCAAGAACCCTAGACCAGCTGCGACAAAGCATCGTCGACTGCTGCACCCTTGTGGCAGAAATCCTAGATAGAGTTATGAACAACTTCACCATTCGGCTGCGAGCAGTTCAAAACGTTCGTGCCAGCCACATTGAGCATATCATCAGGACTTTTCCACGAGAATAAAAACTCCGAACTGCCTAAAATAGCATACTGAAATACTAAGTTTGTAAATATTAATGGGTCAATACATCATAGTACTGAAGTGGTCAGAAATTGACTGAATCACTCTGTATGTTGAACCTAGTTGAAACCACGTTGAAATGCTAACTTGCAATATTTCGCAATAAATCATAATTCTTTACGACCTGCACACACGCTCGAACTCTCGTGCAAACGTGATTCCGAACGTGATTCTTTGCTTACTCAAGAAGTCTCCCCCTCTCACCCCCCCCACGGATTAAAAACACACCCTTTTTTAAACTGTCTCCCCCTTCTATAATTATGCTCGAAGCAGATCTCCCCCCACCCTTACGGCAGCAAATGATTTTCCATTTCTCGAATTTTTTAACAATACAAAAAAAAGTCATGTTTTACATAAAATACTTAAAAAAAGTACTTCTTAAGGACCATATAATACATAGTCACATTTAAGGACTGTTAAGGTAAAAATAAGTATTTTTTAAAACTTTTTAAGGGCCCTGAAAATAAGGAGTTCTTAAGGACTTTTAAGGAACGTACGAACCATGTCGAAGGGTCAAAGGGAGAAGGGAACGATCCCGACCTGAGATCACAAAAGAGGGAGAATTCAAGTGGAAAATTATAATAAAATACGATAAAAAGCTAAGTCGAATTTAAGAATTAAGACCGAGCAAATAAAACAGAAATAAAGCAAAACGAAATCACAAGTGAATGAAAGATAAAACAAAAGTATTCTCCTCAAGATTAATTACTTGGGAGATAACAAAATGAATACGATGTTGATAACAAAGAAACAAAAAAAAGGCGGGAAAACTTGACGATTCGATGATGTGGCCCATCCAGCTACCCAAAGCATCCATAATAAAGCCCAGATATTTGAGGGAAACTGTATTCGCAACCGCCACGGCCATGAGCGTAGAGCAATATGTCCGCCGAAGGATGGAGGCAGACAGTCAGACAGAGGTAGCTATAGTGTTCTGGCTGTAGTACGATCATAGTCTAAGAATGAAAAGTCTGTTCACTCCCAGGCGGCACCTTTGATGCAGCTGTTGCCAATAAAACGTCATTAGAACTGCAGCGCACCATGTGGCAAGTGATCTCAACTAGATCTGAATTGTAGAATTCAAGCATTAAACCAGGCTGAAGTTGGGATTTCTTTCTTTTTTTTTATTTTTATTTTGAAATGAATATTTTTTAATTTCAGGTATTTATGAGAACTTCTCATAAATTCCTATTATTTTTTCTTTATTTGTTACATTTACAAAAAAATAAAATTATTACGGAAATAAAAAATGGCAAAGATAGTTAATATTTTTTTTATTATTTACACAAAATATTTAGAGAGAATAATAAAAAAGAAGCCTTTTCACATATGTATAATTTTTAATATTTTTTTATTTTTTACAATTCTAGATTTTAATTCTCTATTTAGAAATTTAATCGTGTAATATGCACGCATCCGAGTAAAAAGTTTTGGAATAAAACTTTTAAAAACAGGGCATATGACTGGGAATTGAACTTTTTGTTCAATTTTACTTAAAATATTTTTTAAAATTCCAGGTTCATGAATTTTTTCATTAAAATGCGACTGGAAAATTTTCTCACATTTTTTAATGAATAAGGAAAATGTATTTCCAGGCACTACAAGATTATGAAATTCGGATTCACTCCCATATGCTTTGAAACTTAAGAAAAGTTTATCTTCACCATCGAATGTAGGTTCTTCGTTTCTTAATTCATCACATTCTTTACAGCTGTGTTTTGCACGAAGCCTTTTAAGCAGATACCCACAGACATAATAAAATGATGTATCATTTGCTGTTGTATTTATCTCTGTAAATTCATTGTTCTCATCTATTTTAGTCACAGTAGGAGCTGCAGCAGATCGAACTTGAACTTTTTCACATAGCTCTTTAAATGTGATAATAAAATTATCTGAATCCAAAGTACAATTTGTTCCAGTGCTTGGCTTCAGTAAATGGTTGGCACAGGTTAATTTAAACAGTTTTTGGAATTGAGATGGAGAAGGGTTGTCATTAAAGCCACCTCTCCTACGAATTGAGCTGAAGAAATTCTCTAATGAATCTTGATTTATTCGGTTAGTAATTAGAAAAGATAAGTTTTTATGAAGAGTGTTCCAAAGCATTAACAGTCCATTTATAGACTGTCTCCACCCCTCAAAACACTTCACCTTTGTGTTCACTTCTTTCTTATCATATTTATTCAGAAGTTTGACAGAAAGTATTGTGTCTTTCATACGTTCTAGGAATTTTATATGTGCAGAATTTTCGGTTATCGGCCAGCGAAACGAGTTGGCGGATCCAAACTTTGAACTATTAAAACAATCGAATAGGTTATTAAAACATCCCACAAACTCGGCTGTGTCACATGAAGTCAGAGGTAGCTCAGTTCGAGCTACCAAATCCAAGATTCCAGCTTCCACGGAGTGACTAAGAACTTGGGCTGCTAGGGAAACCTTCATTTTAGAGAATGCAGGAAGTTGGAGATGCTTTTCAGTCAGTTTAGGTGGTGATCTGAATTTCTGTTTGCTGTCATATAAGAAAAATTTATGTATGTCATCCCATGATGCTATCTTGTTACCCATGAACTGAATGTCATATTTCTTCAAATTATTTCGGACAGATTTCAAAAGATGAGGAGGGTCAAAAATGAAAATATACTGTTTATTATTCCAGGAGAAGACAGGCTGCGATGATGTAACATTGAGTTTTTTTGCCAAAGATAAGAAATTGGAACCTTGGTCTGTAATTATGATTAGGATATTAAAGCCAATTTCTTCCAACTTTTCTATGTATAAAAAAAGCTGGTCTCTTAATTGTGATGCCGACATTGAACCATTGACAAATGCATACCCAGCTGCTTGTTTGTATTTTGTAGTAATCCCTCGGATAAGAAAAACTGTGGCACTGTTTGCAATATTGTCTGTATAAGTATCTCCATAGTTCTCAAAGCCAATAACTCTGTCATGATAAGGACTGTAAGTCAACTCTGTTTTCAACGAAATTTCGTCAATACACAACGCCACAATGGTTTCCTTATCTGTCATAGTTGCTAACTGGCTTTTTAATAAAGATAATAAATCATTGGATATTCCGGGAAGAATACTGATGGATTCAGTTTTCCTTTTTAAAGTAGATCTGGATGGTAACGAAAACACTGCCCTCATAAAATTATAATTTTTTGCACTTTGCAAATATAATGATGTACATAGATGAATCATCTCATGGGACCACCTCATTCCTTTTTTATTAAACTTTTGCAATTTTATTTGACTGGAAATAAAAACCTTTTGTGATCCAGCAAAATTATCTTCGATATACTGCAAGACATCATTTGTGGCTACTTTACGAACTTCAGTTTGTTGCATTTTAATTTTTTTTAATTGTTCGGCGTACCTTTTTAACTTGATATTTTGTTTTTTAATCTTCAGTTGTAATTTTATAATTTTCTCCTGTGTCTGTGATGTTGATGCAGGTGAATTACCAGGAATATTTTCAGAAATTTCGTCAACAGGCATGCAGATGAACTGGCTGGCAATATTTTCCTGTGATGGACTGGCTGGGAAATGCTCAGATGATAGAACACTGAAAAAAAAGGGAGAAAAACCCATTTCGAATTAATGTACTGTTCAAGCAATAGATGTTTAATATGTTATAAATTTATTGTTCACAAAGCTTATGTATCTATCGAGCTGGAACAACACTACTCAAAGCCTGAGCGCGAAAATTTCATACATTGTTACATCATCGTGCAGATTCATAATTTAGAGCTTATTATTGGTAGAAATACGATTAAAGATGTAACAATGTATGAAATTTCGCGCTCAGGCTTTGAGTAGAGGTGTTGTTGACTGAAATGAATAATCATTTTATTTTATTTTATATTATTCATCTTTTTATTGTTACTACTTTCATTCGCGTTTAATTATTAAATTACCCACCATCCTTTCGCTAAGAAATTATTACTAACAGGTAAACACACGCACACACTCTCTCTCACTCACATGCGCACGCACATATAAACACACACGGAGACAGAAAGAGTGAAAGATAAAAAAAATTTTAATAACAGATTAGATATATACTTACTCAGGTTTCCTTCTTTTATTATTAATGGAAATAGGTTGTTCCAGTCTTCTCTTTAAAGGCCTTCTTGTTGATTCAATCTTTTTAGGGGGGTTAGGTATTTTGAATAGAGTAGGAACAGCATTCCAGATCAGTTTATTTTTTTCATTCACATTCATAAACATACAAGGTTCAAAATGAATGGCACATAGCCGACAATTTGTATAGAGATAGTCTGAAGTTTTGTTTAATAAGTCTTGTATTGATGACCCAGCGTTTACATCTAGTTAAAAATTAAAAAATATTGAATTTTAAATACATATCTCCTCTAAAACAAAAATCTCTAAACGAGGAATCGTTCAAGGATCGGGTCTTGCCCCCCTTCTTTTTGCAGTCTCCATGGCTTTACTTTTTAACCATAGTTTTAGGTTAGAAATACTTAGCTATGTTGACGACAATTTCCTCTTCGCCTCCTACTGCTTGGAAGAGGAGGCAACCATCAACGAGTGTCTTCAGCAAGATCTCACTTATTTGTCTAAATGGTATACCAGTCGTGGACTGAGTATTAATGTGACCAAAACTAATGTACTGATTATTTCAAAGGAAGTGTCATCTTCGGCCCCCTTGAAGATTTTAGGTATTCCATTTGACTCCAAACTTCGTTTCAACGAATTAATTGATTCTCTTATTACTTGTCTACACCGGAAGACCTTCCTCGTGAAAAGGTTGAGATCGTTTCTTTCTAACTCCCAAATCTGCCACTATATTTCTGCGGTAATTGTGCCCTGTGTCGCCTATGGAGCGCTCTTCTGGTCCTCGTCATCATCGGCCAACCTAAAGCGGCTTACTGTTGCGATACAACAAAATCATTCGAACCGCCTTTAAATTGTCCAGGACAGACTCCGTAACTCTGACCTGCACTCGACATAAACTTCCGACCGTTATGTCAATTAGCAGGGTTGCTTTGACGTCTGAAATCGCTGATGCGTTATGAATTGAACATCACCCAGTCTCGTATATAAAAGATTGGTTTAAGTTTGACGATAGCACTCGCCTAACACGGAAATTCTTGTTCGAGGTTCCCATCAGGACCTCGACTTTCCGTGCGAAATGTTTTCCCTTCAACGCCTTCAGCTTGTGGAATGAACTGCCCCTTAGTATCCGGAGCTCGATTTTTGAATGTGTCTCTCCAGCCTGTGTAACCACCTGTGTCCACGTGAAGAGACGCTTAAGACTACACTATCTTGAATTACAATAATCTGTAGTACAGTTTTTGGCCTTAATCAGCTGTAACTCGTAGGGCCATGATGGCTCGAGTAGTTTAGCGACGCTTGATCTGGTTTTATCCCTCTCTCAACTACTCTTTTTGGAGTGTTATATACTTAAATAAATAAATAAATAAATAAATATCTTTATGAAATAACTGAGTAATTTTAAGTGGATTATCGTAAACATACCTTTCTTCTTCTTTCGGGAACCTAAAAAATGATAAATTTGTGGATGTCCCTTGATTATTAAAACAATTTATGGCAGAACAATGTGCTGAACGCTTCATCGTTATTTCAATAGATTCGCAATCAAATAAAAATATTAAACTTCAGAAACATTTTAATAGTTCTCAACGGCATAAATTATTAAACGGCAAAGAATATTAAAATAAATGAAATGTTGATGTTGATTCTAACCTAGGAATGAATCTTGCTTGGAAAGAATAAACAAAGCCTTAATGTATGTCACCTGCCGCTAGGGAACTTAGCGCACGCGCAGGAGAGAAAAGGCAACACTTGAAAGCGAGACTGAACAGACTTTTCATTCTTAGACTATGGTACGATACTGCTGTACAGAAATGGAAGAACAACAATTACACAATATTATTTCGTTATTCGAGATTACTGAATACACTGGCGACAAGAAACGATGTCTGATAGAGGGGGAAGCAGTGTTGTTAGCGAACCACATAATATTTTGTGGTGTGCAATCGCGACTCGACCCGCTACACGTAGTTGTGTTAGTGTTGCAAACCAGCAAGTTAACAGATCGGCCGCACACTGTAAACATTAAACTTGCTGGTAACAGGCAGATCCAGGTGAGAAAACCTTTGAAATGCTAAATTAGACCTTTGATAATTAATTTAGTTATGTTAGTTTACAACGCTCTTTTTTTAGGCTGAATGTACATGTAAGGCTGGCTTGTCAGGGATGTGCAAACATGTAGTAGGCACATTACTACATCTAAACAGGTGAGATATACAGGATAAACAAAAAATCATAACACTCAAATACCATATGGTATCCCGTCAATTCGGTGTATGACAATTTGGAGATTTTAGGTTAGCAGAATTTGTTTAGCAAAGTTAGGTTAACAAAACTCCCACTAACATATAAAATGAGGTTAGTGAACGTTATGTTAGCAAAATCATACACCGAATGAATTGTCTTGCACCGTATTGACATGGAACCGTATTGCTGAAAATTATTGCAGGCTCTGTAACCTCTCAAGCTCATGTCTGAGGTCTGTTGCCCATGCCCATGTTGAGGTCTGCCTACAATTATTTTACTTTATTTAAAGTTAATTTGATATTAAATAAATTATATTTTATGTTATTTATTGTTTTTTTAATTGAAAAAAATTATTTCAGTATTAGAAATGCAAACCTAACTTATCTTCCATTAACATAGGCTCTCCCTTTCGGACCTGAATGATGCAAGTTGCACCGACCTGCAACAACAGTGGTGACGAAGTAAGATCCAGAAATTTTACAGTCCAAGACCCGTGGAACAGTTTTGTCACGTCAAAACGTCCACGGAAATTCCACGGTATCTGGATGATGCTGAAGTGGAGAAGATACGAAGCATGTTTCAATTAGCAACGCCAGAAAGTGCCCTGTCAAAACACCAACGAGGGCGTCTTGATCAGATTTCCATTTCTATTCTACAACCACATGACTCAAATACCAGCCCTCAATGTCATGATGTTATAAATGATATTTATGAAAAG
>JAHWFO010082155.1:19121-30905 GCA_023313115.1 Rhysida immarginata
AAGTTTTGAAAAACATTTTGTTAGGGTGCAAATGACCGCTGCAGTTGTAGCACCCATAAACTAAACTTCCATTCCATTAGATTAGGTTGTGACATTGAATCAATGATCAATTCGACGCCAGAGACTTCACTTTCATCCAAGTTTCCGGACGTTATAACGAAAAAAAAAATAAATAATAAAAACCAGTGTCATGTATAAAAAAAGAAAAAGAAAAGTGTGAGGTTAGAACCATGAGATTCTTACAGACGATAATGTTGAACACGTGAATATAAAGTCATGTGCTCGAAGTACGGCCAGTCTTCGGCGGATGCGTTGTCAGCCGCCCAGCCGCTAGCCTTGCTGGCCATCTCCCTCTTTTTTCTATTATATACGTCTTTTAATGAACGCCAGCGTCGTTGACATTTTTGTACTGTCAAAAAATTATAGCTCTTATTATATTAGGAATAAGAAAAAAGCAAAATTAGATAAGAATCATGGAAAAATAGAAAAAAAAACTTACCATCATGGTTCAATTTCTTCGCGATTTCGGCCCAGGCAGCCCTCGTTTTTTTACGATTAAGGTAATCTTTATGCTTTAGATTATATAAATACTCTCTCTGTCCCACTTCATCGAGAAGGGAAACACTAACAAGATAATCTGCTTTGGCTGCCATTTAAATTTTAAATTTAATTTAATTAGCGTAGCTACGATGATGGAAGTATGTTAGTAGTCAGAAACAAGTAGTATGTTGGATAATTTCAGATTAGCGGGATCTGCAACCAGAATCCTCAAAGCGAATGCGCGATTATATCACGTGATCGAAATCGCGGGATCGGACTTAGAAAAGTTTGTACGGTTCAAACTACTGCGACTGACGATTTGTAGTCGCGATTTCAGTCGGGCTAAAAATCGGAGGATAAGAAAATCGATATCCATAGGATCGACTCGGTCAGATGCGATTATCGCATGATCGCACTTAAAATCGGAGCTATGGGAACCGGCCTTTATGCTGCGTAAATCGACTGCCTGCAGTGAAGCAGTCCTGGCACCGATGGTCTGCTCGGAGGAACCTCTGTTGCTGGTAATTGCTCTAAGAGCCCCCAGCGAGTCTGACAACACCGTAGCCGGCTTCACTGGCGCGACTTTCGATTCATTGAGCCACGCCAGTGCCTCTCTAATGGCCTGCACCTCTGCTTGAAAAACTCAGCAATTAGGTGCCAAGCTGAAGGTCTGTTGGTGAGCCACGGTGAAGCCTTCCAGAACAACAAAGGCCAATGTTTGACACATCTGTGTAAATTTCAATGTCAGTGCCAGGGCTGCTGTTGCCATCACCTCGATGCTGCGGGCCTCCCAAGGGTGGTGGTAGGGAGGAGAATCCGGGTGGGGCCTCATACTCCAGAAAGCCGCTAGTGCGGTGTTGCTGGAATCTATGGCGAAGGAGTGCTAGAAGATAAAGAGGTGGGCAGCCATTAATGACCTGCAGGGCCTCGCCAGTGACAAAAGAAAAGGTCACTGGGCAGTCCGGAGACGCCTCCTTGGGTGCGTGTTTATGGCCCTTTGGCCCCATATCTTCGCTCCGTACAGCAGCATGGGGTTGATGTTGTTGATCAGCAGAGCCTTGCGTGCCCTGGTAGAAAGACCCCAATATTTTCCTGCGAATATAAATATTCTGGTTCTGATTTTTGCCACTCTTTTGCGGAGGTAGGAGATGTGGCCTACGTAGCTTCCCCATGCATCCAGTATGAAGCCAAGGTACTTAATGGAATCAGTACACTGCACTGTTTTATTCCTAATAAGCACTGTTGCTGGTCTTTCTCGCAAGGCTCTATACGGAGGGACATATAGGCAGCCAGATTTATCTGTATTGTAGTCCAGACTGCAGCTTGTCGCCCACCGCTCACATCGGATCCAGGCTCCGGTGAGAAGGAATTGCAGTTGATGCACTGTGGGGGTGGACAATATCATCAGCTGGTCGTCCGCAAAAGCCTGGCATCTGCCCCGTCTCAAATCGGCTCCGCTGATCTCATGGAACCATCACTCCATCAAAATATTCCATAGGATCGGGCCAAGAGAGGTTCCCTGAGGGCAGCCCCTGGCCGTCACATGAGTAACCCCGTTGCTTGTCACCGTTCGATTCCTTAGGAAATCAATGGCGATATTCGTCAGGTAATGCGAACAGTGAGTCGCCCGAATTCTCCTACACAGGCTGTCGTGCGTTGGCGAGTTGAAGGCGTTCCGTATGTCCAGAGAAAGAATCAGAGCATGATGTTTTGCTCTTCTGACCTCCCCCAGGACAACCAGAACGCTCTTCATCGCCTGGATAGTTCCCCTGCCCGACCGAAACCCATACTGTTCCTCACTGAGCTCCTTTTTGGTTTCAAGCTCGCAGATCATTCGCCGTGCAATGACTCTGTCAAGTAATTTCCCCCTCCCCAATGCCGGCATAAGACAGATGGGTCGCGCGGCTTCCATTCTGCTTGGGAATCCAGGCCACATTGCCTGGCTAAATAGTTCCTGAGTAAAGGTTCTACAATCCTGAAAAATATGAGGAAGAGCCGCCACAGGTATTGGGTCCGGGCCAGGAGCCTTATGCGGGCTGAATGTTTTGAGCACTTCCATTATCTCTGAATAGGATAATGGAGGGAATGCAGTGCTTCTTGAGCAGGCGAAATTTGGGAGACCAGCACAATCGTCAGCAGAGCCGTCAGTGCCAGGAAAATGCTGCCTCAGGAGCTGTTCAGTCGTATCGACCAGGCCCGAGGTATGACCCTGGTCGCAATCTATTGTGTGCAGAGGCCGTGCTTGGCGCTGTTTGAAGGTCAACAACTTCATGGGCAGCGAATAAGGGTCTGCATCGGAAGCGTTATGGCAGAAACCTCGCCAGTCCACAAGTTTTGCCCGTCGAATGGCTGCTTTGTACTCCTACGCAGAGACTTGTAGCTATCAATCCTGGTGGTTCTAAGGACCTGGTCGTGGGTGGTCTGGAAGGATCTCCTTGATGCATTGACCTTCCTTCTCGGTGACGTTAGTGTGTCATTCCACCAGGACTGCCGCAACTTGCCGCGTTGACCTCTGCGAGGCATTGACACCCCGCATGCCTCTACACAGCACGACTGAAAGGCAGACGCGAGCTCCTCAAATGATGCACCATCAAGGCAGCTGCTCGGCTCTAGCAGACGGTCGACAGAGGAGGCAAGATGTTTATGAAAGAGGGGCCAGTTGGCTTTTTTAAAATTCCATCCCTTGAATGGGATATTGGCAGGCAAAGAACAGGTGAAGGTGATGAGCTGGTGGTCGCTCAACGTTTCCGTATCCATCACCCTCCAGTTGCAGATGGCTAGATCTCTCTGAGCAGTGATGTCTATCCAGCTGCAACCGTTTGGGGATAAGAATGTAGGGGGCGAGTCTGGATCGTTGCATATACACAGTTGATGCTGCATGAGGAAGGCCTTGAGTTCCTGGCCCATCGCGTCCTTGGTATCCCCTCCCCACGCTGTGTCCGTAGCGTTAAAATCGCCTGCAAATATCACAAGTTTTTATTGCGAGATAATGTGAACGATGGTCTGGAGGGATGGCTGTGGTTGGCACGTATGCATTGATAAGTACAAATCGGACAAGCCTTCTTGTTTTTACACCTGGTCGCTGTGTGCCCATATTCCGAGCAATTGTAGCATCTGGTTAAAGACACATACTCCGAGCTCTTGTGTGGTGTCGGCCAGGCCCGATGTGTGGCCCTGGTCGCAGTCGATAGTGTGTAGAGGTCGCGCTTGTCGCTGTTTAAAGGTCAGCAGCTTCAAGGGCAGGGAATATGGATCCGCCTCCGAGGCATCCCTGCAGAAGCCTCGCCAGTCTTCGAGCTTGGCTCGTCAAATGGCTGCTTTATATTCCCTGCCCAGAGTCCTGTAGTTGTCTGCTCTGGTGGCTCTGAGAAGCGGGTCGTTGGTGGCCTGGTATGATATCCTGGCAGCATTCACCCTCCGCCTCAGCGAGGTCAGGGCGCCACTCCACCAGGAGCACAGAGACTTACATCGCTGACCTCTGCGGGGCATTGATGCCCTGCACGCCTCTACACAATTCGACTGGAAGGTGGATACGAGCTCCTCGAAGAAAGTTCTGTCGAGGCAGCTGACTGACGGAGGAGGAAAGATGTTTGTGAAAAAGGGGCCAGTTTATCTTCTTGAAGTTCCATCCCTTAGCTTCGATAGGGATATTGGCCGGCAAAGAACACTGGAAAACAATGAGTTGGTGGTCACTCAGAGTTTCTGTTTCAGCAACCCGCCAGTTGAGATGGCCAGACCCCGCTGAGCAGTGACGTCTATCCAGCTGCAACCATTAGGCGATAGAAAAGTAGGAGGCGAGTCCGGATCGTTGGCGACATCAAGCTGATGCTGCATGAGGAAGGCCTTCAGCTCCTGGCCCCTCATATCTTCAGTGTCGCCACCCCAAGCAGTGTCTTTGGCATTAAAATCACCGGCCAATATGACAAACTTCTATTGCGAGATTATTTGTTCGTTACGCTGAAGGGATGGTTGAACTGGTGATGTTGGTGGCACGTATACCGTATGTTGACTATTACGATGGAAGTGCCTGTCAGCTCGATTCGAGATGGCTGGCAGGTCGGTGTGGAGATCTACACCATCGGCGTGAAAATAAGCCGATTGGAGATATTGATGGTGGCCGTCTTTGAGCCCTCCACAAGACCTTGGCTAGCTTGAGCCACCGGAATAGTCTTATTCGCATACGGCTCTTGAAGCAGTAATAAATCTAGCCCCTCTTGCCTTGCCTCCTCGATAGCGCATTGTGTGGCCCTCCTTCCCCGTCCAGCATTCAGTTGACGTATGTGGACAATAGGCCCTGAATGATGTTTAAAAGATGACCCTCTATCCATAATTGGTCTGATTTTGGGCCAACGAGAGTCTCCTAAATAAAGATTGGGCATTCCAAACTGGATGCCCTGTGGCTCTGGTGTTGGAGCCCTGCTCTTTGGCAGTTAAGACATTTATGTGTTGTTGCCCTGCAGTCTTTCAAATCGTGTTCTCCTGCGCATATTGGGCAAGCTTTGCTGTTCTTGCACCTGATTGCCGTGTGCCCAAACTCGGAGCAATTGTAGCACCTTGTTATGGGCACATATTCCGATACAGTTATTCTCACTAGATTGTGTACCACCTTCCCAATCTTAATTAGTCTGTTGAAGGTCACAGGAACCACCTCCGCCACAAAGTTCTCCTTTCTCGGGTTCCTGCATTTGCGTTTCGCTACTACCCGTATTGTTTTGTTTTCCGCCGTCTGTTCGGCGAATAAATTCGGGTTATCTTCTGCGATTTCCTTTTCAAATTCAGCCAGACTCAATCCCGCGTCGACCCCAGCAAACAGCATCATCGGAGCTCGTTTCTGCAGGGGTTTAATTGTGTATCTTTCTCGCAGTTCACTGCTTCCTGCTGGTCTTTGCTGTCAGTTTCTACCATTATTCCCGACCTGGTGAGGCTGATTGCCTGCAGTCCGGCCTGCTGAAGCTGCTTAGGCAGAACCTCTCGTAGCAAGGCTTTGGCATCCGGGATGGATTTGCAAGCCTCCGTCTGAATAATAGTGCGGTACCTAGGTCGGTTGACCTCCTGCTGGCAACATTTCTCCCCTCCTTTAGGGTCGTCACAGTTTCACCAGCAGGCCCGTCCTCCGATTGCTGCAAAACCCTGGCGACAAGGCTGTCCTGCTAACTTTCACCTACCCCATCGTCGCGGAGCACCTCCTTCAGACAGGCGATTTGGGCCTCTTGCAAGATCGAGTGCACCTTGTTCAAAATCTCCTCGTTTGAGGGATTACTTCTTAGTCCTATTGTTCCAATTTGTAAAATCATTTTGTAATTTTGATTTCACATTTTTAAGTATTTCACTCTACCTTTGATTAAACTTAGTTTTTGTTTGAGGTTGTAACCGACTGTTGCCAGGCAGAATCCATTCCCAATCAATATCCTCCATTGTGGTCATAGTGAGACTAGGAGGAATGAAACAACAACGACTCCAGTTCGTATGCCAATAATACCAAAATTTTAAATACTATTACTAGTATTATCAAAAGAAAAGCCAAATTTTTTATTTATTTTATTAAATATAGAGAATGGAGAGAGGCGGAAAGTAATCCAGAACAGAGGGATTAGTGAACGTGACTAATCAGCAGGAGGGGGGAGAGATAGGAGGGGAGAATATAGATATGAAGGGATTATGAGTCACACCCGGATCTGGGGGCCGTTGAAGTTGAAAATCAAGTAGATAAAATAACTTAATTAATTTTAAGGTTAATAAATAAATAAAATTATAGACAAGGAAATTAGCTGAGGAAAAATATTCTTTTCAAAATATTAGCTTTCTATTCGGGTGAAAGCTGAATGAATATAACCTGTTGATACAGATATAGATAACGTGCGTATTACGTGGCCATTACGTCACCGCTATATGCGGGGCTACAACTCAGTGAAAACAAGCGCGTCGTTTCAATTAGTTTCAGATACGTCAACTATTTTGATAATTTGAATATCTCTGCCAAGGAAAGATATCAGTTGAAATGAAATATCTGTGGGCTGAAACAATGTCCTTATAAATATCCAGCTGGTATATATTTCTTGACGATCCATGTGACTGGCCTCAAATTCAATATCATGACATATATCATTATTTGATTGATACCCCTGGCATACACACGAAGGAAGCAATGAAAAATTACAAAAGTTTGGAAGGCTACAATTAATTTCAATCAGGTTAGTTGTGTTAAAATAGTTTTTTATGTTGTAAATAGATTTCTAACAATTATGAATTTGTGCGTTTTACGTTTAATTAAATGTTCATTTTATGATTGCTAAAAATTTCTAGAATGTATAATATTTTCATTTCTAGAACCTTAGTTTAATTAAAAACACAATTATATATTCTTGCAAAGCAATTAATAGTAACTATTTTATTTATTAGTATGGGTACGAAATATTTTACACTTTAATGTAACTCAGGACCTTGTACTGCTGAAATCTGAAGTTACTCCGTCTCAACAGTCCGTGGGTAGTGATTTTTAGGAAATCTACTTCAGTAGTTTGTGCCCATTGCAATTGTATGGCAGGGTCAGTATTCATTTTTTTTTAAATTTTAAGCTAATATGTAATATTTAACACTTTTGCCGGATAAACCGAACAATCTCTTAATTCCTTTGCTCTAATCTTTCAGTCTGGGTGAATCAAGCTCGCACATCAGTGGTCTTCTTTTCAAGATTGAAGCAGCAGTTCGTCTTGGTTATGCTCGACCACGTTCATGTACTGAAATGCCATGCGTATGGAATAATGATTTCTGTAAAGAGGTTGAGCCATCGCCCGTTAGCAGAATTGGCTTTTTTAAACCTGGTGTTGTAACCAGATTTAAATCTAAAAAGAAAACAGCAATCATGAAGTCCAAGTCCATCCTTACTGACTCTGAAATTGATGCTTTCTTAAATCAACTAAAAGAAAATCAGTCATCTGGAGAGAACATTCCTGTTGGACTAAGTAATTTTAAACAGTTTGGAGATAGCTTTAAAAACATTTTAAGAGATGTCATGCCTGGCCCAGCAGTGAGAGTTTTGCCATGTAACTTAAGAAACTTGTTTAATGAAAAATTTAGTAAATTGTCAGAGGTCGATTTTGAAAAAGAAAAGGATAATGTTTTGTGCAAATTGCATGAGGATCTGTGTCAAGATAGTATTGATTATTTAAAACTGGTAACCGTAAATCAATCTAACAATTTAACTTGGCATGAAATGAGAGTTGGGAGAGTAACTCCATCTGTTGCACATAGATTTTGAGTGCAAACCTCGACTCACCTTCAGAGAACCTAATTACACACATTTGCAAGTCTGAAATTAAGCCATTAGAGATATCAGCTGTTAAATGGGGCAGAGATCATGAAGACCAAGGTCTGACTGAATTTCAGAATTATATGAAAACACAACATCAGAACTTTGAATTGC
The DNA here is from genome assembly GCA_023313115.1 of Rhysida immarginata. NCBI lineage: Eukaryota > Metazoa > Arthropoda > Chilopoda > Scolopendromorpha > Scolopendridae > Rhysida > Rhysida immarginata. Next base: position 27,085 of record JAHWFO010082155.1, read on the forward strand.
ATAAAACTGGTCTGTGGGTACTGAAAGATTGTCAATATATTGGGGCATCTCCTGATGGCATTGCATCCTGTGATTGCCATGGAAAATTTATTGTGGAACTAAAATGCCCATTCAAGTTTGCAAACGGGTCTGTGAATGATGTTTTTGCTGACAGTTCATATTGCTATAATAACAAGAAATTGAAGGAAACACACTCATATTATACCCAAGTTCAGCTCCAAATACATGTGTGTAATTAGAGAAAGGGTTTTTTCGTTATATGGGTTAAATCTGGGATCATTATTACACCAGTGTTTCAAAACCATGATTTTATTTCCACATTGTTACAAAAGATAAAAAAATTTTTTAAACAACATATTCTGCTAGAGTTATTGACTAAAAAAATCCAATATTCCAAAACTGAAATTAGCAATTCAAGTGATGATGAAACTTTGTACTACACCTGTAGACGACCAAAATCATTCGGTAATATGATTGGGTGTGACAATCCACACTGTGCGATTGAATGGTTTAACTTAGCTTGTATTAATAGAAAGAGGTCTCCGAAGGGTAACTGGTTTTGTGACTCTTGCAAGAAAAGTTGTAATAAAAAATAAAAGGAAGAAGACTTCATAAGGTTGTTTTATTGTAGTAGTAATAATAATGTAAATATTTTTGTAAATAGTTTTAATAAATTATTATATTCATATGTACTTTTTTGTCAAGTTTCTTTTATCTCTAACTAGTGTAATACAAAGTAGAAAAGGGAAGGAAAACGAACTAGGGACTAGGCCTTTCTAACCAACTGAACTACCGTGGTCCAAATAGCGGAGTTTCCCTTCCCTTTTCTATTTTGTAATTATGATATGTTTGAAGGGGGATCCACCCAAAAGCCCCAACAGACCAGGCACTGGAACATCTAGGACGCTCCTCCATATGTTATACTAGCAAAGGTACCCGGCGTTGCCCGGGATAATTACACTTGGATGTAAACAGAACAATCTCTAAAAATTAAATTAAATTTTGCAATATCTTAAAAATAAACACATGAAAATGATTAGAATTAATACAGTAAAAAAAAGGCTCACAATGGCTGGACCTCTCCAATAATTTCTTACTCACGTAATCTTACCTCAGATGTATACTTAGTGTTGTTACAATTTCCACTCTTCTCTCGATGTGTTGAAGCAAAACTTGGCCATTCATCACTTTGTGCAGTCTAGCGCTAGCCGATTCTTCTATTTACTTGCTTCCCATTTGCTCAATACATCACTGAGCTAACTGTCGTCTTTCCACTCTTTCTCAATAGTCTGCTAACTCTCCATTATCTCCAGTTACTCATCATTTTTAAAGATTTTCAAGAAATTGTTAAGTACTAAGAACTCTCTTTTCTAAGAAAAGCCTGAATAACAGGAATTCTATGCATTGTTACAAATTGAAACTTATCCATATTACATCATCATTTTATGTTCATTGTTATAATTCTTGGAAAGATTGCTTTAACATTACATCATCATTCTGTGCTCATTGTTATTGGTGAATTGCGCGTTGATACCATTGTTGATGCGAACACAATGGGCCTATTGTTGCACAAACTTTGCCTTGCATTGTTAGTCATGAGATATTGATTGTTGGTCCATGCAGAGCGTTTGTGAATTGCGTGTTGATACCTATTGTTGTACAAACTTTGCCTTGCATTGTTGGTCATGAGATATTTCTCATTAATATGCCTTGCCATAACCATGAATATCGATTTTTTATCGATATTTATTATTTTTCCGAAATCTGAGGTAGACAGTGACCTTCCTCATGCTTTGAAGGTCATGTATGCGAAATTTTATCAAGATCGGAATAAAACTGTAGATTTGTATAAAAAACAGACCCACAGACAGACCCACAAACATCCTTCTTCTATCTATATATATAACTAGAAGAGGTACCCGGCGTTGCCCGGGATAATTACACTTGCACAAACTTTTCCTTTCATTGTTAGTCATGAGATATACAAGGTGATTATAATTAAAGTCCCTTTGTAAAAATGCTATAAAAAAACAACCATGAGTCCGAATGACTTCAAATTTGGACTGAGCATTCTTGAAGAAGGGGCATTTGATATGGGATAAGGAAAAAATAGTTCCAAAATTTATCACTAGATGGCGCTGTAAGCGGCATAACGGAAGCGGATTCAGCTAGAAGTGGCATTTTGAATTGAAATACGACGGCTTTGGCATGAGTTGTTTATGGCATGATGTTTTTACATTAAAGTTGGTCAAGGAATGCAATTGACACTAAAACAAGTTAAACATGATTTTTAGCACATTTTCTATATATAGAAATGTGCTTATGTGATCGGTTTGTCCAGCTGTCCGTCCGTCCGTCCGTCCGTCCGTCCGTCTGTAGACAATCCCACAATTCATTGCGTTGCATGCATTGAATTGCATGTATTGCAATCTCACAATTCATTCAATCATGTCTTGAATTGCTGGAAGAAACGAATTATCCTCGCATTTGGTAAAACGCGTGTTGAGAACATGGGTTCGGTTCTGCGCGTGCTTTAAACATTAATGAGATGGTGTGCGTGCAGGATGCACGTGTTTGACGATTATTAAAAGGGCAGTTCGGTCCCTAAATCAAGAGAATTTTTTTATTCCTAGGGAGCTTAGCATTTATTACGATAACTTGAAAACGAATTAACTTTTTCACAGTCTGTTTTCACCAATCCATTAAAATGGGACAGAGTACGCAGAAGTACGAACGTGAGATAGCAGGAATAAGTACGTGCTCTAATAGCACGTGCTTAAATAGTACCATTATGATACCCTCTTAAACATTTCCTATAACAAGATATGGCAAGTAATATATCAAACAAATTGTCACAACATATCATGAACGAATATAAAAGAGTAACTAGTGATAGCAAGTATCGGTCTAATGGCACGTGTACGTGCAAGGATGTCTCATGAATGAATATAACGGTATATAGTGATGTCTGAATTGTTTAGTAGTACGTGTTTTAATGGTACCAAGTGGTACCATTGGAACTTTCAATGATAGGATATTGCATGTAATATATCAAACCACTCGTAATAACGTGCCATGAGTGAATATCACGAGAAAATAATGATCATAGTTATTGGTTTAGTAGTACGTGCCCTAATGGTGCCCTATGATACCATAGGGTAACCTTGGAACTTTCAATGCTAAAATATGGCATGTAATATATCAAACGACTCGTAACAACGTGCCATGAGTGATTATCACGAGAAAATAATGATAATGGTTAACAGTTTAGTAGCACGTGCCCTAATGGTGCCCTATGAAACCATTGGAAATTTCAATGCTAAGATATGGCATGCAATATATCAAACGACTCGTAACAACATGTAATGAGTGAATATCATGAGAAAATAATGATAATTGTTATTGGTTTAGTAGCACGTGCCCTAATGGTGCCCTATAAAACCATTGGAACTTTCAATGCTAAGATATGGCATGTAATATATCAAACAACTCGTAACAACGTGCCATGAGTGACTATCACAAGAAAATAATGATAATGGTTAACAGTTTAGCAGCACGTGCCCTAATGGTGCCCTATGAAACCATATGGTACCATTGGAACTGTCAATGCTAAGATATGACATGTAATATATCAAACGACTCATAACAAGGTGCAATGATTGAATATCACGAGAAAATAATGATAATGGTTATTGGTTTACTAGCACGTGCCCTAATGGTGCCCTATGGAACCATTGGAACTTTCAATGCTAAGATATGGCATGTAATATATCAAACGACTCGTAACAACATGTAATGAGTGAATATCACGAGAAAATAAT
>JAHWFO010082158.1:0-22944 GCA_023313115.1 Rhysida immarginata
TTTTAAATAATTTTGTCTCTCAAGGTTTACTCTTTTTAAGTGCAAGCGTGGTTCGTTCAATGTTGGGAGCATTCTATTTATTTTGTTTTTCCTGTAAGTTTGTTTTACAAAAACACTTTGTTACTCTTTGTTTACAGTGTGACTGGTGTCAGTGTGTTTTATTTTTTTTGTAAAGCAACTTATTTATATCTGATGTATTTTTATTTTCCGTGTTGTTTGGGATTATGAATTCTTAGTGTTGTGAGGTGTATTGTTGTGTAGCGTGTGGGAGTGATATGAATCGCGAGTGGAGTATGTGAGGATGTTGTTGTTGTTGTTTTGTGTGTTGTAAAGGTGTGTGTAAGCCAATAAATTAATTTAATTGTTTATTAAATAAAGTGTCATTGTATAGTTTGTTGTTATAAATCTTCCTGTGTTCAAAATTATGATTGTTGTCCGATGGGTAAAACAATCATCATGTTACAATCAATTTTTTTTTTCAGGGAACTCGGTTGACAACAGTGGTTGCGGACGTTTTCCTTTGTTAGAACTGTGCATGTCTGGCAATGAAGGCCCCAAAGTTATTATAGAATTCGATATATATATTGTGATTATATTCTAATTAATTATTTATGTGAATAAACGGTTTATTCTTTCATTTACACTCGCCTCCTCCCTGATTAGTAGATATCATTTCCCCGTGCAAGTCCAAAAAAACCCGCTTCTGTCATGCATGGGTGTTTATTGTTGTTGGAGGTACCTTTTGGCACCCCCCCCCCCCTTATCCATGCATCAGGGACAACAGCACCTCCCTGCGCTTGACTGGGCAACATATCAATTACTGAAGGTGTTCCAGCGTTTTTTCTTAACACATTTTTTTTCGATCAGTCCCATTTTTAAACCGTTGTACAGGATGCTAAGATCACTCCATGTTTTTATTTTCTTTTTCCAGTCATGTTTTATGCTTTTTTCGTTGTCTTTAAATGGTGGTTGCGACTTTTGTTTCCAGCCTGACCTGAGATTTACAGGAATATTTCCTGTCATTTGGCAGCAATGCGGTTTTTGATCCGCGTTTTTTTCTGCATTCAGAAAAATCTCGTCACCGTTTTTGGCTCTATGGCATTCTCCAGCTTAATGCTTAGCGCTGGGTGGAGGTTTTTTTTTCACCGCGTGATGAAGTGGATGCAGGTATTTTCACGGCTTTTTTTCGCCAATGTAAGTTTGCTTCACAAATTTATCCTCACATGCAACATTTCAAACTGGAAATTTTTGGGTTTTCAATGAAAATCGGTGATTAAAGGCAAAAGTCACTCGTTATTTTCACATCACAAGTTTTTTATTTTACAAAATCAGTTACATTGTATGCATACACAGGTGTGTCATTCTTACAATTATTTATTTTCACAAGTTCATCGTTACCACAATTTGTGTAAGGTATTAGTATAAATAATAATAATAATAGTGCACCCTAACAGGTGTGAGTGGTTTTCAGTTTCCGTGCATCGATTGTTAGGTTTGCCATTCTAAATGTAAAACAAAATTAAAGGTGTATAGTTTGTAATTTTTAACCCCCTTTTTCTCATTTTTCCAATACAACACTGATTTACAAGTACCTGAAATTCACGATTCCCAAGCAGAATTTCCCGACGTGTTTTCAGTTTGCTGATAAATACAATACTGACTGACCCAGGCTATTGCCCCGCTTTCTAATCAATTCTAAGTCTTCAATGCTCACCTGTTTGGGTGTGTGTTTGTGTGTGTGTGTGTGAGTGTGTTTATGAGCGAGTGTAGGCTTGTGCGCAAGCGTACGATGGTTGCTTGAGGGGGTCTTCTTTTTACAGCTGCTTTATACACGAGTTTCTTGTTTTATAAAAGGTTTGATTGACTCACAAGGGTTTATTATTCATTTGTGCGTCTTGTTTTTAACAACATAACATCTCTCTATCTTGCACTACTGAGACAGTATGGAGATCACAGCTAATCTTAATTTCTCACCTTTTTTCTCTACCCTTGTTACAGGGACCTCTGGTAACAGCAAAACTTGTTTACTGGCCAATTTACTAAGATTTCAAAACGCATTATTCGAGACAATTCCTTCTCGTATTTATTATTGTTATGGTGTTGTAATCCCTCGTGAAATTCAGGATCTACAGCCCTCAAACATTACTTTCCATTAGGGTGTGCCAGATACAAAAATGATTCATGAAATTAAACAACATGCCCTACTGATTTTGGACGATCTCATGCACGAATCAAGTTGTTCCATATTAATGTTAAGTTGTTTTTCTTATGAAATCTCCGCAGAATCTGGGCCAAATCAGGACACTGGGGTCGCAAACGGGATACGGTAATTTACTGACATTGGCATTCCAAGATGCAACAAAGCAGCCCCACCGTTATTTACTGGCCGACTTAACACAGAGGTGCCCTGACGTTCTATTTTTAAGGAGTATAATTTTACCCACTGAATGGCCGACTTTGGTTTACACCGAGAAAAGCTGGTTGTGATTTTCAAGTCACTTCATTTGTGATCTGCGCCTTGTAATGTTCACACGGTCATGGTGTAGCGCCCCGTTTGACATTACGAGTTTTTCTTTTGCTCCGCTTCATTTTCCTCCTCTCTCCTCCTCGTTTCATTTGGTCCAAATCTGATGATTGACCAACGCAATTAATTATAAAGACGTTATTCGATGATGTTGCTTGTGGATAGACCTTAGTGATGTGAATGAAGAAAACAATGAATGACTCCAACAATGAGAGCTACAATGAATTTCTTTTACGAGTTTCTCGTCGTTACTGAGAAAAAAATAATATATAAAGAAGTTTTTTGATTAGAAGGATGGCAGCCATCGATCAACGTGGTTTCAAAAAAAAATGGAAGAAGACAGAGGCGAGTTATGTGCCAAAAGAAAAGGCCTCGTCGTCACCACCTGCCTTCTTCCTCCGATATACTGCAAGAGTTCTAAGGCGAGTTAATTTGTTCAAAACTAGCTTTGCTTACGTTGTTAAGAGCAAAGATAATCTAATTCTTCTCTAATGAGAATTTAATGACTCGTTAATAAAAAAAATATCACGTACCGAACGTTGGATAGAACATTAGAAAAACAGAGACCTCGAATCTATGAAGATGACAGAGGATGAATTTTGTAGACGCAGAAAGGCTTTGGAGCATATTAATTCTGGTATTGAACTCCGTATTTGGGCCGTTAGTTTAGATGATTATGCCTTTTGATTTTTTTCGTTTCTTATTTATCTTTATAGAAGACTTCAACTCTAGTCGAGAGAAGCAGAGTCCCCGATTCCTCGCAGAGCAAATTCATTTCATGCGCGATGTCACGTCGTGAGATTTGCCGTAAGAAAAATATGCCTGAAAAAAAGATGTAATGGTGTAAAAGTTATGGGTCCTATTCGAAATTGATGAGGATTAGCTCAGTTAGCCACTACTAACCCACCCAATTTCTGATTGCTGTGTTTAGATTTTGGGTTCTCCTTCCCTTTCCCAGTAATTCTTAGAGTAGTTTTTTAGAATTCTTCCTCCCCTTGCTGTAGCAACGGTTTCCTACGCTCTACGGAACGATCCTCCACGCCAGCAAGAGTATCTTAAAAATTATGTTGGACGCTTACTCCTGAAAGTCCATTGCTAGGTTATTAACCACCAAAGAAAATACAAGACAAAGGTGCAGCTTTCCATAACATAAATTTATTAGACCATAAGGCAAATTCTCACCTGAACTTAAAAGCACATCAGAAGTACAAGAGAAGGAGTATGTGTGAACATTGAAGAAAAAGAAAACTTACCTGTTTCCCTGTAGATGTGTCTTTAGAGAACCTAAAGTAAAAGAAAAGGTAAACTCTATGCATAATAGTATTTAAGTGAGAACTATAAGATCTAAGGAGAATTGATTTTTACTGATTTGTTAGCAATTATTAAGAATTACTTTCGGAGTATTTGAACTTGGACAAACGTTACATTTCAATGGTTTAGTTACTGATTTCCATATCTTTTTAAATTATATTTACCTTTTTTTATTTTCTCTGAACTCCTGGTGGCGACAACCTTGAAAGAAAGGTGCACGTGGAGAAATGAAATATGGCAAGTTTTGAAGAACGAACTGACTCAAGAAACGATGATTCAATCCCGAAGACAGAACTGGCCAGAGTGTCCCTCTCGGTATCCCTTCCCCTGCAATAAAAGAAGTGATTGAAAGTTCTAACAACTTCAAGTGTTGAACTCGCTAAATAAAACAGAAAGTTGGTCGTTAAGCTTATCTTATAACTTATAAGTTATAAGACTATATTAGAGACATTTGATTTCGTTGGAACAGAAACTTCGAAAAGTCTATAATCATAGAAAAGGATTCCCTTGCTTAATATAAATGGTTTTATTCTTTTATTTCCTATGTTGTTTATGTGGGAATGAATTTCGTGAATAAAGCCCCAGTTTATTTTGCGTCAGACGTTCAGTTGCCTGCATAGTTTTATTATGACGTTTTGCTTATTTTCCTTTACTCCTTAGGATTACGACATAAAGACTTCCCTACTCCTCGACAGGCCTTCGAAAGGACGACCTGTTAAAGATATTAAGTATCGGACAAGGTTACCTTTTACTCATATGACGTTTCACTACGCTTAATTAGTTTCTTTTTTTTCTCGCAATTGGGCATCTCCTCTCCATCTTCGCAGAAGACATCTGTACAGGAAAGCTCCGTAGACTAGGCCATTCTGTTAGACCTAATTAATTTTCCCTTACAGAGAACGAGTCTTCTTCCTTTTTTTCTGACGAAAAATAGTCTAATTACGTATTTCCAAGTTATGACCATAGAATGTCACGTGGATTAGTAGAGTTTTAAGACAAGAGGCAAAAAACGACACAGTTCAGGAAATAATTCTTTTTATTTCAGAAAACAAGAATATTATCAATGACTTTTGATAATATTAAATTTAAACAAATAAAGCTTTTAATGTTCTTAATGCATTGGCAGTGGAAAATTAAAAAGTCTAAGTCAGGTTTGTAAATAACACACTTCGTCGTTTACGTAGATGAAAGATCGTTCATCCGAGGACATAAATCTTGAATAGGGAATTGCGGTGTAGAATTCGTATGGCATATGAAAATCGATGAAGAAAATAACACAACTAGGGAGGGCCCTCAGGCGTCAATAATCACACATTAGTAAACACATAAATCGCCTTCGGATAGGCTGAATACTGAGCACTTCACACAAACTTGAATAAAAGAGATCATGCCTGCCCCTTGTCAAATCACTAGCACAGGCGATAAACTACAACATACACACTAAACATGATAACCAGCTACAGGGTATAGCTATCTAAATATGTAATTGAGGACAAGCCTACTCCTGTAAATAATTCACACACATATATCAAAGCACTTAGATGTTTTTATAACATTGACAATAACTCCCGCGATGATTCCACCGTTGCAATAGCCGAGAATATTCGATTTCGCTGGGAGAGGTTGCGCTGACCTTTTTCTGGAATGAATAATTAACAATTAAAACTTCTTTCAGCAAATTAAATTCAATACACTAAATCCGTTGCATCCATGTTGGTATTATGCTTGGCCAGGATTAGAAACGTCATTGCCATAATTCGTTTACAACTAAAAGGCTCAATAGTGCTCCGCTGGTTAACGCCCTGTTAGACAGGAATTCACAGCGGCCCCACTGTCTGATTTCCAGGAATGATTCACACAGGAAAAGAGGACGAATGCCCCGGAATGATTCCCCCTGTTCCGCACGTCAGGTAAGTTACAAGTGCGAACGGAAACACTCCGAGAGCTTCACCATTTTCCCTAAGTTCGTTAGCATCCGGCTCAAATATTGAACGAAATTCGTTTATCACCGAAGCACGCACTCGCACTCGAAATATTGTCAAATTTGATAGCTCGTGTACTCGAAAATTGATGGCAAAACTTATATGAGAAAAACACCTACCGTTTATTAAATGTCCTGGCGTAACGCGTTCTCCGTCGTTACTTATCGTAGGGCACCTTCCATTCTCCTCAATAGTTACTGGGTGACGGCGAGACTGGTTTTCTTCACTCTGACTACTGAAGTTTGCCGAGTTTGCTGAAGATTCTAAATAGCTGACGAAGTTCTCTGTCGCTTAAGCGAGCCTGCTTTCCAAGTCCGCGGGCTCCTGTCGATTCGCGCCGTTTTCCGTCGCACTCCTTTTTTCCGTCGCCATCTTCGGATCATCCCTCTCGCCGGCCGCGCTTATGATATCGTCCTTGAGCGTGTCATATCTCCAGACCTGCTCGCTCGACGCTGCTGCGTCCACTGGCATTCTATTTCGCTTCATACAACTTCATTTTGTTTGTCGAGAGTCGTAACTGGTTCCCGGTAAGGCCTCGAATATCTCCGAAGACATATTTTGCTTCCATCCCTGTTGCCTCCATCTTACTTCTCCTTCTCTTGTCTCACGTGATTCCTTCGGGATGACATCACAATCTCCTGATGTTCTTTCCACGTCATTCCTCTCGTCTCCTCCAAACGACGATCCCCGCCAATGCAATCTACGTGACATAGAATCTCACACTAGTATACCTAACATGGTTTTGAGTTCGAAGTCGGAGTGTAAAAGATTCATTAATGGAGAGGACCCCTGCAGAGACTGGCAGTAACGTCGCAAGCGCAACTGGCACTGGTGGTATTAGAGAAGAAAATTTGAGAATTAGAGACGAAGAACCCGTCCCAACGAATATCATGACAGCGGCTCTTTATATGCAAAGACGACCGATCGCTGTACTCAACGATGGAGCCATACGGAAAATTGCTGGGCGATTGCAGATTCCGTTTCGTCCAGAAGTGGATATCTGGAGGACGATTCTACTAAGCTGAACGACATCAGGGCAGCACCATCATCCATCCTGACACCACCGGTTGGAAAATTGCTAGTCTCAAAAACTTTCTGGACACGACGATCACTCAATTTACTGCCAGTGTGGAAGGACAAGCTTTAGAGAACATGGCAAGGAATTTTGATCGTCAAGCCACCGCAGTGGAAACCCTGGTAGAAGAGCACAGAGAAGACCTACACCGATTTCGACAGAGGATCAAATTATACTTGTTCAATGGTTATACTGATATTTACGACTACCTAGCATTGTTCGAGGCGCAAGCCAGGTCCCAAGAAATACCCATCGAGTTGTGGCAAAGGATATTTCCAATGATGGTGGAGAGCCATCTAAAGACATGGATAAGGGAACTGTTAGCAGGAACTGACACCTGGGATACAGAACTGACAACTGGTCAGGAGAAAGAGGATATATTCCGGAACCAAGGAGAAGACGAGAGTTATGTTAAATTTTATTCCGATTTGCGACATATAAACTCTTCATTGGACGAACCGTTTACCGAGAGAGAATTGATGGGTTTGGCCATGGAGAACATGGAGTAGTTATCTGGGGAAAGTTCCTCCCTACCACTACAATGATAGAAGCGCAGTTGGTCGCTACTTGCACTTTCCTGTTTTCCCACTTTATTTCCAAAAATTTAAATTCAATTCCACAACTGTTAGATGTGAGCAGACATCTTTACCCCTCCTCCTCCTCCTCCCCCCCCCCGACTCGGAAAATATTTGGTTGACAATATACGTCTTTTTTCTGATGAATGTCCGATGACGACAGTTACGGATTGTCCCTTCGTCGATCGGCTAGAGAGAACAATGAACTAGGATAACAATGAAAACTAAGGGGAAAAAATCAATTAGCGGTTATAACGTTATTCTTTGCACACAAGTTTGGTTGCTGAGGACGACAGAAGATTTCTGGAATCTCAGGAGAAGAGTAAGAGATCGAACTTGGCATATGAAAAAAAAGGCGGCCTATGACTTAAAGGCAAAAAGGAAAAGGATCAAAAGAAGTAATAGAGAAATTATGAGATAATATAAATAGTCCAATCCTTAATGCTTGAAATTACTTAGCTCAAAGAAAAGGTGGGATCTTCAGAGCCAATTGGGTGTTTAGACTTTAGTTAAGATTTACCTTGTACTTAACAGTGAAGAGCGAACAAGAAGACGAATCTTCCTCTTCCCCGATAATTTGAATTGGATTTGTGATTATTCTCTGTACTCTGTTTGAATTAATTTTTGAAAAATAAAGCCCCAGTTATTATGCGTCAGACTTCTGGTAGTCGTCAATGTAGTCGGTCACTACTTATTAAATCATTTCTTTTATTTTACATGCTGATGTAGACAGGATTGCTTTATCCTCTGAGCCTAACTGGGGAGGAAAGTGTTACAATGAAATTGAACTTGAGATAAGTTAGCATATTGACTATGTTTTGGTTATTTGCTAATAATAGTTTTTGTTCTTTACTTCTCCTCCGCAGAATCTTTAAGTTAGGAAGTCTCTATGCAGGAGGTGTGGAAGGTGCACACAGATCACGTCATTCCCCGCTACTATAAATCCATTACAAGACACACACACACACACACAAATTGTAATATTTAAATTCAAATTTATTAATTCAATACGATTGTTTACATTTTTAATATGTGAAAATACATTAAACAGTGTACATATTTGATTCCATTTACAAGAACATTCGGCGTTGAATTTACTGGTTAGTTCGTCAGTGAGATATTCACATCTCACGAGCTGGTCGTTCCATTCCAAGTCATCTCTGTACGTCTTCTTCATAATTGCATCCATTGAAATCCCACAGGCTGATAATTTCAGGTAATGTAGGCAGTTGTGGCCGCAGGTTGTTGCAAGGGGGCTTTGAACCATTCGATTGTTGAACATCCATTTGTCGGCGTTTCTAAGCATGAAGCTATGAAATTGTGCGGGAGGAAAATTTTCGAAAGAGTCAAAGACGAATGCATGTTTACGTGTGGGTATAAAAAGCGCCACCCAGTGAGTTCTGGATTTACTCGAATCGTCCGTGTTTACAATCAGTAAAGAAAGATAGACGAGAACGAGTTGCAGGATCACATCCACCGGGAAGATACCTCTCGTCAGCGGCGTTCATTGAATTTGTAAAATCAAAACTAACCACTCTGTCTTTATTGATTTCTAAGAGGTTTTGAAATTGACAATACGCAATCAGAATAACTAACGTCTTCAGTGGCTGGGCAAATTGAAGCTCGATGCTAAGCGTTCAGTTTTTAATAAGGTTATAGTATTCCGTAAAAATATGTCTGTCTGTTGTAAGGTCGTACGAAATAATCATATACCCCGCTGCGAAGTCAGCTTGTGAAATGCTAGTGTCACGATCTTGCTGCCACAATTCGAGAGCTTTAAGCGTATGGACAAATTCCCGGAGGTATGATCCAGTCGTGGAATTGGGTGAAAAGGAGTGTTGAGGAATCGATTTTGTATCGAGTGCAAGAGAGAAATAAGAAGAGTCGAAAGAGTGCTGAAAATTGTACGGATTTGATTTAAATGAACCGTTTTGTGCTTCGCTGTCAAAAAAGACCAACATGAGCTTGGAGGGAATCTGATCTGTGACGAGATTCTGCACTGTGTGGTTTCTCGCACCCATCGGAATGTTCACATTTCTCATTTCCACACGACTGAGCGGATAAAATGCGTTAATGCGTTAAAGTCGCAGCGCTCAATTTCACTCGTTCAACATTCAAAGTCGCACGTTCGACCACAACTCGATAGTTTGGCTTTTTGGCGTCTGACATGAGTATGAAAGGTGTTTTACTGCAGTACATTCTTAAACAAAGATCCACTGAATTCAATAAAAAACGATTTTGACGAAAAATGTCGACGTGAAGCGCCCCAAAGAGTTGATAAGTATTCCCGACCACCAATTTTTTGCGTTGTTTAAAACCAATGTTCTCGTCATTTATGCACTCAAATTTCCCTGCCGTGTCTTTAGCAAATCCAGCCGTTTTAAACTGTGTGGCCTTGGCTTGACTTCCATAATTCAAAAGCATTTCCAAATAAGCACAGTAGGGATATAAGTTGTTGCTATAACTGATTAACATGTCGCCCAGATAACAATCGATTTGTGAGAAAATTGAATGTAAGAAGAGATTTACGGGTCATGTACCATCGGTGTTTGGCATGAGGTCCTGACCATCTTCAACAATTTTCACTGTCAAACTCAACTTTGTCTGGTTTAAATCCACATAATAGTCAGCTAATCCAGGGATATTGAATTTGAGAGGTCTGTAATCACAGTTGATGTTTGATAACCAATCACGTGTCTATGGTCTTGCTGACTGCAGGTAGGTGGAATAGTAAAGAGATCCAATTCACAATTAACACATTCAGAACTGTCTTTATGAATGATACATGCCATTTTCTTAAGTCTTTAGTCGAATACAGAGTGCAGTGGTCGAATGTTTTGCCCTTTTTTTCTTCCTTTTGAATGACAGGGTGGTAGATTGTTTTGCTCAAGAAGGAACGTTTTGAATGCATCCTGGACCTTTGGTTGTTTATGAGTCGAATGCAGTTTTACGTTTGAAACACGTTTATTATTACTATTATTTTTACCTTGTCCATGACCGAGTTGGACCCTCGTACCCGAGGCTTGAAGTAGGTGACCGCTGGTCTCGTACATTCCTGAAACCAATGATTGTTTGAGATTCTGCCCGGCCATCACATCGTTAAGCACTGACATACCACCTTTTAGGGCGTGTTTACCGAGAATTTTACCCATGATGCGAGTAAAGGTCTCACTCTATATAACAAATTTGTAAAAATGGAACCAAGAGCACTGCCACTCTGAAAAGGTGTATCTCGAAACACAGGTAAGCTATCTTCTTTTTGATTTAGATAATGCTGTAAACGCTCATCACTATAGAGTGTGTATGGGACATGCATCTTGAATTATACGAGAAAAAATACAGCCGAAGTACTACTTTACGATGATGCTGATGAATTCTCTGTTGATAGCGGCTCTGTAAATCGAGACGTCCGTTCACTACAAAGATTTCTTAGGGAAATGCAGTTTCACACCGGTCTTCCCTGAAATAAAGGACAGTAAATCGCCGTGATCTGAATGAACTGCGATTTCAATCGCGTCAATGACGTTTTTACTTAAGGGAAAATAGTCAGGTGAATGAAAAGTTTGATAAATCATTTCTCCTCTTCATGCGACACAGGAATGTTGTGCATATGTTTTGCCCACGACTTCAGGTCAAATGATGTCTGTGTATAAATAATAGCCGTGTATTCCTCTTTTAAGATCGATCGGTGTCGAACCTTCGCCTGTTTTAAGCACTGAATCAGCAAGATCTGGGTGTAAGCCTAACGTGTAACACAGACCCTCACCAAAACTTATGTAATGGCCCTCCGAGCATTTGAAATGAAAACACTTGTTGGGTGTGAGATTGATGTTGTAAAAAACCTGCTCTGACTGGGGAATCGATTTAACAAACACATCAACAACATTTCTTTGGTTATCGTAATACCCTTCAGGTATTTTTAAGATGCGTTGTTCTGGAGGTTCAGGTGGGTCATAAATAACACAGCCAATGAAACCATCATCTGCATCATTTATGGGAATTAACACAGGAAATTTAAATTTCTTGTTCAGAAACCTATCTGGAATAAAACCAATATTAGTGACTGCAGGATGTTCAATGAAGTGATCTGTGGAACCGTCAAACTGCACAAAATCGTTGCCCAGCTTTGTCTCGACATCAATGGCACTAAAACTGTCTTTTAGAAATTTGAAGGCTTCAACTCTGTTTCGCAATTTGGTACTCTTAAATTCAACGACCTTTTGGTATAGAGTGAGAAACTTTGGATACCTAAACGTGACGGTAAATTCGGGCATTGTAATCTGGAGATAGAGTAAAACGCTCCTCAAAGTATGCATCGGGCGAAGCATTAAAGATCTTGCAGAATTCAGGTGATTTAAAACGAATCCCTACATTCAGTGGTAAACTCATTGCGATGACTTGCTCTGAAGAAGTGTTGTTGTTGTGATAAAAGAAGACATCTTTCAAAAAGTATTGAATTTTATTTCCTCCTCGATTAGATTAAGCTTAAAACCAATTTTAAAAGTATTGTTTACGGCTGTAATGTTCTTGAAAAGCGCTGGGAAATGCGTTTCCGTTAATGCAACCTCCCATCGACCTTGGAAACATAGGTACGAGGCAGTCTCGTAATAAAATGAGCGGTCGTGTTGGACAGTTTTTTTGTCATCTGTTGCAGTATTCGAGGGTAAAGTAATGTAGAAATCCGTGTCTTCAAACATGATGCTGATGATGTCGAATCAAAATCGCAACTGATCCATTACAAAGCTTCTGAAACGTTTCGTTTCGTTCGTTCGTATGAAACCAACTATTCATGCTGTCGGGATAACCACGCCATTTCACAAAAGCTTCAAACACACCCCGTCTCGTGCGCTATCGAATAATTTGTTGAATGTTATATACTTCAGGCATTTTCACCTTTGTAACTCCTGTTCGTAGAATACCCCAGCAATCTCATTGCCGCGATAATCTTTTATTTTATACACAATGGGTTTTCTGTAAATGATTTTTGAGATTTCAAACACTTCCTCAGTCCAATTCGGTAGATAACCCTTATCAAATATGTTTTTCACTTTTGAAATACGCACGTGATCATCTATTTGTAAATTCGGTGTTGTTTGCGGAGCAGCTGTGTAATAACACCACATTTTCAACCACGTGCTGGTGCATTACGATCATTAACTTCAGATGGTGCAATAACTAGTGCTCTGTGAACACAATTGTTGTAGCTTATCACGAGATCAGGTAAGACATTGATGTACCTACGTGTGTTGGCATATGTAAAATACTTAAACATCCGGGTTTTTAAGGTATGGTTAAAGCGTTCGGCTGTTGTGGCCTTCACATCTGATTCGGTTCCAAAGAAATTAATGTTGAGTGCTCTAAAATAGTCTTGTACATGTTTATTTAAAAACTCCTTCCATTTATCACTGTTCACTTTTAGTGGCACCTGACCATCAGTGAAAATTTTTTGAAAGGCTTTTTGAAGTGCTTGACCTGTCTTCATTTTCAGGGGGAAAATCCATGCAAATCGAGAGAAAACATCGATGCAGTTAAGGAGAAATTTATAGACATCATTCTGTTTTGAAAGACTCATTGGATCCACCAGATCAACTTGAAATTGGTCGAAGGGAGAAAAAACTCTCATTCGGTTTCAAGGGTAACGAGGTCTAACAGGTGTATTAGCATGTAAGCTGGAACACCACTTAACCATTCACCAGTCTCTTTTTCAGAATGATTTGTATGTATTGCCAAATTGTGCACACCATCGAACCCAGAAGAGTGTTGAGGATTTGTAAATGCTTCATCCATGATGAGCTGGTAAATAAACCATTTGCAACAAACCTGTGAATTTAAAAACGTTGTTAAAAACTGTAAAAGAGGACGCGCAGGACATGGAGGAAACAAAACGCAGAAGAATATCAAATGAGTAAAAAAATTCACCCTACCGAGAAATACCCGAATCGATTTTAGAAAAATACGTGCTTTCGCTTCATCACCCTGTGAAAAAAACTTCCACCCAGTGCTAAGATCAAGCTGGAGAATGCCATAGAGCCGAAAACGGTGACGGGATTTTTCTGCGACTGCAGAAAAAAACGCGGATCAAAAACCGCATTGCTGCCAAATGACAGGAAAAATTCCTGTACATCACAGGTCAGGCTGGAAAAATAAAGTTGCAACTACCATTTTAAGATAACGAAAAAAGCGGAGTGATCTGAACACTCTGTGTACAACAGTTTAAAAATGGGTCTTGACCAAAAAAATTGTGTTAAGAAAAAACGCTGGAACATCTTCAGTAATTGAAATGTTGCCCAGTCAAGTGCAGGGAGGTGCTGTAAACAAAGAGTAACAAAATTAAATGTTTTCGTAAAACAAACTTACAGGAAAAAGAAAATAAATAGAACCCTCCCAACATTGAGCGAACTACGCTTGCACTTAAAAAGAGTAAACCTTGAGAGACAAAATTATTTAAAACAAACAACAAACTGAGCAACCAGAACGCAAAAAATCACAGAGTAGAAGAACATTAAACATTCTTAGCCAGAAACTGTATTTACAAAAGTTTGCGATGTCAATTGTCAACCCTCTAAAACTATGGGTCAGAGTTGTCAGTAGTCAATTGAAACAATGCACCCATTATCAGAAAATTAAAAATAAACAATACATCTTGAAACAGAAGTAGTTTTATTTAGAAGAAAGTTTTAAAGGACTTGGAAAAAATTTGGTTGCACAAGAAACAATAGTTAATTAGTAATTAGGCAACCCCCAGTTTCCTTGCTATATATACTGGGCCAAGAGTTTTATATATTGTGAGACAAAATTACGTAAGTGCGTTTTGCTGAGTGCATCAGGGCCCCTTGCCTGTCACACTGATACTGGAGCTTCACTGCAAGGCACTCTTCAGGACAGGGATGCTTCACTACATGACAAAACCAAGTATTATGAAATTAACATTATTTTCAGCCTCAGGACATCGGAGCATGTCTGCAATCACGTGATTAATCTAGATGTCATCAGCCAGATGAGTGACCACACCCAGGAATGGAAACTCGATCAAAAAGTAATCAAACAAAACCCCCACCTCAACGGAGACACCCCATGAAAAATCATGGAAAATCAAAGGTAAATAAAAAATTAATTAATTAATCCACATTAATTAAAGGTAATTAAAACATTAACAACCCCATATCAGCAGTCACGTAAGCCAGAACACAGAGCATCAGCAGGGTTTCAGTGCATTTGGAATGTGGAGGAGGGTGACTATCACCTTTTGGGTGGTGGTCAGGTGTAAAAACAATAGGACACCCTCTCCACATTCAAAAGTCCCTATATACGCAGGGTTGCCAGTTCGATCTACTCAAACGCCACCTACCGTCCCCTAATATTCCACCAAATTTCTCCAGATTCTACCTAATTTGTCAAGATTCATCATAAATTAGTGCTGGGTTGTTGTTTTTGATGATTTAAATTTAGTTTACATATGGCATATAAACTTGGAAAATTATACAAAAAATACTAAATATAATCAAATACTTTCAAATACTAAGTATTTCAAATACATCACAACCCTAATGATAACGCTCTGTTAAAATCTATATACAACCCCTGCTCAAAAGTATAGAAACTTGCCTAATTTTATCACCAGTTTCAATAATGTTGCAAGTGAAAGCCTAAAATGCAAACCATAACAAATAATTTTTTAATTCAGTCATTTTTTAGGAAACACACAAGTACTGGAGCAGAAAACAATTTTTTATTACATGTCGAAATATCAAATATAAAATGTTCTAAAAACATGAGCAGTTTCAGCGAAAGGTACAGAATTTTACACAATTCATGAAATGTGCACAGCGATTCCTTCTCATTTCATACATTGTGAAGCTATAATTAACTGTAATTTCTCTCGTTTACTCACCTCTATCATTAAGTACCGAAAGGTGCTTTATGCTATCAGTGTGGGGAAAAGTGTCTGTCTGTCTGTCTGTCTGTAAGTCTAACTCCTCCGAGGCTATGAAAGATTTTCAAAATCTGTTTTCGTCAATCAATGAATATGATTCATGGCACGAACCAGTTACAAATATTATCTAAATCGTTTAAATGTAAATGTGGGTAGTCTCCTTTTAATGGGGAAAATCGTAAAATTAAAATTTAATAAAAACAAAAATCAATAACATTCAATATCTAAATCGGTTCATTGGCACGTGCACAAATGGTGCCTCTATCTTCCCACCTAGCAATTTTCAATGGAGAGATATATTAAGTAATATATCAAACAAATCGTAGTGAGGAGATAGAAGCGGATATAACTTAATATTTTCACCAATTAATAAGGTTACGGGAATGAACCATTTTGAAAATGGTTTAAATCGAAACAATGGCACGTGCTCTAATGGTACCCTTATGACACCCTCAAAAATTTTCAATGATAAAATATGGCATGTAATATATCAAACGACATGGAATGATGTGTCAGGAATGAATATAAAGTAAAATTAATGGTAGTCGAAATTGCTTTCAAGGAACCTGGTTTAATGGAACCATTATGGCTCATTGTAACTTTCAATGCTGAAAAATGGCATGTAATATATCAAACGACTTGGGATGATGTGTCATGAATGAATATAACGTAAAATTATTGATATTCGAAACTGGTTTCAAGGAACCTGGTTTAGTGGAAACATTACGGTTCATTGGAACATTCAATGCTAAAATATGGCATGTATTATATCAAACAACTTGGAATTATGTGTCATGAATGAATATAACGTAAAATTAATGATAGTTGTAATTATTTTAAAGGTACTTGGTTTAATGGTATCATAATAGTCCATCAGACACTTCCAATGTCAACATAGGGCGGTTTAAAAATATAGTTCCGCGAATGGTTTAGTTTAACCTTTCAGTACTTGGTTATGTCATTACTTAATGGTTTATTAAGTACCGAAAGGTGCTTTATCCTATCAGTGTGGGGAAACGTGTCTGTCTGTCCGTCTGCCTGTAACTCTAACTCCTCCGAGGCTATGAAAGATTTTCAAAATCTGTTTTCGTCAGTAGATGAGTATGGTTCATGGCACGAATCAGTTACAAATATTATCTAAAACTGTTCAATAGCACGTGCACAAATGGTACCATTATGACCCCACTTAGCAATTTTCAATGGAGAGATATATTAAGTAATATATCAAACAAATCGTAATGACGATATAAAACCGGATATAAATTACTATTTTCGCCCATTAATAAATAATTTTCCTGGAATGAACCATTTTGAAAATGGTTGAAATCGAAACAATGACACGTGCTCTAATAGTACCCTTATGTCACCCTCAAAAATTTTCAGTGCTAAAATATGGCATGTAACATATCAAACGGCTTGGAATGATGTGTCAAGAATGAATATAAAGTAAAATTAATGGTAGTCGAAATTGTTTTCAAGGAACCTGGTTTAGTGGAACCATTATGGTTCATTGGAACTTTCAATGCTAAAATAAGGCATATAATATATCAAACAACTTCGAATGATGTGTCATGAATGACTATAACGTAAAATTAATGATAGTCTAAATTGGTTTCAAGGAACCTGGTTTACTGGAACCATTAGGGTATAGTGGAACCATTATTGGTCATTGGAAATTTCATTGCCAAAATATGGCATGTAATATATCAAACGACTTGGAATGATGTGTCATGAATGAATATAATGTAAAATTAACGATAGTCGAAATTGGTTTCAAGGAACCTGGTTTAGTTGAACCATTATGGTTCATTGGAACTTTCAATGCTAAAATATGTCATGTAATATATCAAACGGCTTGGAATGATGTGTCATGAATGAATATAACGTAAAATTAACGATAGTCGAAATTGGTTTCAAGGAACCTGGTTTAGTGGAACCATTATGGTTCATTGGAACTTTCAATGCTAAAATAAGGCATATAATATATCAAACAACTTCGAATGATGTGTCATGAATGACTATAACGTAAAATTAATGATAGACTAAATTGGTTTCAAGGAACCTGGTTCACTGGAACCATTATGGTATAGTGGAACCATTATTGGTCATTGGAAATTTCATTGCCAAAATATGGCATGTAATATATCAAACGACTTGGAATGATGTGTCATGAGTGAATATAATGTAAAATTAACGATAGTCGAAATTGGTTTCAAGGAACCTGGTTTAGTGTAACCATTATGGTTCATTGGAACTTTCAATGCTAAAATATGTCATGTAATATATCAAACAACATGAAATGATGTGTCATGAATGAATATAACGTAATATTAATGAGAGTTGAAATTATTTCAAAGGTGCGTGGTTTAATGGTATCATTATGGTCCATTAGAAACTTCTAATGTTAACATAGGGCGGTTTAAAAATATTGTTCTGTGAATGGTTTAGTTTAAGCTTTTGGTACTTGGTTATGTCATTCCTTAACGGATTATTAATTACCAAAAGGTGCTTTATGCTCTGTGTGGGGAAACGTGTGTGTCTGTCCGTCTGTTTGTAAGTCTAACTCCTCCGAGGCTCTGAAAGATTTTCAAAGTCTGTTTTCGTCAGTCGATGAATATGGTTCATGGCACGAACCAGTAACAAATATCTAAATCGGTTCATTGGCACGTGCACAAATGGTACCTCTATTTTCCCGTCTAGCAATTTTCAATGGAGAGATATATTGAGTAAGATGTCAAACAAATCGTAATGACTAGATAGAACCGGATATAAATTACTACTTTCGCCGGGAATGAACCCTTTTGAAAATGGTTGTAATCGAAAAGAATGACACGTGCTCTAATTGTACCCTTATGACATCCTCAAAAATTTTCAGTGCTAAAATATAACATGTAATATATCAATCGGCTTGGAATGATGCGTCAAGAATAAATATAAAGTAAAATTAATGGTAGTCGAAATTGTTTTCAAGGAACCTGGTTTAGTGGAACCATTATGGTTCATTGGAACTTTCAATTTTAAAATATTGCATGTAATATATCAAAAGACTTGGAATGAGGTGTCATGAATGAATACAACAGCAAATTAATGATAGTCTAAATTGGTTTCAAGGAACCTGGTTTAGTGGGACCATTATGGTTTATTGGAACTTTTGTGATGTTTCAAGAAAAAAATTTAATATTTTTTTTTTGCCATCACATTTCCTTGACAACTTGTTAAGGATTGATCTTTCTCCTTACAAGTTTGTTTATTGTTGTTATTTTATTTAAAATATTAGAAGTTTTATTTAAGAAACATTCATGCTTGAAATTTTAATAATAAATAATTATATATATCCCTTTTAGTAGATATTTTTTTATCTGTATTTTTTTCCCTTCAACAATGCCTCAGCTGATTGCCCCATTGTTGACGTTTTTTCTACTGGTGTTCTATCATTTACATACTAGTGCTATGGAGAGTGAGTTTCTATTGTCACTGCGTGATAGCCGTGTGCTTCTAGATTGTTGCTCCTAAAGCATAAACTCAGGAACATCAGAAAATTTCTTCACTTCTTCTCCACTCCTTTCCAGCTTTCACTTCTTCTGCACTCCTGTAGACATTTGTGCAGTGCGTTTGCCCCCCCCCCCTCTGTTGTCTCCTGGGGGAGGTCTTCTTCCTTTCCAAAACATCGACTTTTTTCCATCATCACCATGGAACGCCTGGTGATGATGATCGCCGACAGTCCGTTTACCGCTGGCGCATTCATGAAGGGGTTGCATGCCCGTACAAGCTTACCCCCTGTTCTTCCGTCGGGTTTTCCCGCTGTTTCGGTCCTGCAAAAGCTTTCCTCCACTGAGTGGAGGATGCTTTGCAGGAACCGAAATGTTGCTGAGCGGATAGTAGAATCTGCCCACGTCAAAGTTGTCCAGGCTATTATCCACTTGTTTCATGCCGACCCCAGTCATCTCACCGTCCATGTGCGGGGTGCCTCGTTGCTGATGGCAGAATCCTACCTGAAAGACTACATGCCCGACTACGGGGAGGTGCTACGAGTGTTCTACCCAAAGCATTCCGACTCCCCCCTGCAGAAAAATGGTGACATTTTGTTGGACATGCGCCTTCAGAAAGACATGCGCCTGACTCCCTTGTGTTGCACGGAGAACGTGTCTTCGTGTTCTACAAGGGCCAGAAGCAGTGCTGCTGGTACTGCAACAAGTCCTCCCACGTCCGGTAGCACTGTCCTCTCCTGAAGAAGTGCGACTTCTGTAAGAAAATCGTGGGCAAATACCATCAGTGCCCGGAGAGGACAGGTGCACCACCAGCAGCCCCAACGCCACCGCCTCGAGGGATGTCGTCCCAGCAGCCAGCACTGATGACTTCACTGGCCAAGTCAACTGAGCATAGCAGAGTGACTATGCTTCGTCCTACACCGAGGATATCGAAGGCGGCCCCGCCATCGTCGCCTCCTCCTTCACTAAGGAAAATGAAGACTGTCTCACCATCGTCGCCTCTTCCTACGACTCCTGGAAAGGAGATGTCGCCTCCCCCTCCTCGGCCTCGTGTGGTTCGAGAGACTGTTTCTTCTCCTCTACCTTCGCCTGATGTTTCCCCGATGTTGGAGGACTGTCACTCTGCAGAGGTCATCTTGGACGATTCGCTGTGCTCCGAGTCGGTGTTTGCTGCGGAGGAATTCCCATCTCTTCCTCCACCTGCGCTTTCATCGGCATCGCAGCCTCTGCGAATCGCCTGTGCTTCTGCGCCTGTGAAGATTTCTTCATTTGCTGGGACTTCCAAGCAATCAGCACCAGCTCAGCGGGATCTTCTTGCGACGCCTAAGAACCCTCGCAAGAAAAAGGCCCGATGTCATCGTAGCACAAGGGACGCGATTCATGACTCCTCTTCATCTGAAAGAGACAGCTGCGCAGACTATCATCATCGCAGCCCCTCTTCCTCTTCGGGACGTGCCCGTTCCCCAAGACGGAAGACTTCTGATCCTCCTCCCTCGTCGGTGAAGCTCAAGTCTCCTTCAGATACAGGTCAGACTCCATCAGCCTAATTTCGCAGTGAAGGTCTTTACTATGAACGTTCGTTCCCTTGGCTCGTCTTTCAAGCAATCGGTTTTGTCATCTTTCATTGCCCTTTACAGGCCAGATGTCCTTCTTCAGGAGGTAAAGCTTGCTGCTTCTCAACAGCTTGCTAACCTCCCAGTCAATATCCATCTGCGCAGTTCTTCATCAACTCATCTTTGCCACATAGGCAGGGGGGTTGCCTCCATCATCTTCAACTCCTCCATTGTGGTGTCAAACTGCGTCTTTGACTGTGAGTGCAGGGTAATTTCTTTGGGCCTCCTGCTATCTGGTCTCAAATTCTGCATGCTGAATGTGTACGCCCCATGTTTATCAGCAGGGAAACGGACATTCTTCGAAGATCGTGACTTTTACCTGTGCTCGTCCTTGCCTGCAGTGGTTGCTAGGGACTTCAAATGCCATCCTAATGAGAACGACATCTTTCCGTCCGGGT
The DNA here is from genome assembly GCA_023313115.1 of Rhysida immarginata. Lineage (NCBI taxonomy): Eukaryota > Metazoa > Arthropoda > Chilopoda > Scolopendromorpha > Scolopendridae > Rhysida > Rhysida immarginata. The sequence goes on from JAHWFO010082158.1 coordinate 20,900, forward strand.
GTGTCTACCAGTTTTGCCAGTGGAATGCACTTTTCTACCTGTGGGCGTCTTCTTCCCATTCCAGCCAATGTGGGTCCACCTTTCATCAAGGGCCCTCTGTGTCTTCGAGGCTGGACCTTTTTCTCGTAGACGCCACTTTCGCTGGTGCTCCAGGTTCCATGGAGGTCATTCCATGTTCTTTTTCTGACCACAGTGCCATCAAGTGGTCTTGGAACCCTCCATTCTCAGCCTCCTCTGCAGGTTCTGCTTCGAACAATTGGTTTCTGAACGTTTCTCTGCTTGACAACGATAAATACAATGGAATGTTCGTTCTGTTTGTGGAAAGACATATTCACAACCTGCCTCCGTCACTAGCTTCGTTGCTTTCCTTTAAATCAAAGCTCCGTCGTTTTTTCAGAAAGATTGGGTTGGACACCGCTAGACGCAATCGGCGCCATCTCCTCATGCTGCATGAAATTCTGCGCCTCCTCCGCTGTTCCATCCCGAAGGGGGCATATGCTGATGACATCCGCCAGGTGAAGAGCGAGATCAATGCTCTACTGATCCGTAGGGCCGCCGGCGCAGCTCTCGTGGCTAAACTGTCCTGGGCGTCTGACGTCCGGAATATGTCGTCAGCTGTGTTCGCTGAGTAGAAGCGTCGCGCCAACAAGAAGAGGTGCCATCGTTTGGTGGTGGAGAATGGGACAGTGGAAACCGACGCTGACATCTTGTCGGCTTTCCACTCTCATTTTTCATCATTTTTTGGCCACCCAGTCTTTCCATCCGATGCCACGATGAAATGGATCGAGGCACTTAGACCTTTCAGTGCGGACGCTGACCTGTCAATTACCCATCCCTTTTCCGAAGATGACGTCAAGAAGTTTCTGTCGATGGATGGCCGTCATCAGTCCAGCCCTGAATTAGACGGCATCCCGTATTCGTTCTATAATGCGACTTGAAAACTTCTTGGGCCTTTCCTGGTGCAAGTGTTCAATTCCATTCTTAAGGACCCTTCCTCCATTACGTCGGACTTTACCGCGGGGAGAATCATCCTGCTGCCCAAGGTACCGGATCCAGGGTGAACTTGTCACCCAGTGGAGGCCTATTACTATACTTAACACAGACTATAAGGTTTTCACTTGTGTACTCCAACAACGGCTCAAATGCTTCGCCAACAAGTTCTTCGATCCGGGACAATCCTGCTCCATTCCTTCTCGCAGGATGTCCGACAACCTCATTACCATCAACTGTGTTATGGAGGAAGCGTGTATGCGCCGTCAGACTCTTGTCATGCTAAGTCTTGACCAGGAAAAGGCCTTCAACAAGGTGAATCACGTGTTTCTTTTCCGAGTCTTTCACCATCTTCATCTTCGGAAATTTGATACGATTATCTCAGCACTGTATGCTTCTGCCACATCATGTGTGGCGAATAATGGCTCCAATTCCCCTTTCTTAGAACTGTCCAAAGGCGTCAGGCAGGGGTGTCCCATATCTCTCCTGTTATATATATATTCTATTTGGAGCCACTTTTACAATACCTTAATCGCCATCCAGATTTCCGGGGTTATGATTTGCCAGCTGCTTCCATCTACATCCGAACGCTGGCTTATGCGGACGATGTAGTGCCATTTGCATCTGATCCTATTCCCTGGGTATCTATAAAGAATCCTGCGATCTCTTTAGCACTTCGACGGGAAGTTCCATCAATCTCGTCAGGTCTAAAGGCATTGCTATTGGGAAGTGGACAGTGGACTATCTTCGATCCTTCCCAATAACATGGTGCGAGCAAATTACAGTGCTGGATATGTTTTCTCCTTTCAACCTAATATGGACTCTCTTAACTGGCAGCTGGTAATTACCAAATGCATCACCCACCTTGGCAATCACTCTCGTTTTATCACCACGATGTTTGTCAAGGCGAGGTTCTTCCAGACTCACGTTTTTCCGATCTGGACTTCTAAGTGGCTGTTTGCTTTGCCATCTCCATCTCATTTAAAAAAGGTGCGTAGTGCGATAGTTGACTGTGTGTGGGGTTATTCAGCAGCCCGTCATCCCATCCGTTCGGA